>KV751333.1:1544981-1564220 GCA_001698575.1 Mola mola | reverse complement strand
AAACAATAACATCTGCTCTTTTCTTCTACTTTACTTAATATCACCTTAGGCTATTTCTTTCTGACCTATAGCTAACATCTTTTTCCACTCTAACGACTCTCCTGCTGATGCATTTTTGAGCAAAATCTGAATAAATGTAATAATTTGATCTCATTTTAAACATGATCTTAACCTACAAATTGTATTTTGCATTTTAAATAAGATTATAAATAAGGATTTTTAAAAAAAAATAAGATCCAGTGGCTTGTTCTTACAAATGTAGTGAAGATGTCTTTAGGGGTAATTGTACAGTTCAGGCTTATTGAAGAGAAGGCGCACTGACAAAACAAAAGTAAATATTCTGGTTCAGCTCCACAAAAGGTGCATTTAACGTTTGTTGGAAATACAAAATTGAGAAGGGGATACTTAATCCAATTTAACAGGTTCCCTCTCCTTTTTGTCCCACAAAATTTATTCGAACGACAGTTTATAGCAAACATAGACATTAGTACTAAAAATAGTAACATGCTCATCTCATGACAGTTGTCAAAATATTGAAAATTTAAGAGTTTTAATGTTTTGTTTAATTTAAGGGTAGGAGTACATTTTTTTTTACTTCTACAGGATGTCAGAGACCCAGTTAAAAATTACAGCAAAATACTTTTAAGTTTGATTTTTAAAATTTTTATATACATGAATATGGTATTTCCCCATTACAACATAAGGTTTATCTTTTCAATAATATGTCTTTGTCATTGTCTTTGGACAGTGACAATACAATTTTGTCTTATTTTGGCATATTATAATTTCCCCCAAATCTGTCCAGAGGTTCATGGAGTAACAATGACCATAAAGTAAATGTACTAATGTTTTTCTGTACCAGCTGTACAGTTGGTATCAATTTCTATCAAGGATAGAAACTATGCAATTTTTTTTTTTAGCTCGTACCTCTTTTGCCTTGTTGTTAACACAGAAGCTGAATAGCCAAGCATTTTTCCATGTACTGAAAATAAGGAATTCCAGAAAAAAATTCTCTTAGTGTTAAACATATTTGATTCTGAAATATTTCTCTGATATTCTTGTTTTTACATTTAGGACTTTGTCTTTCATTAAGATATAATTTAATATAATTCTCTTCTCTCATTCATCCCAGCTTGAGTTTCCATTAACTGTTGGATCCAGTGGGTATAGCTTTGCTTACTGAACTGTATTCCTTAAAGGAATTTGGTTTGATTCTGATGAAATATCTGTAAGTCCTATTGTTGAGAAACAAATATGCCAAGAAAATGATGTCTCTATCAATCCACATTTGAAAACAAACAGGTTTCTCAGTGGCGTTAATGGTGATGTATATTAACGGATGCTCTCCTGCAATATGGCCGCCCGGGGGCGCATGGCCTAACGAACTCTAAGGGGCCGCTCCCTAGTACTTAACAGGTGCAGCTGATCGAGGCTGGAAGGTGTATCATGAACTCCAGGAGCACGACTCTACCAGGAAACGAGTCATTTAAGAAACTCTCACTTCCTTCTGAGTGTTGCTGGGGTTAAAGAACACCGCGCTGGTCCGAGAATATTACAGTAACTTTTCATTTTATGGACCGTGGATCACGACTGCCTGTCCCGAACTATTTGCTGACGCACAATGAGTTGCTCTGATTGACGAACGACCACACCATGGAGTGCCAAAGAAGGTTGTCTTCGTGTTGGCAGAGTTTTTCGACGTGCTTTCAGAAGCTCGATCGATCCAGGACTGGGAACAAGCGCGAGGAGAAAACCGCCAATGTCATAGAAAATGCCGGCGCTGTTAACACAGAGCCGGACTTTCATTCGAAGAGGTATCTGCCGTCGCTGCCCGCTGACAAAGCGGGGCTTTACGTGGCCCAGTATGACTACTCCGCTCGCACTGACCAGGACCTGAGTTTTCACGCCGGGGACACTTTAGAGGCTCTGGACAAGAACGCCGGTGACTGGTGGTATGCCAGAGCCCTCACCGGCGTATCAGCCAACACAGAGGGGTACATCCCGGCTAACTATGTGGCACCTGTCGAGAGTATTGATGCAGAACCGTAAGTATAGCGTCAACACCATTCCTCCCGAATTATTCACAGCTAAACAAGGACTGGCAATATATCTGTCCCGTCTCAGAGGTAAGACTGCGTGGAATGTATGCACGGACAGGGGTGCTGAGTGAAGTCTTAAGGTCAAACTGTAGTTAATGATTGGCTGCCACCAGGAAATGTTGCCTTGCAGGTTAATCATTTCCGTAGAGGAAACCTCACAACTAAGGTGCATTAAAATACATTTTCTGGCGCTATGTGCACCCTACCCACTTAATGTTTTCACAACTTTTAAATTTCTTTCTGAGTACCTTTTTAATTTTTATTTATTTATTTTTACCATAATCGCAACCTACACAATACTATAGCAAATATAAACATGTTGGGGCATAAATGAACGGACAAATAATTTAGAATTGATAGAACGACTACATCAGTCACTATCAAAAAGAAGCATACCTGTGTACAATTGCATCTATGAATTATGAACATATATCCACATACAGATAGATAAGAATTTGTATGTGCATATTTGATGTTAATATACCCAAGCATGAAAAATTGCCCTTAGTTCCACTTTACCCCTTCCCACTATGCCATTCTTTGACTAAACTATTCCTAATATTTTTCTACATAAAATCTCAGAAAAAAAATTTAAACCATAAAGTATGTTTCTAGCTAAATTGAGTGCCTTTGTATTAGACTGAAGGATTGGCCAGCTCCACTCTTTCAAGCAACTGAAAGCACAATGGATAAACTCGTTTTAATTTTTAATTGGCATCGTTTGTGCCCTGTATAACTGATTTTGTTTTTTTTTTTTTTTTAAATTGTCAGAAAAGTCCATCCCCTTTGTAATGCATTGTCTACCAAGCAGCTCAGCTAAACCTATCTCTTTTCAGCTAATCTCTGGTTTTACCTGTTTTGTAGATGGAGATTAAAAATAGTTTTGATTCCCTTGATGTGTCATGTAGTTTCATGAAACACTTCATGGACATGATGTAACAATAGATGGAAAAATCGTGGCTTCATAAAACATTATTATGATGTGGAATTCTAATGTGAATGAGCTAAGTGTGGGACGGCTTTTGTATTTTAGACTTCTGGAACATATTGCATGCCGATATATTCAAACCACACCCAGTACCATTTTAAAAACTCATAATCTGTCCTAATCAAAGCAGTGTCAAACTCATGAAAGAAATGGTGGACATATAGTAACACTTTATGGTCACAATGTTTTACAATACTAAAACCCTGTAATCATTTTAGTTGCAGAATATTTGCTTCTCCAAACATTTTTGATGCAAGCACTTATAAAACTAACTTTTTCAAAATTATGTTTCCTAAAGTGGAATTAGGAAAAAAATAACAAATGATGAAGAAACTTATCATTAATACACCTTGATAAAAAAACTAACGCGATTTTAAAAAAAAAAAAAAAAAAAAAAAAAAATCTTATTTATTTGTTTAAGAAACGTATACCATTAACTCTGTTTGTCAAACACTGTCACTGATATTTGGGGATCCTTGCGTGGTGTCCCACCACTTTAAAGAGTGCCCTGTGACCTAATCTTGATTAAGAAGTGGTGTTTTGATAATGACATTATAGCTTGTGTAATATCATACTTTACTGGGAGTTGGTTCCATAAAAGAAGAGCCTGAAAGATCTGCCTCCCGATTTACTCTTGGACACTCTAGGGACCACAAGTAGACCTCCATCTAGAGAGCGAAGTGACCTACTAGGACAATAAGGAACTATGAGCTCTCTGATATATGAGGGAGCTTGGTCATTAAGTGCTTCGTATGTTAACAGAAGGATTTTAAATTCTATTCTGAATTTTACCGGAAGCCAATGAAGAGAAGCTAACACAGGAGAAATGTGATCCCTTTTTCTAGTTCCTGTTAATACTCGTGCGGCAGCATTCTGAATTAACTGAAGGCCTTTCAGAGATTTGTTGGGACATCCAGATTGTAATGAGTTACAGTAGCCCACTCTGGAAGTAACAAATGCATTGACTAGTTTTTCTGCATCCTCTTGAGACAGGATGTTTCTGATTTTCATAATGTTGTGCAGGTGAAAGAAAGCTGCCCTAGAGACTTCTTTTATGTAAGGGACAAAGGACATGTCCTGGGCAAACATTACTCCAAGATTTCTAACAGTGGAACTGGAGGCCAAAGTAATGACATCCAGACTGATTAGATGATCAGATAAAGTTTCTCTGAGGTGCCAAGTACAATAAATTCAGTTTTGTCAGTTTTGTCTGAATTTAAAAGTAAAAAGTTACAGGTCAAGTCTGGATGACTGGCATGTCTTCAAGACATGCCAGTAGTCTGACTAGCTGACTAGCTTCATTTGACTTCATTGAAAAGTACAGCTGAATATCATCTGCATAACAGTGAAAATTGATGCTGTGGTTCCTGATAATGTTGCCTAAAGGAAGCAGATATAGGGTGAAAAGGATTGGTCCAAGTACCGAACCCTGTGAAACTCCATGATTAGCTATAGTGCGTGAGGAGGAGCTATTGTTAACATGAACAAACTGATATCTATCTGATAAATATGATTTGAACCATCTTAATGCAGTTCCTTTAATTCCAATTTCATGGTCCAGTCTTAATAAATAATAGTAATAAAATGTAATAAAATATTATGGTCAATGGTGTCAAATGCAGCACTAAGATCTAACAGGACAAGTATGGAGGCTGATCCATTGTCTGAAGCCATTAGAATATCATTGGTAACTTTAACCAGTGCTGTTTCTGTGCTGTGACGAACTCTAAATCCTGACTGAAACTCTTCAAACAAGCCATTCCTATGTAGATGGTCACATAATTGGTTTGCGACCGCTTTTTCGATGATTTTAGAAATGAACGGGAGGTTCGATATGGGTATATAATTAACCAAAACATCTGAATCAAGATTAGGTTTTATGAGTAGCGGTTTGATAACTGCAATCTTGAAGGTCTGTGGTACATAACCCAAAGATGAGGTCAAATTGATCAGATCTAAAATGAACGTGTTAATTAAATAAAAAATCTCTTTAAAGAGCTTAGTCGGTACTGAGTCTAAAAGACAAGTTGATGGTTTAGATGATGAAACTATAGAAGCTAGCTCTGAAAGATTCAGAGATGAAAATGACTCCAAATGTATAATGGGCATTGCAGTCGATTCAAACGTTGCTGTATTTAGTATAAGATTACTGCCTAATGTAGGTAAGAGCTGAGGAATTCTTTCTCTGATTGTTATAATTTTATTTGTAAAAAAGCCCATAAAATCATTACTGCTGAGAGCTAAAGGAATCAAGGGTTCAATTGAGCTATGACTGTCAGCCTGGCTACAGTGAGGAAGAGAAACCTGGGCTTGTTTTTTTTCTATTAGTGCTGAGTAATACAAGCTTCTAGCATTGCAGAGAGCTGTTTTATACGTTTTCAAGCTTTCATTCCAGGCTAGGTGAAAATATTCAAAGTTGCTGGAACGCCACTTTCTTTCCAATTTCCGTGACCTCTGCTTTAAGGCACAAATTTGAGAATTATACAATGGAGCCAGCCTCTTCTGTTTTATTACTTTCTTCTTCAGAGGGGCAACAGCATCAAATTTTGAACACAGTGAGGCCATAGTGCTAATCACGAGGTCATCAACCTGTGCATGGGAGAAGTCCTCAACTGAATTTAGACATGGCATTGTTGCAAATGATGACAGAATATTCTCTTTAAATTTTGCCACAGCATTTTCAGATAAACATCTTCTATAGCCGAATTTATTCCTAGATGCTGTGCAGTCAATTAATGTAAACTCAAATGTAATGAGGTAATGGTCGGACAGAAGAGGGTTTTGAGGAAAAATTGTTAACTTGTCAATTTCAATGCCATATGTTAAAACAAGATCAAGGATATGATTGAAGCAGTGAGGGGGTTCATTCACATGCTGGGAAAAGCCAATTGTCTAATAATGAGAGAAATGCAGAACTAAGGCTGTAAATTTCTACATCTACATGAATATTGAAATCACCCATTATAACGATTTTATCTGTACTGAGTACTAACTCTGATAGAAACTCAGAAAACTCTGATAGGAACTCTGAGTACGGACCAGGTGGACGATATACATTTAACTAGCAGAACTGTTTTTTCAACTTTCCAGTTTGAGTGGGAAAGACTGAGAGTGAGGCTTTGAAAAGACCTATAGCCAGATTTTGGTCTAGGGTTGATTAATTATCTGGACTGAAATATTGCAGCCACCCCTCCTCCTCGACCTATGGTACGAGGAATGTGAAAATTAACATGAGTGGGGGGGGGGAGATTCATTTATACTGACATACTCATCCTGTTGCAGCCAGGTTTCAGCGATACAAAATAAATCAATAACATGATCAGTTATCAAATTATTGACTAGCAGAGATTTGGATGATAGTTATTGAATATTCAAAAATCCAAATTTAATTGCGGTATTATTTAAATCTGAATTTGTGGTTGTTTTGATTTCAGTTAAGTTTTTGTTTTTAGCTCCTCTTCTGTTTACTTTAGGTTAAATAGTAGTCGGGGGACAGACACAGTTTCTATAAACATAGACAGAGACACTATTCTATTCTTGGCAGGCAACCGCTCTGACTGAGATGCAGAGAAGCGTGTTAGACTGCAGTTCTGCCTCCTGGTCTCGACTCGTCTGGTCTCGTTCTAGTAAATTCTGTCAGATTTCTAGATATGAGAGCGGCACCATCCACGGTGGGATGAACACCACCTCTCCTAATCAGACTAGGTTTCCCCTAGAAAGTCTTCCAGTTATCTATGTAGCCCACATTATTTTCGGAACACCACGTCGACAACCAGCGGTTGAGTGACGATATGCGGCTATACATGTCATCAATGGTCAAATTGGGGAGGGGGCCAGAGAAAACTAGTGCCCGACATACACCGACTTCACATTAATCTTAGTGACCTCCGATTGGCGAAGTCGAGTGTCGTTACTGCCGACGTGAATAACAATTTTACCATATTTACAATTATCCTTAGCCAGCAGTTTCAGAAAAGACTGGATGTCGCCCGCTCTGGCCCCCGGGATGCACTTTTAACTATGGCCGCTGGTGTCGCTAATTTCACGTTCCTCAAAATAGAGTCACGTATAACTAGAGTCTGTTTCTCAGCGAGTGTGTCGCTGAATGGGGAGAACCTGTTAGAAACGTGAACTGGTTGGTGGTGAACCGGGGGCTGTTGTCTCGGACAGTTACCCAGCCGCCCTGACTAGATCCCGGCTGCTCTTGGAGCTGCTCTAGGTTGGGCCGCAACGACTACAGGGGAGCGCTAGCTAAGGTGCGGAGCCGCGACTCTAACTCATTAAGTCTCGCCTCCATTTCTATCAACATCCTGCATCTATTACATGAAATAATATCATAAAAGGAGGCACAGGATGGGAGAGATGGAGAGGGAGCGAGAGGCCATTGCTAATCGCTTAAACTAAATTAGCGGAACTACAGAATTGTCTGAATAGTTTAGAAAGAAGGAAGAGAAGTTAAATTCTTAGCTGAGTATGAGTTTGATAACAGTTTACTGCCTATTAATCAAGTTGAGTGGCAGAGATGAACCACAGAGACTAGCAACACGAGGTAACACGCAGCAATACCAGTGACCGGAAATGACGCGACACGCCAGCAATGACGCAACGCTTACCTCCAACAAGTCAACAAATAATGCATGGAATGCTTGGCAAAAAAGTGAAAATAAAACCCCCATCAAGTTTTACTATACAAAGTTTTGATCCAGATCTGTCTGATATTCTAGATCTGGTGATCCATATTGGTCAAAAATATGGGACTTATAAAAAATGTGCTTACATAAAATACCAAATAATTTAATAATAATTGCAACACCAGTGTAGTGTGGTTGAAACTGTCTATCAATAGTAATTCAAATCCTAGACATCTGTTTTAAGAATAAGGGATTTAACATTGCATTGCTAGTCTGTTTTACACAGTGTCAGATTGTTAAATAGCAATACAATGTGAAATGAATAACCTTTTGTTGACTGCAAAAACATTAAGCGTACAACATAGAAGATTTTAACACCGGTCAAAATCAACGCAATAGTAAATATGACTGAATAAGACAAAGCTGTGCTGTCTTATTACACAATAACTGAAACATGCAAAGCAGAAACAGACTTTAAAAGCATACTGACCCCCTCTTAATGTGTGCATTCATTAGCAGTTAATGGTAATTTTGTCAAGCATGAAATTATGTAGTGTAATGCATCATGTAACATAAATATTTGAGATAATAAAGGCCTTAATACATTTAGAACTGTTAATCTGCTAATTCCAAATGTATTAAATAACAGCAAGTGTACAAATGTCAATTTAGGAGGAGGTGATAAGAACAAAGTTGGCTTGTGGGCATTTATCATTAATCCGACACACTGTGAATAAAGCAATATTCATTCATCAAATTACCACTGAACGAAGTGGTCGCGGACGGTTGATGGTTATTATCATTATTATTATTCTCATTTGTGTCAGGTTTGAGCAGCCCTCACTTTTCACTTGAATTCTGATTTTGCAGATGGTACTTTCCTGACACCAAGAGGCTGGATGCAGAGAAGATGCTGCTAGCATGTGGGAACCAGCAAGGCGCCTTCCTCATCAGAGATTGTGAAAGTCAGAAAGGGGAGCTCTCCCTCTCAGGTACGTAAGACGAGGTAAAAAGCTACGGTACTACAACTTGAAGTTTGAATAATTGCTCCTCTGAAACTGATCTTCAAGTGAAATATCTTTTGCTCTAGTCTTGTCATCACCTGCCATATCCTGTCCTCCTCAAAGCCATAGTCCACGTCTGAACTGTTGTAAAATCACCTCTGCAATGTTACCCATTATCAAACTGGCCAGCCTGGTTCACCAGCTGAGCCTCATTGCCCATAGCGATTACCCTCGCAAGTAAAAAATCCAGTGGGCTCAGCTAGCTCCATGGCTAGCAGAGCAAATGTTAGTTGGGGACATGCTGCCCCTTTTATTATTGGAAATACCTTTGTTCAGTTTCCAATCAATGAAGCAAAACATTTATTTATTAATACTTTAATTTTATTTCTTGTCCATCACAGTCTTGTTTCTAGTTGCTAGAATCGACAAACAAAAAACAGCCTGTACACAGGGATTTTGAATTTTTAACATTTTTGCATCTAATGTAGGGGAGAGTTAGATGATGGACCAATCTGTAATCTCACCTCCTTATGGGATGCCAATGAATCATACATGCTGGCCTAAATTGGAGCTATGTAGATTTTGAAATCTTGCTAAATCTCGAATAATAAAACACACAGTAGGTGTTTTGGGCACTGTCTTATTGTGGCTAATGTTAACAAGCTTCTAAATTAGTGTAATTGGAAGGCTGTTGGCATATCCCATGTTGTTCATATAAGAAAAAAGAGATGTTAGCTCTTGAATGTATCACTGGACACTCACTTGTTTTTCAGTGCTGGACAATGAGAGGGTGAAGCATTACAAGCTGAAAAAAACAGAGAACGGTCACTACTTCATATCGAGGACCAGAACTTTTCAAACACTAAACAAGTTTGTGGCACATTACTCCAAACAGGCTGATGGTCTCTGTGTGTGTCTGGGTCAACCATGTAAGAAGGTAAAGTAAACATGAGTTAAACCAATGTTTATTTTCTTAATTCCATAGTTGTCTTGTTTCTAGTTTTCTCTTCTGTCCAACATGGAGTCACAATATCACTTAAAAAAAAAAAAGCCACTCTTGCTTTTGGTGTAGATGGAGGCTCCACAAACTCACGGCTTGTCATACAACACTGTGGACCATTGGGAGATTGACAGGAAATCTATCAAGCTGCTAAGGAAACTCGGAGCTGGTCAGTTTGGAGAGGTGTTCGAGGGCCTGTGGAATGACACTACAGCAGTGGCAGTCAAGACCCTCAAACCTGGTACATTAATGCGTTCTTTTCTCTGATTTCTTAGATTTAATGTATGTCTATCATCCCACATGTTCTCATTAGTCTGCCTTTTATTTGCTTTTATTCAATGAAAAGTACAATGAGTTTGCCGAAGCACTACAAAAGATGTCCATGACCACTTAAACACAATTTCATACATCACTCATACTCACCCTGACCCTTCTCTCAGGTACTATGGACCCTGAGGACTTCCTGAGAGAGGCCCAGATCATGAAGAGGCTGCGGCATGCCAAACTGATCCAGCTCTATGCTGTGTGCACCCTGGAGGAACCCATCTACATCATCACAGAGCTGATGAAGAATGGCAGCCTGCTGGAATACCTACAAAGTAAGACAACCTCACTGTCATCCACATGAGATTTTGAGCGATTTTATGACTATTAGAGTCCACTGATCTGCTGCTGTTATTTGAGAACAAACTTGTCATCTGAGGCAAAGGTTAGACTAGTAGAGATTTATCCCAGAGCTTTATGTGCTTTATTATTATTTGTTTTAATTTTATTTCTCCTCATTGAGTTTTATACCCACCCCCTCTGTGTGAGTATAAAGTCGTTATGAATTGTCATTGTGTGGCGCTCCATTTAAATTTTCCAGAGCAGCTCATTTTCCCATTGAGTTTTTCTTGTTATGGATTTTTATGTTTTGTAATGGCATAGGCCAGATTAGATTCAATGCTTATAAATGGTACATTAGGCAAAAGAGAACTGGAAAAAAAAATGTCAGGCTCTTTAGTGCTGGTTTCCATTAAGCTCTCATATGATGGAATTACTGTAAGTAATGTTAAACCTGGGGTTTGTAACGTCTGGGAATCATTCATGGGACTCATAACGAAAAAACTCCTTTGACCTCTTCCCTCGCTGTTCTTGCTCTGTAGCTCTGCTTCACCTTTGAAGATGGTCACAGATGTCTTGAAGGGTTCATGGACAGTTGTTTTGACAAGATGGTCCTTTGTTTTTTTTTTATTGTTTTACTCTTACTTACTGCAGTTGTTGATAGTGCTCAAACGAGCAACTTTGCACATCAACTGCCGTTGTAGAACAGCCAGAGGGAACACTCTCTTAAATGACTTGTGATTGGTCAAAAAGTACCGTCATGGTGTAGATTTTGGTAAGGTATTTTTCCGACCACTTGAATTGCAATGACTTGATGTTGCTGAACTTATTCTTCTCTGTAGTGACATAAACAAGAACACACACTGTTTACATGGTTTTAGCTGACAGCACCAGGCTAGCGCAGCAGCACAAGTTAAGAACATTTACAACAGATTAGAGTCAGGTTGGTAGGCATGTTTGATTTAATCCATGAATGTATAAAATCAACTACTGCACTAACCGCTTCATCACTGTATGGCAGTCACTTTTTCTTCTACTTTATTTTGTTTGGTACTTTCTCTTCAGCTCTTCTTAAACACAGAGTGCAATTCGGAGGTAGTGCTACTACCAAATTTTAAAACAATGTTGGATATTTTGTATCATGTTCTGCAAATGAGTTTATATCATGCACATTTTTTAGGGTGCAACAGGGTTTTTATTCACTTCTATTTAACATTCCAATTTGAAAATAATCATGCAGCTCTAATTTGATTTCAGCGTTCCACATCTTGGACTCCCCTAGATGTCCTAGTGGACATTGCTAAAATGTCTGTAGTATCTATAGGTACACACTGCTTAGCAATGCTTAATTTTAAACTTGAATACAGAACCAGAGAAGGTTAGAATCTCTTTCACATAGGTTGCCTCTCTTTCACTGCCTCGCCTCTTCAGGCCACTAGTTATAGCCTATCTCAGCATCTTTGGGTGAAAGCGGGGGTCACCCTGGACAAGTCGCCAGTTCATCGCAGGGCTGACATACAGAGACAAACAACCATCCACACTCATATTCATACCTATGGGCAATTTTAGAGGGACAGATTAACCTAACCCCCAGTTTGCATGTTTTTGAACTGTGGGGAGGAAGCCCTGACCCAGGAATCGAAAAGCATTATATAGTATATAATTATATCTGTATCTAGTGTATTGCTTTGACATGTAAAAATGTATGTCATAAAGGCAATGCATCCTTAGTTCCGCCCACTCTACAAAAATGTAGCCAAAATATCCTGCATATGAGCATCGCCATCTTGCGCTGGTGACATTCTGCCCACACACCAGCTCATATTTGCAAATGTTGAGACCTCAACATTTGAATTTCTCTACAACCCTCAACTGAACAGAATTTACAGAGAGCATGCGCCTTTCCATCCATCCATTTTCTAGCGTTTATCCTGTTAGGGGTAGCGGGGGGGCTGGAGTTGGAGCCTATCCCAGCATCATCGGGTGAAGGTGGGCGACACCCTGATGAAATACAGCCGTTGGGTCTTTTTCCACATCGCATGAACACGAAAAAGGCATTTGTTGTAGCCCTGCACTTTGCTACAATAAATGGAGGTTTGGCTTAATATGCACCCAATAATAACCATGGTTAAGCTGTTAGGGCCTGTTTTATAGTAATTTTAAATAGTCAGAAAAATTAACATTTGAACATAAATCAGAATGAGAACTGCCTAAAATGACACACGACCATCTTAAGGAAAAGTTTGAGGCATATTTTGACATTTTAATTTGGCACATGTCCTACTAGTTACAAGTCAACATGAAGTGTGTAACATTTTAGATCTGAAGTGCTGATAGTATGTAGCATCTTTGTTGTAGAATATGTTTGATGAATCATATGGACAAGGAAAAGCAAGTAAACATCAATGTAATTAAATTAATTAAAGCCTTATTCCATCTAAGATTCAGCATGCTTAATAGTGGCATCTTGACTGTTTGACTTGAAACCTTTACTATTATCACTGGTAACACTTGTGTTTAAACAATTATCAGTCAAATAATCAATTTTCTCTTTGTCATCCATGATACTTGAAATTTGGAAGGGCTTACAGTATCATGTGTCTGTCTGTTGTGATTACAGAGAATAAGGGTGCAACGCTACGCATTTCTGACCAGACTGAGATGGCTGCCCAAGTGGCGTCAGGCATGGCTTTCCTGGAGTTACAGAATTACATCCACAGAGATCTGGCAGCCAGGAATGTCCTGGTAGGCGAGAACAATATCTGCAAGGTGGCTGATTTTGGCCTCGCCAGGGTCTTCATGGTGGGTTTCACAATGAGGTTATACTGCATTCATACTGTGCAAGTGCCATATCACTAATCAAAAAGATTGACATGTACCCTACAGTATTTTAAAGAAATACTCCAAGTAACGAGCAGCTCTCTTGATGTGAAAGTAAAGTAAGCCTGCATTCTCCATTAATTACACACACTGCCCTTAAAGTATTTACTGATTTTAACAGTTTGATTGGTGCCAGCTAACACCTGGACATGATATTAAAAGCCTTTAAAAATCTCTAGCTCACTCCTAGCCACCAAACATGACAATGACACAATTTTTGTGCCTCGGCGCCGGTGATCCATTGATGTCTTGCCAAGTTGCAAAAAGTGCAACTCTTTACCCTAAGGCTGAGCAAAGTAAAATAAATGTCTGCATCAACATTGTCTTGTTCTGTTTCTAGAAAGAGAATGAAAATGAGAATGAGAATGTGTATGAGGCCAAAGAAGGAACTAAATTCCCCGTGAAGTGGACCGCTCCAGAGTCCATCCACAACAACAAATTCAGTATCAAATCTGACGTTTGGTCCTTTGGGATCTTGCTGTATGAGATCATGACATTTGGGCAGATGCCTTACCCAGGTAAGCCTTTTCATCCACCTGCCAGAAATCATTTATGACTCACATAGAGATCTACAGAACAATGGAAGTCTTGATTGTTCTAATCTATCACAATTTTAAAATCCCTCAATATTTAATGCAGAGTCATGCATTATATTTTGTAATGGTCGTCTGTGATTCTTCCAGCCATGACAAACTTACAGGTGGTACAGAGGGTTCCCCTGGGATACAGGATGCCTTGCCCCCCCAACTGCCCCAAAATCATGTATGACATTATGATGGACTGCTGGAAGGAGAATGCACAGGATCGGCCCACGTTCGAGACCCTGCAGTGGAAGCTAGAGGAGTACTTCGACGTGGATATAACATCTTATGACGATGCCAGCCGTTACTAAGCACACTGACTTGTGGAGAGAAAGGACAAAGATTTTCTCTCTACAGAGACAAAAAAAATAATTAAAACATGAACACATACTGATGTCTCAATGAAGACACAATTTAAAATCCCTCTCACTGCGGCTAAATAAAGGATCTGAAATGTTAGAGGGTACTGTGACTGTAACTGACCTGTAGTAAGGAAGTGGGTGGGAGGGTTGCGACACTCCTGACTGCTTTGTTCGCCAACTGAATGCACTTTCTGATGGGCTGTCACTGTCAGTCAAACTAGTAGCGACAGAAAACAGCTGCTTTCTGCCCGTCTTGTCGAACTGGTTGGTCCTGCACTCAGCACAGCATACATTCATTCCACTGGCTGCCTGCCAAGCTATGACCAAAAGGTACCTGAGAGGATTCATTAGTTGTTTCCTTGCAAGCGCTGTCTTCAAGAGTCAGACCCACTGAGTGGCAGGTATTATTATCTTATCTTATTAGACTGCTCATATAGGAAACGGAAGTTATGCCACATTATTCAACCAATGGTGACTGTTGACAGGAACCAGACGAACCCAATAAATGAAAGCACAATTAAGTTATTGCCTCATTTACAAACTACTGCTGACTATCTTAAAAACTTTAGAGACTCCATGACCACTAGAGCTAGAAACTCATCAAATCACCAAACTTGTGCAATTTTTTTTTTTTTTTTTTCAATTTTAACACAACTGGAACATAGCACTTAAATTTGTGTTTGTGAACAGAACATTCATAGTTTGCATTCTTTCCATTCCATTTTTTCCTTCAGTACTCGCCAGCGTGAGCTCAACTAAATTCACTCTGGTTTTGGAACGATATTATTCCGGTAGTTGTGTGGCCTCTTGAATCTGATACCTGCAGAGATGTGACGTTTCTTATGTCTTGTTGGTGACTGGGGGGCAGTGCACCCTCCAGCCAAAGGCAGGATCCCAAAGAGGGCACCACAATGAGGAAATCAGAAAATACAAGCAAAAAGATTTTTAGATTTTTTTTTTTTTTAATGCAAATGCTACATACTATACCTTTTAATAAAATGTTGAAAAATATTCGAGTTTACATTTCAGAACATAACTAGCAAGAGGAAGTAAATTTTGAGTTTAGTCTTACCACAAACAGTGAACTCCATCCTTCATAATAATGTTTGGATGCCATTCAGTACATGTGTCCTTGTCTACACTTCTGTGATATTGTATGTTTTACTGTCAGGCTATCGACAGCTTTGGTTGTGGTCAGTTAGATGCACACTCACTAGTCTGCTGTACGTAGGGAAAACTGTTCGAATGAATAATCTCTTCTTGTTTAATGCAGTTTAGTTTTTTAGATGGTGGTACATCAAAAAATTGCCCAAACAATTGTGTGTTATCCTATCCCTTAAACATACTGTATGTTTTAATTTGAGAGCGCAATTCTTGTTACTTTGACATATTTTTTTGTCCATTGTATTGTATCACTTCCTACAGCTCTGTAGTACACAGGTTGCTATCTGCTTTCATAATGTGGAGCAATATACTTGAATGTGTTGTTTTGTTTTATGACACTTCCAGTTTACAATGATCAGCCAAAATGTCAAAAGAAAGGTCTAAAATTTTAGATTTGGTAAAATTTGTTTGTCCACAAGCTTTTGCTGTAAGCTTCACAGCAAAAGCAGCTGAAGGAACGGAGGATTTGTTTCAATTCAACATAAAAAACTGAAAACTCCATATCATCTGCCCCAATAAGTGTCAGGAAGATTTGGTCTTGGAATTCTGGCTGGTCAGTGTGAAGGCTCAGTGACTGAAAGATGTGACACTAGACTTAATCCCTCTTTTTTTTTTTTTTTTTTTTTTTTTTTTTAAAATTCTTTGTTCCTTCTTTTGCTGCAGAGCTGCTCTCAGATCTGTGGCCAGTCTTTCTGATCAATACTTTCATCATTAAAGAAACCCATAATTGGATGCTTGACACTGAAGTAATGGAACTCGGTGAATCATCTCATACTTTATTATTATGCTGATTATTTCTGTATGTTTTTAGTGTTGTGAACAAAATCTTGTTACCTGTACAATATAACCACGGCAGTATTTATGTTATGCATTATTCTAACGCTTTACCTTTATGCTTAACCTGATTAAATTACTTGATCTTAGTTGGATTATTTGTTTTGATTTGAAGGTAAACTATAATCATAAGTGTCTGAATCGAGATCAATCAGGAAACAGGAAAACAAGTATGCACTGGATACCTACTGAGTAATTTTTTTTTTTTTTTGTCCTGGCAGTCCGTAATCTAAACCAGTTTCTGTTCTCTTTATTTGCTTGCTGTTGCTTTACGTTTTGTCTACCAAGTCACTGAGCCAATATTGGTCCCTGTTCTCACAATGCTCACAATACACTTTCTGTGACAAATAGTTTCATCCTATTGCCTCTTGATGAACTCTTCCTTATTTTTGCCCTGTTTGATTCCATGTCCTTAATGAAGGACTTGAAAGTTGCTCTATTTCTTTATATGTCTGCACTACATTCTCCTACTCTATTTGAGCTTTCTGCCAAACAGTGGATAATGTTCTTCCTGTCTGTTCATAATCTGTAATTCCTCCTGATATTTTTTCACTTTATTTTTCTAATTTTGTTAGTTGGATGTTAGATTTTTATCCCTCAGAGGCAAAATAGCAATTTTAGAAATATTAGAAATACTAATGAAGGGCAGGCTGTTAGCCAAAAATTAATTTGACGTTATTTTGAACTGTACCTCTAATTTTTCATTGATAAAGCATTCAATCCTTTTAAAAATAGGATACAGGCATCTGGTATCTTGCACTGTAAAAAATATCCGTTGATTTTAAGGTAAAAAACTGTGACAGCATCATAGTACTATACTGTAAACTGTGACAAGGTGAAATACTATTTCTTTAACCGTGAATTACTGTATTTAAATACATGGAAAATCTTTAATCTTTACATCTATTTTCATTAAAAAATACAATACTAAACTGTTAAATAATTGTGTACTGCTTTTAATAAGGACATATACTGTAATATATGTGACTGTCACTAGCGTAAAATTTTTATTTGTTGAAAATATACTTTTTGTCACTTTGGAATTAACTAAAAATATGCGTCTAACAGACATATACCATAATATAAATAACTAATGTAACTTTTACAGTTATTTCTTGAAAAATATAGTTTTTTTCATTGTTAAATTAACTGAAAATATGCATTGATAATAGTTATATACTGTAATACTGGAAACGATTATACTTTTTTTTTGGTGAAATTCTGGCAACCACAGCTGCCAGTTTTTTTACTGTAAATTTGACCTTTTTTTTACAGTAGTGTCCAAGTACACACATGCTTAGACTTTTGTATTGGTTAGATTTGCTTTTTCATGCAGCCCTGCTGTTTGTCTCGGTGAGGGTTTGAAGCAGCTGGTTTGTCACTCTGGAGATAGCTCAAAGAGATCAGGACTTGCCCTCGATCTCCAAGACTTGAAGTGTGAGCCTTCAGTGATGCAGTTTAATCTTATATCTGATCAGACATCAAATTTCTGACCCCCAGTCTTGCATGTTTTAGATGTGTCCTGAACCATTTATTAATCAGGACCAGCACTGAAAACCAATGGATGGAGACAGATGAATATAAAAAAAAAAGAACACTGTCATTTAATAAGTTTGAAATTATTATGGTCTGTGCTGTTCTACTGTCAGGTAATCATTGACATGCCATGTGTGAAGCCACTTCATTATTTTCATTCTAATGATTTTATACATCAGTCTTCATAAAGTATAATAATCAGGTAATAACTAGGTAAACAGCAAATCCTTGTCTTTGGATAAATTATGTTTATGAATCAAATTCCTGACAGATCAAAGTTTCACTTTGAATACAATTCAACAAGGTCGCTATGTCAAATTTTGTGCATTCAAGGAAGTTATTCAATATATTTCAGACCTTTTACATGTAAACTAAAATGTTTCAAGTATTTTACTGTTTTAATTTTGACAATAATGGCCAGAGCCGGCCCTACCCAATGTGGCGCCCTAGGCGAGATTTTATATGGCGCCCCCCCTCCATCGGCAATTTACATACGCTTACAAAAGAAATCGAATAGCATTGTTTTTACCATTGTCTTTAATTTATAAGATAATATGTCACCCAATTTACATGCTTAACAAATTACAAATAAATACAAAAAAATCTGAAATGCAATATAAATACCCTTACCACAAAATAAAAATCCTGTAAATAAGTGAATAAATAATAGTAATAAATTATAAATACAACAATCAACATCAAATTTAAATAACCACACTTGCACACAATAACTCTATACATAAGCTACATTTACACTATGTAATAACTATATACAAAAACTAAATGAAATAACTATATACTAAAGCTATATAAAATACCTATATACAACTATATGCAAAACTGCATTTTACAGACCTTTAGTGGTGTTTTTTATTACTGCATCCACTAGAGCGATAAACTATGCCACTACTTAACCTCACCTCTCCTGTTACAGCTGTACTTTCCTAGATTTTTTTCCCAGCAAAGTCATCTATGACATCATATGACAACTCACTGGAGACCACATAATTTATGCTTATTATAGAAAGTCCACAGAGCCGAGTTTGCATCATGGTAGACCTCAGGTAAGTTTTAATGAGTTTAAGCTTAGAAAAGCTTCTTTCAGCAGCAGCCACGGTGACAGGGAGAGTTGCAAAGTTTCTTAGAGCAACCCACATGTTGGGATAAATTTCTGTCAGTTTCCTCTCATGCAGGAAAGTCAACGGATCCATGTTGGTCATATTTTTTGATGGCAGAGGTGGAAAATTGTACATTTCCATTGCAAGTTCAGTGCCATCAATGTCTGCCTGGCTGTCATGGGTCAGAGCAGTGCTCAAGGTTTGACAATGTTTTAGAACCGCTTCTTTTTTTATGTTAGTGAAGTTGAGGAGCACTCCAAATTTGTCTTTTACCTCTCCAAGGTTCTGAAATCTCTCATCAATAGAGGAGATTGCTGTATCCACGAGCACATTGAAAAATTTAGTTTCCATTTTTCGCAGTACATCCTCAATGGGCTCATCTTGAGACTCATAGCCAAAGTGCCTTTTTGTAGTTCTCAGCCGCTTTAGTTTTAGCTCA
>KV751333.1:1524374-1535053 GCA_001698575.1 Mola mola | reverse complement strand
CAAAACTCAAGAATTGGAGGCTTTCACTCGACACATAAATGCAGTGGACAAGACCATCAAGTTCACCAGGGAGGATATGAAGAATAACAGTTTGCCCTTCCTGGATTGTGCGGTGTCTCTTGGTAAGGATGCTAACCTCAGTATCGAGGTCTACAGGAAGCCCACACACACAGACCAGTACCGTGTTTGACTCCCACCACCCACTGGAGCACAAACTTGATGTAATCCGGACACTACAAGACTGGGCCCAGAAGGTTCCCTCAAGCACAGAGGGAAAACAGAAGGAATTGACACACACCGAAACAACGCTCCAGACATGTGACTACTCGAAGTGGACCTTTTGTCAAATTGTCCAAAAGGTGTCACAAAGAACCACCCGAGGCAGAAAATGGAAAAACGGAAGAACGTGCTTATCCCATACGTGGCATGTCTATCGGAAAAATTCAGAAGAATCTTCCAAAAACGCAAAACTCGAATTAACTTCAAACCGGGCCAGACCTTAAGACAGCAACTGGTCCACCCCAAGGGTAAAACACCTAGGCATAAGCTCAGTAATGTTGTGTATGTCGTTCAATGCACAGAGGAGTGCTCTGACCTTTATATAGGTGAAACCAAACAGCCCCTCCACAGACGCATTGCACAACACAGGAGAGCCACCTCATCGGGACAGGACTCAGCTGTACATCTGCATCTTAAGGAGAAAGATCACTCCTTTGAGGACTCCAATGTCCATGCTCTGGACAGAGAAGACAGATGGTTTGAAAGAGGAGTTAAAGAGGCCATCTATGTCCACTTGGCGAAACCCTCTCTAAACAGGGGTGGTGGACTAAGACACCATTTGTCTGCAACCTACAATGCTGTCTTGGAGCCCTCCCCAGGCGGTTTAACCCCCATACACACCTGGGGCCATGTGAGCCCAAGGTGTCGCACGAAACCAGGGGTGAGGGGCAAACACCCTCGAGATTCACACCTGGGCTCATGTGACCTTAACGACTCACATGATGCCTAGCCAGAGGACCGCCCCCCCGAGGCTGTGGCTTTCAAACACATTCTCTTTGTTGGTGATTGTCTCTACCCACTCTGGGTTAAATACCTGGGTTTCCCGCACTGACCCTCAGAACTGAAAAAGCCTTTCGGATGAGAGGCGAAACGTCTTCAAACAAGATAAGAAGTCCAGTTGCTTCCTACTAAACACTCCGAGATCAAGATGACCTGGATGACTGAGAACCTTCACGGATGTTTTGATTCCTGTTTGTTAAATAAATTTGTTTTGGTACTTTCACCCCTGAGCTTCCTGTGTCCGCTTGTGTGTCCAGACTCCACACGTCACACACCTTTTGCTTTCAGTTTCTCCGTAGCAGCTCAGGCAGTGTGCCAGAAAGGTGTTTGATCAAAGGAATATATGTGTCAATTAACTGTAAATAAATTAATACTTGGCTACTACTCTGTCTGTTTTGCAGTCATTTAAATCACTAATTCATGGTCAAAGGCATTCACTGCAGATACTCTTCTCCGGAACGTATCAGTGATGTGGACTGTATTGCCACCTACTGGCCCAGCATGTCTCTTGTTGCCCGTGTGTCCAGAAATATCTTTCATAAGAAGAATGTGTAGATAGCTGCCTAAAAAAGTACCAGTGTCAGTTTGGACAAGGCGTGAATGCTTTTTCAAATAAAATGTAAGTACACTGTAGGGTGTGTTAAAATTGAGTTCATGTGTAAATCTAGGATTATTTAATATCAATTAAGCTCCAGATGACACGTTCCCAGAAAGCTCTTGCCACAGTGTCTGACAGTGGCCACCTGCTTCACCCAACGCTGTAGGTGACTCTCTTTGGTAATTCATCACCTTCTGAGAGGTCATAGTACTTGCCCTTTTTGATTGTTATTACTGAACACTGATAAAGAATAATCACTTGCTATCTGCGCCTGTTGGTTTTTATTTGCAATACAAATGCCATAAGACCATAATACCTGGGTAAAGATACATTAACATCATCAAATCATGATGCTATTCATGACATTAATACCGGATATTTTATCCATAAAATATTGACTGACAGAATCACTTTCTGGAAAATACCTGTATAAGATATGAATCTAGTTACTTGTATATTATTCATTAATAGCCAGACTATATATAAGGGAATATATTCTCTGAGGTGTCCATTATCAGTAATTAATGCATGACGTTTATCAATAACTTATTAGTTTATCAATTACGTACAATAACTGCATTATTACGGTTGGCTGGCTCTGATAAGTTTATTTACTTCAAAGTGGAAACAGAAGTTCACATACAAGCTGTAAAATTGAGTCTAACCAGAAATAGTAAGTAAGTGCGCACTCAAAGTAGACCATTCGTGCCCAAGCACGATTGATGCACAAAGTCTGGCTTGTCGTGCTTAAATACAGCACGCTTCCTTGGCCCTGGCATGGTTGAAGAGGTATACTTTGGCCCGGCATGGTTGCTCATGCACGGATGCAAGCACGTGTAAGCAATACGGAAATTACAATATAAATGAATGCTTCCCTCATCTCCTGCTGTCTCCACAAAAATCAATTGCTGCGTTGCATAACCGATAAATCTATGAATGTGAGCATGCCAGATGTGAACCAAAAGATTCCAAATAGGCCACAAACCCAGTAAAGCCGTATTCATGTTCTCTCTAAGTGATGATGCAAGGCATATCAGGCACGATTGCGCCCAGAGCAATATGAGTGCGGGTCAGCGGGGGAATTGGGGGAATTTTAATGTCTTAAAAACTTACATAAAATTACTGAATGATTTGACATTAATCGATGCTACAGCTGCATGTGAGCACATTCACACTGTAGTGTCCCAGCTACAGGCATCGCACCCCCAGTCCCTCCTCCTCATCTCAGGGGACTTCAATCGTGCTTCCCTCTCCTCTACTCTCCCCACCTTCACCCAGTATGTTGATTGCCACACCAGAGACAATAGGACACTGGACTTACTGTATGCCAATACAAAGGAAGCATACACCTCCTCACCCCTCCCCTCGCTTGGTCGCTCAGATCACAACCTGGTCCATCTGCTCCCTGCTTACACACCTATGGTGAATAAACAACCCCCAACCAAAAAGTGTGTGAGGAAGTGGTCTGAGGAGTCTAGTGAGGCTCTGAGAGACTGCTTCGAAACAACTGACTGGGAAGTGCTCTGCAGGCCTCACGGGGAGGACATTGACAGTTTGACACACTGCATCACGGACTACATAAACTTCTGTGTAGAGAACACTGTGCCAATCAGGAAGGTACGGTGCTTCTCTAACAACAAACCCTGGGTGACCCCAGAGCTGAAGGCCCTACTGAACGAAAAGAAGAGGGCTTTCAGATCTGGGGATAAAGAAGAGCTGAGGAGGGTTCAGAGGGAACTCAAATACAAAATAAGGAGATCCAAGGACAGCTACAGGAGGAAGGTGGAGGAACACCTTCAGCAGAAAAATGTCAGAGAGGTTTGGAGAGGCCTGGAAAAAATCTCAGGCCACAGCAAAGGTGGAGGGAGGGGTCCAGAGTCTGGTGACCAGAGGTGGGCAAATGATCCGAATCTGTTCTTCAACAGATTACATTACCCCAGTATCAATCTCCCCCTCTCTGGCCAATGCTCACCCCCTCCTCCGTGGCTTCTGGGACATCATCTGCACCCTCCTCACACTACTCCACACCACCCCACTCACCCCACCTCCTTCAACCAGGACCAGCCCCCACCCCAAATCCCCCCCTCAGTCTCTCCCTAACAGCTGATCAGGTGAGAATGCAACTAAGAAAGAACAAAGTTAAGAAGGCTGCAGGTCCAGATGGCCTCAGCTCCAGACTGCTCAGGGACTGTGCGGACCAGCTCTGTCAGGTGGTCCAGTACATCTTCAACCTGAGCCTCAGTCTGGAGAGAGTTCCAATGATGTGGAAAACTTCCTGTGTGGTTCCAGTGCCTAAGACCGCACACCCCAGGGAGCTCAACCACTTCAGACCTGTGGCCCTAACTTCTCACCTGATGAAGACCATGGAGAGACTCTTAGTCAGGCACCTCCGCCCCCTGGTGAGACCAAAACTGGACCCCCTGCAGTTCGCATACCAGCCTGGCCTACTACACAGATCCCTCTCACACTTGGAGAACATTGGGAGCACAGTGAGGGTCATGTTTTTTGACTTCTCTGTGTCAGCATTTCGATATTAGCCATTACCTAGAGTGGATGGGGTATGTGAATAGTCCTAAAATGTACAAGAAAATAATAGTCGATGCAGAAGGAAGGCAATTTAATCACAGATGGGAGAGAAAATAAAGTTAAATTAATTTAAAAAGTAGTGCTTTTTAATATTTGCTCTCTCCCTTTCTGTTCAGCCTCTATACATCGGACTTCAGACATAACACAGACCACTGCCACCTTCAGAAGTTCTCCGATGACACAGCCATCATCAGATGTGTATCGGAAGGGAACAAACAGGAATACAGGGGGGTCATCGTGGACTTTGTGGACTGGTGTGAGCGGAATCGTCTCCACATCAACACCAGTAAGACAAAGGAGATGGTGATTGACTTCCGCAGGAAGAAGCCCCAGACCACACCTGTGAACATCCAGGGTTTGGACATTGAGATGGTGGAAACCTACAAATACCTGGGTGTTCACCTCAACAATAAACTGGACTGGTCAGACAACACAGATGTCCTGTACAAGAAGGGCCAAAGTCGTCTTCATCTGCTGAGGAGGCTGAGGTCTTTTGGAGTGTGCAGGACACTGTTAAGAACTTTTTATGACACAGTGGTGGCATCTGCCATCTTCTATGCAGTGGTCTGTTGGGGAGGAGGATGCACAGAGAGGGACAGGAACAGACTCAATAAACTGGTAAAGAGGGCTAGCTCTGTCGTGGGCTGCCCTCTGGACTCCATAGAGGATGTGGGTGAGAGGAGGATGTTGGCCAAGCTGACATCAATCATGCACAACACCTCTCACCCCCTGCATGAGACTGTGGGGGCCATAAGCAGCTCCTTCAGCCATAGACTGTTACACCCACAATGCAGGAAGGAACGCTATCGCAGGTCCTTCATCCCAACCGCAATAAGACTCTTTAATTTAACTTAATATTTGTCATGTGCAATCCACACTCATGTCTATTATTCATATTCATATCATGTGCAATTTATTTATCCAGTGCAATAACCATCCATGGTATATCTATATCTATATCTGTATATATGGAGGATGTATATAGTGTATTATTATGTATACAGTGTATTTATGTATATAGTGTATTTATGTCATGTCTTCTATATTTTATATCTATTTTCTTTGTACTCTTTTTCATATCTGTCTTATCTACCTTATCTGTCTGCTGTGACAGTTAAATTTCCCCGATGCGGGATTAATAAAGTTTTATCTTATCTTATCTTAATATTGATCTTGATAGCACAGGGTAATGAGAGGCATACTCGGTGTGTTTACAGCTGTGCACAGTGCCATGTTGTGAAACCCTGCTGGGGCCCTGTGTCAGAGGCCATGGTGCTAATCAATGACATCCATATCTACAGCCACAGTTTGAGCAGAGCCCAGTTTACTCACCTTTTCTGTCAAGGCTTCATTCTCATGCAGAGCGATCATAGTGAAGGGGGTGAAATTACCCAGAGTCCCACTGTGTTACCATATGCTTTATGCGTTTTGTCAGAGGCTCATGGTGGGAAGAAATCTGCTGCTTACTGTCTGGGATCAAAGACAAAAATCCTGCAGATAAAAGAGGAGAGAGAATCAAAAGATGACAGAGCTTTGTTTTGTCAGAAGCTGCATGTGGACAAAATGGTGTGAAATAATTCTATGTCCAACTCACCTCCTACTTCAAAGTCAGGTTTGTCTTTCTTCTTTCTGATTACCATCAAAGTAATTATTAACATAACTGAAACAAATCTTGGCTGAAATCTCAAAGCCTGACAGAGCATCTCTGCATCCCCTGTGGAGCCTCCAGCTCTCTATAAAGTGATAATGAGCTTCTACCAATTTGAAACAGATGTCTGTGTTTCTCCTAGATATTAAATACATGAATAACAGCCAGAATTGTCCCTTCTCAACTCTGGACAGTAAAGTATCTTCCCTGCCAAGTATTCTTTGACACTGGTCCAGATGTCCAAGTCTATCAAATGGTATCAAGGACTGCTGTGGGCACTGACAAAGCTGGCCAAGAGAGCACTTAGATTGTCTAAATTTGTATATATAGAGCTTGCCCTTCAACTTGTATGTCTCTCTTTTCCTCTGTTAGATATAAAACAGTTAGATAAAACAGACAAAACCAAGTTTATGACTGAGTGTATATTTCTCACTAAAAATGCTGAACAAGTCAGTTAAACTAATATTCACCCCAAGTATTTTTTTTTTTTATAAAAACAGTACTGTATTTATCCTTAGTCAGACTCTTGCCTGAGTTTAGATAGAAAAATGATTGATTATGTTGTGCAGCAGACCTTTGTCTTTCTATCCCCTAGAATTGAAGATAGGTAATGGTCCATCAGAGCGCCACCAGTGACTGCTTCCTTGGGCCTCAATATATGATTACTTTGCTTTGAATCAATTTATCTGCATAGTTTTTATTCGGCAGTGTGGACTGGTGTGTGCTACTCCACCTCAAAAAAACTAGAGCTCAGAAAATTCTTCACAAGCTGTTCCAGATCCTTTTAATGCTATCGATCCTTTTGCTCATTCCTCAAGTAGTGGTGAATGTGAAACTGACTGAGATGAATGGCAGCCTTCGAACCCAATCCAAGCACTCACACAGTGAATGTAAATTAAGGCACCAGTGGGATGAGCCTAGGCTCTACCTTCCAGTTAATGTGTACTCAGAGTCAGGAATCCAGACGGTGCCTCCAACCCTCTGTGTTCCCAATGCTTCCCTCCTGCTTCAGGTGCCTCCAGGGCCTCCTGCTGTGCAAGCACAGTCTCTTTAGCCCCGGACACCTCCAGCTCCTCCATCACAACACCAAGCTGTTGACCCTAACTGAGATTATCTACTACAGTAATTCTTTCCCTTTATAGCCCCCAGCTCCAAGACATAATCCACAACTGTATGCAGCCTGGGGTATAAATCACAAGTAGAGGGACCCACCTTCCCCAGTTTCAATAAAGAAGACCCACATGAATACGCGATACTTAAGATGGCTCTAACCAAAGTCCCGCCTCCTTGGGAAACAGAAATCTATCTAATAAATCCTACTAAACCACCTTGAGATACCTTCAGCCTGACACAATGTAACAGCCTATGCTCATGACCCACAACTTTAAACTATGGCCCTAGCTGCTTTATATCAACAGTTTGGTCAACCATACCATTTAGCTTTGAAAGAGATCCTCTGTAATCAACCAAAAAAAAAAGAAAAAAATTCAAGTAGGTGATTCAAAAGCTTTCCTCAACTTTGCCATTACAGTCCAATCCTTAGTAGGTATACTGCCGGCTATGGGTCAGAGTGAAGGAGCAGCTGAGCTTGCCTGTTCTGCTCATGTACAACAACCCTTCAGTAAGCTGCCAAATGACTTAGTGGCTAACTTTATTTGTCATACTCGTTCAGCCTTGCAAGATGGATTTAGCTCAGTGGTTTATGCTGATGCAGAATGTCAGTCTATGGCCGCTCAAGTCAGTCATTTGACTTCTGAACCCTCCATTCAAATCCAAAGACTAGTTCCAAGATCTGCCCTTGCAACAGCCACTATACTACATAGGACTAATCCCAGCCTCCTGTCTCATTCTCTACAAATCAAATCAAATCAAATCAAATTTTATTTGTATAGCCCAAAATCACAATTTACATATTATCTCACTGGGCTTTGACAAACTACAGATGTGACATCTTCTGCCCTTACACCCTCAAACCAGGTGAGGAAAAACTTAAAAAACCCTAAACAGGGAAAATAAGAAACCTCAGGAAGAACCACAGAGGAGGGATCCTTCTTCCTAGGACGGACAGATGTGCAATGGATGTCACATGTACAGGACACAACAACATGATAATAACAGTTTACTTAGGATATATAAAACATCTATGATTCCTAGAGCCTGTTGAATCTATAAATCCGGATGTATGGGAAGTCTGGTGATCCAGACGCAGGTGTATTCTGTTGGTCCAGGAGTAATTATAGTCCATGTAGCAAGATCTTAGTGTTGCTGATGTAGTCACTGAGTCCGCGAGTATGTGGAATCTATAAATCCAGGGATATGTGAAGTGTAGTGATCCAGAAGCAGGTGTAGTCTATTTGTCCAGAAGCCATTGTAATCCGTGGATCCTGATTTGCACTTGGAAATCCAGCCTAGGATCCAAGTCATAGGATCTCCTGCCCTAATGTGGGCTGTAGGTATCAGGCAGGACCACAACAGCAGCTCGCACCGCGACCTAGAAAGACCTGCAGGATGATAAAGCTAACTGATGGGTTTCATCTGGCTTCATTGATAAGTATAGTTGTGTGTCATCTGCATAGCAATGAAAATGTATGGAGTGCTTTCTAATAATATTACCTAAAGGAAGCATGTATAGAGTGAATAGTAATGGTCCAAGCACAGAACCTTGTGGGACTCCATGACTAACCTTGTCATATCTTGATGACTCAAAATTAACATAAACAAAATTATATCTATCTAGGTAGGACTTAAACCATTTAGAGGAGATCCATCCATTTTCCATCCATTTTGTACCGCTTATCCTGTTACGGGTTGGTGGGGGGGGTGCTATCTCAGCATCTTTTGGGCAAAGGCGGGTGACACCCTGGACAAGTCGCCAGTTCATCGCAGGGCTGACATATAGAGACAAACAACCATCGACACTCATATTCACACCTACGGGCAATTTAGAGTGACCAATTAACCTAACCCCCAGTCTGCATGTTTTTGGACTGTGGGAGGAAGTGGAAGTACCCGGAGAGAACCCACAGGGAGAACACGCAAACTCCGCGCAGAAAAGCCCTGACTCAGTCGAACCCAGGACCTTCTTCCTGTGAGGCGACAGTGCTAACCACTGCACCACTGTGCCGCCCCTTAAAGCAAATCTTTTAATGCCAATTTGGTGTTCCATCCTCTGTAGTAAGACGTGATGATCGATAGTGTCAAAAGCTGCGCTAAAATCTAAAGACTAGTAAAGAGATAAGTTCCTCATCAGATGCAGTGAAGAGGTCATTTGTAACTTTTACCAATGCCGTTTCTGTTCTGTGATGCTTTTTAAAACCTGACTGAAACTCTTCAAATAGACTATTATCCTGAAGAAAACCACATAGTTGTTTAGGTACTGCTTTCTCTAGAATATTTGAAAGAAAGGGGAGGTTGGATATTGGTCTATAGTTGGCTAGAACTTCTGGGTCCAGGGTAGGTTCTTTTAGGAGCGGTTTAATTACAGCAACTTTAAAAGACTGGGGCACATAACTTGTTACAAGGGATAGACTGATAATATTTAGTAGTGGATTGTTAACTAAGGGTAAAACCTCTTGGAGCAGCCTAGTAGGTATGGAGTCTAGTACACAGGTTGATGATTTAGATGAAGATAATGTCGTTAGTTCATGAAGGTCAATTGGATGGAAGCTTTCCAAACACATATCAGGATTAATAACGACCTCTATAATTCCTGTTGCTGAACTGGGATCTGTGAAGTATAGGATATTTTCTCCGATAAGTATAATTTTATTATTGAAAAAGTTCTTAAAATCATTAAAGGTGAGGGCTCTAGGAATGCATGGTTCAATAAAATGATGGCTCTCAGTCAGCCTGGCTACAGTGTTGAAAAGGATCCTGGGCTTAATCTTGTTTTCTTCTATTAATGCTGAATAGTGGTCTTTTCTTGCTCTGCGAAGGGACAGATTTGACTAATAAATCTGGCCATATTTCTAGAAATGAGAGCAGCACCTTCCCAAGTTGGATGGATGCTATCTCTCCTAATTAGAGTAGGTCTTCCCCAGAAATTTTGCAAATTATCAATGAAGCCCACGTTGTTTGCAGGACACCACCTCAATAGCCAGCGGTTGAATGACGACATGCAACTAAACATGTTGTCACTGGTCAGATTAGGCAGGGGACCAGAGAAAACTACGGAGTCCGACAGTGTTTTGGCAAAAGCACACACCGTCTCAACATTAACTTTAGTGACTTCCGACTGGCGTAGCCGAACGTCATTACCGCCGACATGAATTACAATCTTACTGTATTTACGTTTACTTTTTGCCAGCAGCTTTAAATTTGATTCCACGTCGCCCGCTCTGGCCCCAGGAATACATTTGACTATGGCCGCTGGTGTGGAAAATGTCACGTTTCGCAAAAGAGAGCTGCCAATTACTAGAGTTGGTTTCTCAGTGGGTGCGTCACTGAGTGGGGAAAATCTGTTGGAAACGTGAACGGGTGGGTGGTGAACCGTGGGCTTCTGCTTAGGACTATGCTGCCTTCGAACAGTCACCCAACTTCCCTGGTTTCCCGACTGCTCGGGAGCTGCTCTCAGTCGACCCGCACCGGCTAATGGGGGCTGGCTAGCTAGCGAAGCTACTGGTTTGGTTTGCAAGGTGCGGATCGTAGCCTCCAAATCACTAAGCCTCGCCTCCAACGCAGCAAATAAACTACACTTAGTACAGGTACCATTATCACTAAATGAGGCAGAGGAATAACTAAACATGTGACACACTGAGCAAGAGAGAAGAGGAGAGCGAGAGGGAGAAG
>KV751333.1:1509520-1523386 GCA_001698575.1 Mola mola | reverse complement strand
AAATCACAATTTACATATTATCTCACTGGGCTTTGACAAACTACAGATGTGACATCTTCTGCCCTTACACCCTCAAACCAGGTGAGGAAAAACTTAAAAAACCCTAAACAGGGAAAATAAGAAACCTCAGGAAGAACCACAGAGGAGGGATCCTTCTTCCTAGGACGGACAGATGTGCAATGGATGTCACATGTACAGGACACAACAACATGATAATAACAGTTTACTTAGGATATATAAAACATCTATGATTCCTAGAGCCTGTTGAATCTATAAATCCGGATGTATGGGAAGTCTGGTGATCCAGACGCAGGTGTATTCTGTTGGTCCAGGAGTAATTATAGTCCATGTAGCAAGATCTTAGTGTTGCTGATGTAGTCACTGAGTCCGCGAGTATGTGGAATCTATAAATCCAGGGATATGTGAAGTGTAGTGATCCAGAAGCAGGTGTAGTCTATTTGTCCAGAAGCCATTGTAATCCGTGGATCCTGATTTGCACTTGGAAATCCAGCCTAGGATCCAAGTCATAGGATCTCCTGCCCTAATGTGGGCTGTAGGTATCAGGCAGGACCACAACAGCAGCTCGCACCGCGACCTAGAAAGACCTGCAGGATGATAAAGCTAACTGATGGGTTTCATCTGGCTTCATTGATAAGTATAGTTGTGTGTCATCTGCATAGCAATGAAAATGTATGGAGTGCTTTCTAATAATATTACCTAAAGGAAGCATGTATAGAGTGAATAGTAATGGTCCAAGCACAGAACCTTGTGGGACTCCATGACTAACCTTGTCATATCTTGATGACTCAAAATTAACATAAACAAAATTATATCTATCTAGGTAGGACTTAAACCATTTAGAGGAGATCCATCCATTTTCCATCCATTTTGTACCGCTTATCCTGTTACGGGTTGGTGGGGGGGGTGCTATCTCAGCATCTTTTGGGCAAAGGCGGGTGACACCCTGGACAAGTCGCCAGTTCATCGCAGGGCTGACATATAGAGACAAACAACCATCGACACTCATATTCACACCTACGGGCAATTTAGAGTGACCAATTAACCTAACCCCCAGTCTGCATGTTTTTGGACTGTGGGAGGAAGTGGAAGTACCCGGAGAGAACCCACAGGGAGAACACGCAAACTCCGCGCAGAAAAGCCCTGACTCAGTCGAACCCAGGACCTTCTTCCTGTGAGGCGACAGTGCTAACCACTGCACCACTGTGCCGCCCCTTAAAGCAAATCTTTTAATGCCAATTTGGTGTTCCATCCTCTGTAGTAAGACGTGATGATCGATAGTGTCAAAAGCTGCGCTAAAATCTAAAGACTAGTAAAGAGATAAGTTCCTCATCAGATGCAGTGAAGAGGTCATTTGTAACTTTTACCAATGCCGTTTCTGTTCTGTGATGCTTTTTAAAACCTGACTGAAACTCTTCAAATAGACTATTATCCTGAAGAAAACCACATAGTTGTTTAGGTACTGCTTTCTCTAGAATATTTGAAAGAAAGGGGAGGTTGGATATTGGTCTATAGTTGGCTAGAACTTCTGGGTCCAGGGTAGGTTCTTTTAGGAGCGGTTTAATTACAGCAACTTTAAAAGACTGGGGCACATAACTTGTTACAAGGGATAGACTGATAATATTTAGTAGTGGATTGTTAACTAAGGGTAAAACCTCTTGGAGCAGCCTAGTAGGTATGGAGTCTAGTACACAGGTTGATGATTTAGATGAAGATAATGTCGTTAGTTCATGAAGGTCAATTGGATGGAAGCTTTCCAAACACATATCAGGATTAATAACGACCTCTATAATTCCTGTTGCTGAACTGGGATCTGTGAAGTATAGGATATTTTCTCCGATAAGTATAATTTTATTATTGAAAAAGTTCTTAAAATCATTAAAGGTGAGGGCTCTAGGAATGCATGGTTCAATAAAATGATGGCTCTCAGTCAGCCTGGCTACAGTGTTGAAAAGGATCCTGGGCTTAATCTTGTTTTCTTCTATTAATGCTGAATAGTGGTCTTTTCTTGCTCTGCGAAGGGACAGATTTGACTAATAAATCTGGCCATATTTCTAGAAATGAGAGCAGCACCTTCCCAAGTTGGATGGATGCTATCTCTCCTAATTAGAGTAGGTCTTCCCCAGAAATTTTGCAAATTATCAATGAAGCCCACGTTGTTTGCAGGACACCACCTCAATAGCCAGCGGTTGAATGACGACATGCAACTAAACATGTTGTCACTGGTCAGATTAGGCAGGGGACCAGAGAAAACTACGGAGTCCGACAGTGTTTTGGCAAAAGCACACACCGTCTCAACATTAACTTTAGTGACTTCCGACTGGCGTAGCCGAACGTCATTACCGCCGACATGAATTACAATCTTACTGTATTTACGTTTACTTTTTGCCAGCAGCTTTAAATTTGATTCCACGTCGCCCGCTCTGGCCCCAGGAATACATTTGACTATGGCCGCTGGTGTGGAAAATGTCGCCTCAAGAGGCCAAAGACTTGGTTGTCAGGTTGGATGGATGTCAACATAAATTTTTGTTGCTCATTGGACGATATTTAACTTGGTGTATGTCAAATAACTGATGGAATGGCTACCAAATTAAACATTAGATCATTTCTGTCCCATCTCAAATTGAAGCAGGGAGTGGATTCGGAGTCATGTCATCTGACCCTGCTATCATATTAGCGAACATGTAAAACTTCTCCCTGATTGGATTTAATTGAATGACCAAAACTACATACAACCCACTCACCACAGTTAATTTTAATATTGTATTGTTCAGATTAGGAAGAGTTCTTGTAACGGTTTTAAATACCTGGTTTAAGTTTAGACTACACCTTTTACAAAGTTGTCATATTGCTGTGCAGTTACATTACCTGACCTGCTATCTTGTGATTTAGCAGTTGTTTTCAGAATACAAAATACATGACTGATTGGTGACGATGGGTCACACACCAGAGCCCTTCGCAGGTCCAGGTTTGATAAGCAGCACACACGACATCTGAAAGCTCAGTATCAGAACCAACCCATTTTCTGCAATTATCTCAATCAATCCTGCACCTGCCTGGGCCCATTAAATTAAATAGTGATTTAAACACATAGACTTTGAGAGTTTTGTTCTTGAAAAATGTTTCCCAGTGACACAGCGGCTGCTGTCTGTTTCTGTAGCTTTCTACATGTCTCCTCAGGGATGACATGCCTAAACACTTTGAGGCACTGTTTACAAACAGCAAAGCCAGGTTATCCACCAAGTAGCCATGGTTACCTGGCCCTTTGTCGGGCTCACACACCAGAAGAAAATGTAGAATGTATGGTGTCTAAACAACATTTAGTCATGAAAACTCTCACTTGACACTGGACACAAGTGAAGGGCATGATTCTGTCAGTGAATTTCAAAATGTTCATTTGACAAAAGCAAGTACTATGGCTTTTCTGAAATGTGGAAAGAGATAAATAAATGAATATAAGACTAGACTGGTGCATGTGGCCAGCATGGATTGTCCATTCCGCAAAGAAACATGCCTCTTTTGTTTATTATAGATATTCCTCTTCCAGGTTTCCACCCCAAACGATATCTATAGTTCCCTCATCCCATGTCCTTTACTCTGATCGTCTGTAGTTGTCATTGATTTATCTATATATTTTGCTTGCTCCAGTTTGGCATGTTAACAAGCCACTCAAGTTGCAACTTTAAAGAGTCATCCAAACCTCTTCCAGGTATGTATTATATACTGCTATACTGTGTCACTTTATATTGTTTTTCCTTGTTATGTTTGTGCCATAAGCAAACGGAGCTGTCATAAAATGCAGAAAACATGTTTGATTACACACTTAATTATTGGGCGTGTTATTCATATACTATGGTGAGACCAGGCTGGTAGGTGTTGAAGGAGGAATTGTTTCCTCTCCTTCTGCCCAGGATCGTTATATCTTAGTGGAAAGGTTGATAAAGCACTCTTCAACTTTTCGAGTCCAATAGCCTTTGTTTATTTCACGCAGAGAGTAGATACAGAGTCAGCGCTGAGCCCTCTGTCCAACCACCTCAAGGATGGAGTAGAAGAAAGAGCCGATATCCAGGTTACACATTCCTTTATACCTTCTAGGCTCCTCCTACGCAGAGGAGGAGCACTTCCCTGATTGTTATCAGTACTCTTCAACTATGTGTAGCCAGACCGGCTCTAACTGGTTTGTGGCAGATGAGCAGCGGGTATAGTGCAAACTATCTAAGTGTGCGTGCAGCAGATAATAACACTTCCTTTAATTAACAGTTCATAGCGTAACAATCATCTCCCTGTTATTGAGTCTTAAGATGAACTAGAGAATAACGTAACATAGGCAATGTTTTATGGGTTGTTAAAATGGCCCAGTGGATACCTCTAATGTGAACATGATATGACATGAATTGTATAGAAATTTTGACATAATATGTATGAAACTCACCAAACGAACACCCAAGTAGTTTGCAGAAATGTAAAATTTATTCTGGAGACTGGGCATTTGTTTGGGAAGAGTCTGTGGGTCACTTCATTAATGATAACTATCAGAAATATGTGTCAGGAATAGCAGGAGGAACACTGATTACCTGTGATGCCAATGGATTTGGAAGCAACAATTGTCTAACCTCTGTATCTTGATTGATTTGGGGCTGCTGCTCTTTGAGACCTCACTGACATTCTGTGAATATCTAATTGTAGAGAGATAAATGAATACAATTTTATTTGGAGGTAAGACAGAACTTTTTAGATAAGTTTAGTTAAAATTCAGCTTAATTCTAAGTGTCCATATGTTGTAGCTTATGCATGTTTCATTTTTATGCATGGATATTGTTTAAGTGAAAAGTGTCATGGTGTGTGGGTTGGCCTGGGTGTGGCTCTCCTGGCTCCCAACTCTACACGCCCATCTGCAATCAACTCACCTGTCCCAGTCTGCACACCTGGCTCATCAACGACACAACCAGCAGTATATCAACCCCGGCTCTTCACCCACTCTTCGCCAGATCATTGTACCCACCATGTGGTAGCGTTTGCTCAGGCTACAACTTGTGTTCTGTCCTAGTCAGCTCAGTTCTAACTGTTTTCTCTCTCTTGCCAGTATACCTGGACCACTACTGCCTGCCTGCCCCTCTACCCACTGCTGTCTGCTCCCTGCTCCCGCCTGCCAGCCCTTGCAAATTTTGTGGAATAAAACCTTGTTTACCGAAAACCACGTTGGTCTGTGTCTGCGTCTGGTTCCACCAAGCTACACCTAACAGAAAAGAGTCTCAGAGGCAGATTATCTTAGCATAGCTCAAACTAGCTCTGTTCAACAAATTCCAATTACCTGACTTTGTAACACTTGCCAATCATTAAATACCTATCTTTTGTTTCATCTGTACAAAACGGAAGCATAAAAGTGCCAGACTATTTTTTTGACGCAGACCAGTACATTCCTGGAGTCTTCACTTGCTGCCAGGCAACTGGCAAGAAGAAGTAAGTAAGTGGAAGTATTCCCAGTGTTGCTTGTTCTCGCAGTTATGCTGTTGACCAAACCATGCTATAGTTAACATCGTCCTAGAGCTTTATCACATTTTAAAGTCCCATGTGTTATATTTTATACTCTTTGTCTACTAAGCTCAAATCATATTTAGTGTCATTTTGTATTGGAGCTATTGGAGTACTGGTGTGTAATGGAATTGCTTGATTAAAAAATGTTGATGTCTCATTCATAAAGGCTTTAAGTTTCTTACCAACATGAAATACACTTGATCTAACACTGTTGCAATCTTCGCTTTTGCAATATCAGTATTTTTTTGTCTTATGCTTGGCTTTGCCTTGTAGTAGAAACAAAAACAAGATTATCAGTAACATTAAGGTGGGAGAAATAAAGTAAAAATGCAAATAATATAAACAAGAATCATTTTTGTTGCCAATGTCTGAAGTACATATTATTAGATGTACCAACATCTGTTAACTGCCAGCACTGATTACAGCTCAACATGTTTCAAGGTAGACATACAGTGTAATACAATATTTATTGAGCGTTATGCTCCCCTTGTCTCACAGTCGTACACATGTTTTGATGTGTACAGGAAGGCAGGCTGACCTCAGGCCTCAGGGTACACCATGCATCCAGACTGTAGCAGCATAATGCAAATGAGTTGGGTCACCACTAAACTAATGATGCCATATTGTCCAGGGACAATGGAAGGGGAGCCAAAGACTACAAATGAAGACCTGAAAGTAACAAAATAAAGATATCAGAGTCTGTTGATTCAAAATTTAAGTGAATCATGGCAACATCATCGGGACAGCCTATATATAGTGGAACTTTTAAGATATTTTGTCAAACTGATTCCAAATCTAACAATGAATATCACTTTTTATAGCATTTTAATGTTGAAGATTTGCTTATTTGACTCAAGCATGACCTCTTAACCTCTGCCACCTCAATACTACAGATACAATTAGCTGATAAGTCAGTTGAAATACAAATGAATCAATTGTTTGAACAGGGGTCAGGATTTAGGATCATCATCCATATGTGGCTCTAGAAGAGCTTTGAAAAAGGAAAACACCCTAATAGCATGATTTGAGTAATCTTGCGATTTAAGATTTCAAAGGGAAAGCATCAAATGTGGGCACTTATCAATTATGGACAATTGAAGAGGTCAGTGAAGTAACCAGTTATCAATGAAAAATGCCAAATATCATCGGGCTGCAGTCAAATTTGAGGATATACTGCCTTTCTCTCTTGAAATTGTTTGGACAAACTAACAAATTGCAGCCTGGTTTGTCAGTATAGGTGGCAAGCATTTTTTCTTCCAGACTACATAATGATTGAGGAAATATTCACAATGTTAATATACAATAAACATTGGTTGCAGCCTTAAAAATGGAGTTTCCTGTGAGGTTTGGCCATTGACGTAAATAAAGATAGGTGACATGTCTTCTTCCCATTCTACAAAAATGAAGCTGAAATATTTGGGACGCCGTCTTTTGATGACATCATTTGAAGTCGGTAGTATACCAAGAAGCAGAGCTCAGTTCTCAATCATGACATTTCACATCGTTTTAATGGCAACAACTAACTGAAACATAACTGATAAGAAAAATGAACGCTTGGAAATACATCAGCATGTAAGAAGTATCTAAAATGATAGGAACCATCTTTAGTAAAAAAATATTTGTGGAGTACTATTATGGTCCAAGTGCTACATGAAATAATGGAGGAGGGGCTTGAGCTTATGCTTTAGATTAAATTTTGGGGACCTATCATGTCATCTATCTATATATACAGCCTATGGGTTTAACATTTCCTTTTTCTATGAATTACTTTCTAACAACTGAAGGATTAGGAGTCATTTATTTTCTTATGCAGGAGACAAGGTTTGTTTTAAAAAAAAATTACAAGTCCAAGACATGCTGATAATTGTTTATCTTTCAATTGTATACTGTTACATTGTGACGCTGGTTATACCTGTGGCACCATGGCCAATGCCACATCACTGTCAGTCTCAAACAAGAGCAAAAGTAATTGCGCTAGATGAACCTGGCCCTTTGCCAAGTTATTAGATTGAAGCGGCAGATCAGATAGGAAAAGGCCGGAAGCACTTAAGTCATGAAGCCAAGTCGTTCTCACCATGTGACCAACTCATTTGCACTTTTTGCTTCCACTTGCCTTGGCACAGTGCTCACAATGTCAATTACATGAAAGAGCGGCAGTGATTTCAATTTCCCTGGTGACGATCTACTTGACGGCCGAAATTGAAACCCAGAGACCGTGAATCAGTATGCATATATATTCATGTAGGTTTCAGCAGCAGTAAAGCTCTGTTGTCAATCTTCTTTTATCACATTTATTCTGTGCATGTTGATGAGCAGATTGTTCAAAGCAAACCATATTTGTTTTTCTCCACTTGCATTATTTGTCACTTTCCCACATGAGATTTCTACAGCTGCTTCTGAAAGTGAATTCATTGTCTTTTTCTTTTTTTATATACTGATGGATTGAATCTGTCGGTTGGATGATTAAAAATGTATTTTTAGTTATATTTTAAAAGGGGAATTGCAGTAGAGTCCCTGATATTATAGATGCCTATGTTACTTTTTTTAATGGAATTGTTGCACTGTATGAAATCATAAAATATCTACCCAAAAAAGATGTATAATATGCCTTTTCAAATGGTAAAATTTATAAGCGACATATTGGATAACCAGTTTCATGTATAGTATACATATATTATAGGGTGGAAAACATTACACATATAACACCACTGTTCTATATGAATTAGTACAGCTTGTTTCTTCAGCTTGGTATAAATGATCCTTTTGTAAGTCTGATATATACTTTATTTTTAAACTCCACTTGGGATATTGTATTATTGAGTTGCATAGAGTTCCTCCTTGTCATTTGAATGTTTCACATGCAAAATTTAACTAGTCTACAGCATCCAGAGTTAAGTAGACAAAGATAATGAAGTCGAGCTGTATTGAAAAATATCTTTATATAAAATCTACTGTCTGTAAATTGGGTCATGTTTTCGGTTTCCTGTTAAAAATCCCCACTTCCTGCCCTTGTGTGCCTCCTGCCTGTGTGATTGTCTGCCCCAGCCTAATTTTTTTACTTGTGCCGAATTATCAAGCATGCATGTACGTGTCTATTTAATCCATGTGCTCCCAGTCCTCTATGTCCTATAAATTAAAAAATAAAAACTTTTAAAATAAATGTACTGTTAGTTGCTTGAACCCATCAGAATGCAAGTGTAATATAACCCCTCACTTCAATAAATAAATAAATGAACACAAAAATGAAAATCATTTGTAAGATAATGTTGTTGCTATGTGAGGAGAAATGAATAAATACACAAATCTGCACATGATCTAAGGCCAAAATTACCATTTTTGTAAGGCTGCATTTTCTGCTAAAAAGCCCAAGGAAAGGGACATTCCCAGATGGTTAAAGAAGAGGATCAAATGTGTGTATCTGAGAATTTTTGTCTAGGGGAGAAAGATTGTTGTTCCTGAGACACTTGATGAATATCAGCACTGCAGACACAATATTAACTATGTTTACATTTACACAAATATTCGGAATAAATGGCTGATCGGAAAAAAAAAATGCTTCATGTAAACACGTCAATTGGAAGATTCTGATCCAATTTGGAAGAAATTATATTCTGATCGAGAGGGGGTGGTTTATGCCGATCCTTATTCCGAACCGCATCCATGTACACACTTATTCCAATCGTGACTTCCTTTTTCGGGTAAAATTACCCTCACTGCGCATGTGTGCCCTATGCCAACGGGACGTGACAGCAGCACTAAATTTGGAGGGATGCTCATGTCCTTCTGCTCTCTCCTCCTGTAACAGAGGAGCATTATGTATTGCTGAGCCTGTAGCTTGATCACGGTGAAGAGAGCAGAAACAAAAGTATGGCTTTCAAAAGCTGTCACAGGTCCATTCTTTAAATGTGCAGAGTTTAAATTGCAGGGAAAAGCGCAAAAATGCTAAATTAGCCACATTGGCGTTTGCAGCACAGGCGTAAACAAACGCCTGTGCAAATACAACTTCTTCTTCTGCGGTTAATTAGGGAAATTAAATAAATCTGTGCATGTCAAAATGCTGCTATTCTGATTAAAGTTTGGTTTATGGATACGCACGTAATGAATCGGATTAATTGATTTAGCATCCATATAAACAGTGGAATACGGAGTTTCCAATTCCTCAAATTTTTAATCTGATAAAGACATTTTGCACATGTAAACATAGATATTGATATTAACTGTGTAATCCACATCCTTGTCATGAGTTGGGAGATCCTAGTGCTCTGTCCTGGGCCCCTCCCTGGTTTTTTCTCTCTCACTCTCTCTTTGGGAGCGCAGCGTTCTAATTGGGTGATAAGGCACAATAAGTTCTTTAAGATTCAAAAGTGCCTGACCATTTAGAGCTTTGTAGGTGAGGAGGAGAACTTTAAATTCTATTCTGGATTTTACTGGAAGCCAATGTAGAGAAGCTAGAACAGGAGAAATATTACCTTTCTCATGTTCCAGTGAAGGGCAGCACAGTGGTGCAGTGTTTAGCACTGTCGCCTAACAGTAAGAAAGTTCTGGGTTCGATTCCGGGTCAGGGCGTTCCTGTGTGGAGTTTGCATGTTCTCCCTGTGTCTGCGTGTGTTCTCTCCAGGTACTCCGGCTTCCTCCCACAGTCCAAAAACATGCAAAACTCGGGGTTACTCGTTGGTCACTTGAAATTGCCTGTAGGTGTTAATGTGAGTGTGGATGGTTGTTTGTCTCTATATGTCAGCCCTGCGATGAACTGGCGACTTGTCCAGGTGTACCCTGCCTTCGCCCGAAGATGCTGAGATAGGCTCTAGCCCCCCCAACCCCTGCGACCCCTAACAGGATAAGCGGTAGAAAAAAAATGGATGTTCCAGTGAGTGTAGAGAGCAGCAGGGTTTTTAATCAGCTGGAGGGTCTACAGTGACTTGGTAGTACAGTCTGATAATAAGGAGTTGCAGTAGTCAAGCCTGAAAGTGACTAAGGCATGGACCAATTTTTCTGCATCATTTTGAGACAGAAAGTATCTGATTTTTGCAATGTTATGTAAATGAAAAAAGGCAGATCTAGAGATTTGTTTTATGTGGGAGTCAAAGGACAAAACTTGATCAAAGACAACTCCCAGATTTCTTATAGTGCTATTAGAGGTTAAGGAGATGTTGTCCAGACTAACTATGTCATTCAATAATTTTTTCTGAGGTGTGTAGCACAAAGGACAATAATTTCAGTTTTATCTGAATTGAGCAGCACAAAAATGTATGTCATCCACATTTTAATATCATTAAGACAGCTAGTCTGTTGGTTTCGTTAGGTTTGAAGGATAAAAATAGCTGGGTGTCATCTGCATAGCAGTGAAAATTAATATAATGTTTTCTGATAATGTTACCTAGAGGAAGCATATATAAAATGGAGAATTGGCCCTAATACTGATCCTTCTGGAACGCCATAGCTAACTTTGGTGTAGGTTAACATGTACGAATTGAATTTTTTTTAGATAAATAAGACTTAAACCAATTTAATGATGCTCCCTTAATGCCAATTAAGTTGTCTAATCTCTCTATTAGGATCTGATGGTAGATGGTCAAACATTGCACTAAGATCCAACAGAACAAGTACAGATAGAAGTCCCTCGTCTGATGCAATGAAAAGGTAGTTTGTAACTTTGACTGATACAGACTCTGTTTAATGATGCTTTCGAAAACCTGACTGGAAAACTTCAAATAAATTATTAGTGTGTAGAATATCACATAACTGATTTGCTACCACTTTCTCTAGGATTTTAGACATAAAGGGAAGGTTAGATATTGGTCTGGAGTTTGACAGAACATCAGGATCAAGTTTTTTTCAAGGCTTTTTAAGAAGAGGCTTGATTACAGCTACTTTGAAGGATTTTGGTACGTAGCCTGTTATCAGGGATGAATTAACCATGTCTAAGAGGAAAGTGCTAATTTGGTGTCGGTAGAATTTATTCTTTAGTGCCCCAGGCACCGACGTAACAAAGGTGGAGACGACGGAAACACCAATAAAGCAGTATCTCAAAGCTTTGTTTTACTTGCAGCAAGGAGAGCAATACAGTGAGTACATAGGTAGGTCAAAGTATTCTCTGGAGAGCTATTTCTCCGGAGCGTCTCTTTATACACACTTATCATGCGAAAACTGGGAGGACCGAAATTCTTGGTATTTGGCCTTGGCTATCTGTATGCAGTTTTTCACAGTCGCTCTTTGTTCCCTTCAGAAGTAAATCACAGCATATCACATAGAGATTACACAATCGAATGGGTACATAACCAAAAAACAGTTTATCAAGGCACACAGCTCCATGATGGGGTTGCTGTAAGGGAATCCAAACTTGGCCTTGAAGGTGGCCAGGATTTTCTCTTTGACCTGCTCTACTGTGTCACAGTTGAGAGCGCTGACCTCCAAAGGCTCGCTGACTTCTCCATGACTGCCCACTTCAAACAGTAACTTCAGCCTTTTTAATTAAGTGCATGTCCTGGCTTCTGTGTCCTCGTCTGACCAGGTATTCAGGGGAGTCAACCTATTTGCACAAAACAGTAAATCTTCCGCCTTGTGGTATTATTATGATAATTTCTATAAAGCTCATGCATTTTTAGCTTGCAGTTTCAGCTGCCTAAGTACAATAATTATTATTTCCCTCCTGTTTATCATTATAATCCGCAATAAGCACTAAGATATCCAACAAGACACACACAATTACATAAAAAGATTTTTCGTCAGTTCCCAAAACATCAGTATGTCTACGTCTTCTCTTCAATTTTCCGTAGATACGTCATCGGTAGGGAGCAAAACGATTCTTGTTAGCCGGGGACTCGTCTTCTTCTACGTTGTTATCCAATTGGTGGTTTTCGTCGGTTCCTTAACTAGACCTCCGCTTTCTCCGGTCCTGGGGAACCTTGGCCGTCATCCTGGGCGAGTTCTTGATGCAGATGTGCTCTCACCACAGCCTGTGTGAGGACCTTCTCAGTCAGTCCTCGGATGAACGGGATGCAACAGCAACCTAGAAAAACAAAAAGCAATAGCCCTACCAGTAGGGCTACTACTATGGTTTTTAGTAAACTTCCCCACCTCCCAAACCAGCGTGTAACCCAATCTGAAAACCAGTCTCGCATTCCAGGCATGGGTGACAGTTCCATCGGGGCGGTGTTATTTGGTATGAAGGTACAACAGGTGTCTTGGAACATTGCACACACTCCCCCACGCTCTGCCAACAACATGTCAAGAGCCATTCTATTTTGATAAGTCATAAGAGAATTTGCCCCCAGTTCCTCCTGTAACCCGTCGACAGCATCCCTGGTCAAATTCAGATGTCGTTGCTGATTGTAATAAATATAATTTATCCATTCTGTGTTTTTGGTTGCTTCTATTATGGGACCGAGGAATGGGATGAGTGAGGTTCACCCGGCAGCTATTTCGCTTCTTGCTTTATAGTCAGCCGGGATATTACGTGGTTGACCTATAGCATCGAGATAGATTGTAGGATTTGTAGCATCAAAGCTCCTTTTACGTCGCGTAAGGCGCGATGTCAATGGAATGTCGTCGCTGTATGGGAGCCCTACGATCGGCATGATCAATTGGATCAGGGCACAGCTTCCTCTCCATCTCGTTGGCAACACTGCTCTTAATCTCTTATCTCCACACAGCCACCATACGTCGGAGACACCATGAGTTAGCTCGAACGATGAGTTCATCATCATCGTGGCACTGCACCAGCCCTGCGGAAACCCTCCCAAGGAGATGGAACCACTGCCTTTAAAGCAGGTGTAGTTCCCAGGATACAATAATACACCCCGAGGCACTGATTTATCAGCCCGTGGGTATATTTTCAGCGTCTCATTGCAGGACGGATTAGGTCCGGTTTAATTAATTTGGGAGAGAATGCAATCAGCGTGTGATTGGTTGGCCAGTGGTGCAGTGGCTAAGCTAGGTTTGGCAGCCGCACAAATGAAGCAGTTGACCAATTTCCTGCTTTGAGCTGTGAATACAAGCCAATCTAACCATTCATTGGGTTTGTGGTCGGAACCTTTGGTTTCCATAGTGATTATGTCTGAGACGGTCAAATTAGCGAGCTTGCGCACATTTTTATCTATAGGTGCGGTGGTGTTTGGTGGGGAGGTGACGTAGTTGACGGTATGGTAGAGGATGGTGGACTAGGTGATCGTGCTATCACTACGACGGAGAGCATACGGAGTGGATCCCTAACGTTTATGCTAGCGCCTATCATGTAGAGACCCGTGTCTTGTTCCTGGGCGTCCTTAATCGTGATTACTATCGGGTTACAGTTGTCAGACCACGACTGCGTTT
>KV751333.1:1490673-1509492 GCA_001698575.1 Mola mola | reverse complement strand
CGAGGTGAGTGGATGGCCTGGCTGAGTCCACTCGGCGTCTAAGGATGCAAACACATCGGACCAGGCGCAAGGAGGCTTACACAAATATTTGGGGGCTTCCTTATAGTACTTAGCGGTCTGTATGAGGCGGCAATCGGACCTGGTGGTTTTCATTTTTACCCAATCGGTTATGAACAACACAGTTTTACCCTTTTTTACTGTTATTTGTACTCCGGCGCAATTTGACCATGGTTGCTGATTTGGGACCGCAAGAGGAAGTAAGGAAACTAAAAGGATGCACCCTAAAAGTCTCATGACTCTTGGTGGTTTCTTCACCAGAGAGAGGTAGAGGGAATTTCTGAACAATTCTCTCTCCTATCTTTTATTCTAACTGGACTTCGAAGTCAAGGATCGGTGGTGTGTTTTTTTCCTAAGAAATTGTTTAACCTTTTGCAATGGCTCTTATGTATCCAGGTGCCTCGGTTGGCTATTTGCGGTGGATGTGTCCAATACAACCTGGTGTGGTCCTTCCCAGCGGGGTGCTGCCCAATTCTTCCGTTGTACTGCCTTAATGAAGACCCAGTCTCCTATTTTCAGGGTGGGGAGGTTTTCTGGAAGAGAGGGGAGGTCCTGTGAGAGCATTCTGTTCTTCGATTTTTCTCTTTCTTCCATGGTTCTGATCATGTAATCTATTATGCTTCTTTCATCTACTACAATTTCTGGTTTTTCTGGTGAGATGGTTGGTATCGTATATCTTCTTCCGTGTATTATTTCGAAAGGAGTGAGTCCTGTCTTACCGGGAGTTATCCTTAAATGAAATTGGACTAGTGGTAGACATTCTACCCAGTTTTGCCCTGTTGTTTCCATTACCTTCTTTAATTTTAGCTTGACTGTCCTGTTCGTTATTTCTACTAATCCAGCGCTTTCTGGATGGTATGCACAATGATTTTTTAATTTTATTTGTAGTCTATCAGCCAATCGTGAGATAATGGCGTTTACAAAATGTGGTCCATTATCGCTATAAATTATTTCTGGTATGCCGAATCGTGGTATTATCTCTTTTATTAAACATTTTGCCACCGTTAGGGCATCATTGTGTTGACAGGCAATTGCTTCAGTCCATTTAGAGTATGGATCTATAATAGTTAAACAGTATCTTTTGTTTTGGCATTTATTTAATTCAATAAAATCCATACAGATATGTTGGAACGGGTATTGTGGTTTTGGAAAGGCATGTCTTTTGGGTCTCTCGTTCCCCTGAGCATTGTGTTTGCAGCACGTAATACAATCTCTACAAAATTTTTTAGAGTAGTTTGTGAATCCATAGGTGGTATAATGTTTCTGTATGAGTATACACATCCCTCCTGTTGAGACATGTGTTAACCCATGGCACAATAAAGCTGCCCAGTAATACAGGTTTTTGGATAAGATAGGTTTTCCATTTTGTCATACATAAACATTATCTCTGAACACACACCCTTGTTTTTTCCACAGTTGTTTTTCTGTTTCTGTTGATGCATTTTGCATGTCTCATATAGTTTAATACTGCCGAGGTGTTGAGAAGTAGGTAGGGTTATCATGTGTTTTGTAACAAAATGCTGTATTTCTTGTCTCGAATTCCTCACCAAGGCCTGTTTTAGTTGATTAGTATAAGGTGTGTGCTCCGTTATCGGAGAGGTGGGTAGGCCGCTATTTTGGTCAAAGATTTCTTTAAATCGGGTATAATACTGATCTACGGTTTCATCTTCTCCCTGTAAGACTCTTCCTATTCTTCCCCAATCTGCCTGTCCTGCTACTCTATCTTGAATTCTTCCTATTAGAGCCCTTACTCTTGGCATTAAGTCAGGATCCGTATATTGCAACGCCACGGGTGGTTCCTGACCATTATTAGGATTCCAGTCTCCAGCTACATGTGTCCAATGATGAGTAATGCACTTCCTTACAACTCGCTCTATTTCGTGTCCATTTAGCCTGTAGCTGGCTATCAAATTTGTTAATTCTGTTCTGAACGAGGTTATGTTTTTCCATGGGGAGGTTACTCCTGTGGCTGCTTCAGTTACATCAGCGGCCGTCCACGGACGGTAAACATACACAGAGGGTGGTTGTCCGTCTACGCCGGCTCGTGGATTCGGTACCTCTATCATGGGATAAGTTTCAAGAGTTCCCGGAGTAGTTTTAGGTTGTGTGGCGTAGTCTACCAGTGTTTTTAACATTGTCACAATCGGGGACTGAGGGTTCTCTCCTTCTTCTTGTTTTTTAATGGGGATTTGTGGCTCTTCTTTTTGTGGTTTAGCTTCGATTTTTGCTTTAAGACGCGTCTGCATATGATGTTTATTTTCTGTTTTTACTTCATCTGCTGCACGTATCTCACGCTGTCTGGATTACGTGAATGCATATATTTCGCATCTCCCTGCACTTTTTCTTTTTTAGTTTTAGATTTATTGTTACCCATTATACTGTGTGTCTTACTTCAACTGACAGTGAAAACTCACCCACTGCTTCAGACTGCACAGTTCAATCACTCTTTTTTTTTTTCAGAGCCGGCAGCTTTTACACTCAATTAGAGTGAGGGACCTCTAAACCCAGGCTCCTAGGCCTTTATTCAGAGCCGGCAGCTTTTACACTCGACTAGAGTGAGGAACCTCTAAAACCAGGCTCCTAAACGGGGTTAGTTTTCGGGGGTTGATCAGACTCTGCAGGCCTTTAAACCGTACTTGTCAGGTCAAATTCTCTTCACAAAAATTTTTTATTATTTTTTTTTTTTTCCAAAGCTTTGTTTCTTCAGTGACCCAGTCACTCACACTGTTGAGCCCAGCTCATTCTATTTCTAGACACTTAACTAATATTTTATGGTCTCCAGTGACCCAGTCACTCACACTGTTTGAGCCCAGCTCATACTCACTTTGTTGGTGAACGTCTCTCCTTTTTCCGTATCGGATCCCGTCACCCTGGCTCGGAGGATGAGTCGCTCCCACCACTGGCCTCTGTTTGGCACCTACTTGAGGCGGAGGCCTTTCAATTTTACTGTGCACAGGTTTTCAGTGTTGGAAGTTCTCTTCTCCTCTTCGTCAGGGATGTTGGGCTCCGGCTCGAAGGACCAAGTTGTCGGTAGAATTTATTCTTTAGTGCCCCAGGCACCGACGTAACAAAGGTGGAGACGACGGAAACACCAATAAAGCAGTATCTCAAAGCTTTGTTTTACTTGCAGCAAGGAGAGCAATACAGTGAGTACATAGGTAGGTCAAAGTATTCTCTGGAGAGCTATTTCTCCGGAGCGTCTCTTTATACACACTTATCATGCAAAAACTGGGAGGACCGAAATTCTTGGTATTTGGCCTTGGCTATCTGTATGCAGTTTTCACAGTCGCCCTTAGTTCCCTTCAGAAGTAAATCTCAGCATATCACATAGAGATTACACAATCGGATGGGTACATAGCCAAAAAACAGTTTATCAAGGCACACAGCTCCATGAGGGGGTTGCTGTAAAGGAATCCAAACTTGGCCTTGAAGGTGGCCAGGATTTTCTCTTTGACTTGCTCTACTGTGTCACAGTTGAGAGTGCTGACCTCCAAAGGCTCGCTGACCTCTCCATCACTGCCCACTTCAAACAGTAACTTCAGCCTTTTTAATTAAGTGCATGTCCCGGCTTCTGTGTCCTCGTCTGACCAGGTATTCAGGGGAGTCAACCTATTTGCACAAAACAGTAAATCTTTCGCCTTTTGGTATTATTATGATAATTTCTATAAAGTTCATGCATCTTTAGCTTGCAGTTTCAGCTGCCTAAGTACAATTATTCTAACATTAGGTGTAGTGTTTCTTATTAGTATTTTAGTAGGAATGGGGTCTAGAATACACGTAGCTGGTTTAGAAGAAATAATTGCTGAGATTAGTTGTCAAGGTCAATTGGTGTAAAACTGTTTAGATAATTATCTGATGTTGTAGCTGACTCCAAGATCTTTGTGTTCAGATAAAGATCTGGGCCAGTTGAGGATAGTTGTTTCTGAATTTTCGCTCTAATAAAATTTTTGTGTCAAAAAAGTTCATAAATTCATTAAGATTAAGAGATTTAAAATTTAAGATGTACCTTTATTGATCTCCCTTGGGAGAAATTCAGGTTGAAACAGCAGTACAGAAGTGAAAATAGCAGCGCAGGGTAAAAAGTACCAAAATAAGTCAACACACAGTATAAAAAAGGATAAATAAAAACTAAAATACTAGAATTAAAAAATATAATAAGTATTATGTACATTCTGGCCTCTGTGTATAGAGTGTGCAAAGTGCAATGTTTCTGACATTTATAAATAGATAAATAGTGTGTATATAAAGTTTACAAAATGGAAATCTTATTTACACACCGAATAAGGGAATTCTATGTATACAAAAAGTTGGACATGTGTGTCAGGGTTTTTTTTCCCTAGAGTGGTGTACAAATTGAGTCCTTAATTGAGTCCTTAATGGTGGATGGTAGATGGAATGCAGGAACCCCCCAAGCAATTTGAGGCCCGTGGCTGCATGAGTCTGTGACTAAATGTGCTCCTGAGTTTTCGCACCTCGGTGCATAGAGGATGAGAGGGATTGTCCATGATAGTCTTCAGCTTTCCTCTCATCCTCCTCTCAGTCACTACCTCCACACTGTCCAGCTCCATCCACACCACGGAGCTGGCTTTCCTCACAAGCTTGTTCAGTTTGTTTTTTGCACCACCGCTCCCGATGCCGCCTCCCCAACACACAGCAGCAAAGAAGATGACACTGGCCACTACAGAGTCATCCGTAGCAGCCTGGTGTTCACATTGAAAGACCTGAACCTCCTCAGGAAGAATAACTAGGGACCTGAGGTGTTGCAGGACCAGTCTCTCAAAGGTTTTCATGACGTGTGACGTTAGAGCCACAGGCCCGAAGTCATTTAGAGCACTGTGACGACCCTTCTTGGGCACCGGGACTATACAGGATGTCTTCCAGATTGTGGGCACCCTTTTCAGCCTCAGGGAGAGGTCAAAAAGACGTGTGAAGACTCATGCCAGCTGCTCCACACACACCCTGAGCACCCGTGGGTTGATGTCGTCTGGTCCCCTGGCCTTAATGGTCCTCGTCCTAGTGAGCTGCCATCTCACCTGGTCCTTGATAATCTGAGTTGTGGAGGGTGGGGGGTGACTGTCCACCCTGCTGTCCCCTGGTGGGGACAACACTCGCCTTACAAAACCTGATGTAGTCAGAGAAACACAGAGTGAGGCCCTCAATGTCATCACCGAAGTCCTCCTGAAACATCTCCCAGTCTTGTATCCTGTAGCACTCCACCAGGCTCCCATCTGCCTCCACTGACCACTGCTGTACAATCCTGGTGGAAGAGGGCTGATTCCTAATGAGAAGCTTCTATGTAGGAGTCAGCTGTATCAGGCAGTGGTCTGATTTGCATAGACGGGGGACGTTTGTGGCATTGTATGTCTCCTTAACGTTGGCATACAGTAAGTCCAAGGTCTTGTCTCCTCTGATGTTGCAGGTCACATACTGGGTGAAGTTAGTCAGTATCTTTGAAATATTAACACGGTTAAAATCTTACTAGTTAGGCTTATGGGAATTTATGGCTCAAAAGAGCTCTGACTCTGTGTCAGCCTGGCTACAGTGCTAAACAGAAACCTGGGATTGTTCTTATTGTTCTCTATTGATGCTGAGTAGTAGGCTGCTTTAGCAGTGCGAAGGGCCTTCCTGTATGTTTTAAGGCTATCTTGCCACAGTAATCATAACTCATTTAATTTCCTCTTTACTCTGCGGGTTTCTTGTTTCAGTTTGCAAATTTTAAGATTGTACCATGGTGCTAAATTACTACACTTAACAATCTTCTGGTTTAGAGGAGCAACAGAGTCAAGAGTTTTTCGTAATGAGTCTGAGATTCTGTCAACCAAGTGATCAATTTGGGGAGGACTGGACTGAATCAAAGGATCCTCTACTCTAATAGGACAAGGCACTGGATCCAGAGGTAATGGAATCAATTCAATTTACAGTATCATTTGATAGAAATCTTGAGTAGAAATGTTTGTCTTTCACCATGTATGTGTTGAAAGTTCATGGTAAGTTTTGGTCAGATAAAAAATGATTATTTGGAAAAACTGTTAAGTGATCAATTTTGATCCCATATGTCAGTACAGTAAATGTCAGAGTATGATTAAAGGAGTGAGTTGATTTATGTACACACTGACAGAAGCCAATTGAATCTAAGAGTGAAAGAAATGTAGAACCAAAGCTATCATATTCAATATCCACATGAATATTGAAATCACCTACAATGATTACTTTGTCTGTTTTAAGAACTAAACCTGAGAGAAACTCTGAAAATTCACACAGAAATTCAGAGTATGGGCCAGGGTGGCAGTAAACTATAAAAAACCAGTATTGATTGTATTGTTTTCCAGGCTGGATGAGATAGACTAAGAATCAAGCTTTCAAATTATTTATTGTCTAATTTAGGTTTAGGATTAATTAATAGAGCAGAATTATAAATAGCAGCAACTCCACCTCCTCTGCCAGTATTTCGAGTGATGAGTGTGTTGGTATGACTCGGAGGATTGGATTCATTTAAACTAACATATTCATCATGAGAGAGTCAGGTTTCTGTAAGACAAAAGAGATCAAAAGAGATCAGCGCATTTACAATCAGAGCTTTGGATTTATTATAATTAATCAAATTGAATAATTTAATCAATTTAGGGGGTCAATGTAATGGCTTGAATTTTAAAATCTAGAATATAAACAGATGATTTTAATCATTATGGAATCAGTATGTGTAGAGGATGTGTTGCCTCTTTGCGGCCAGGGAGGAATGGCCGCAAAGAGCCTCAACATGTAATCAGTTAACTGTGATACGGGAAAGAGGAGGCACACATGTTGCGCTGTCACTGTCAATATCGCAGGAAGATTTATTCTTCATACAATAAACACATATATCCTTATTTACAAAAATATCAAAAAAGAAAATGTATTTTGACATTAAGGCAATATGACCGCTGTTCCACCTTAACTATAAAATGAACATATTCAATCAAGTCTCAAATGCCATATATAATGGCATTTGATGGCATTTTATAATGGCACAAATTTTATCAAAATGTCCGCCATAAACAGTTACCAATCACTCACATAATTAAATATATTATCTTTAGAACTGGAAGTAAATCACAAGACTAACTTTTTACTGTTATCTAGAAAATAATGATTTTGCTACAACTCTAATATTAAATGCATGGTGAAATTACAATTTGGATATTTCAGGGTTAACTTCCCAGACACTATTCCATGCCATCCATGTCTGCCCAAGAGTTAACATAGAGTCAGCAACCGTTCAGCACAGTTCGCTAAACAACAATTCATCTACACATACTCTAAAGTCTGACAAATCCTGCTTTTTTTAGTCTTCGAGTCTGTAATACAAACCAATATGAGTATTTTAAAGCATGTTTATTGACCTGTGATACGGGAAAGAGGAGGCACACACAGTGAGCTGTCGCTGTCAATATGGCAGGAAGATTTATTCTTCATCTCGAACACTCTATACCAACTGCACCGTAAGTACCCTCTAGCAGCTGGATATGAAATAACACTTTAGTAAACAATAATTCTTTTGGCCATTCATCATTTTCTCTCATATTGACTATCTTTTAATTTCCTGCCCATGTTCTTTACCTGTCTCACTTTAGTAGCAATGACTCCATGTTGTCAGATCCCAGCAAATAACATGAACATAATGTTTTTTATGCCTTCTTTTGGATGGATTTCTGTCTGTTTGAGTGGCTGACAATAAAATTAATTGTTAGACACCATGGCACTCATCTTCTGCTCTGAGATTTCAGTGTTCGTACGATTGTTGTGCAAGTGAAAAAAAGAGAATTCTCTAAACCAACAAGCATGATAGCACTTCAAACAAAAAACTGAACTGATGGGATACAATGGGATTGCACCACATTTGCGAGAGGTTAAACGACTTCCAACAACAATTTCAAAAAATGGTTCAAACATGTAAAAATATGCCCCTTATTGGCTACTTGACATGCTTTAAGTGCTCTCCTGAAAGAGGGAGCTTTCAAAAATGTCATCTTTCACTTCACTCCTTCTTCATCACAGACTAGCCCATGTAGAAGATTATTTGTACATACTATCAACCCCCTCAAAGAATCAAAAGTCTTATCAGTTGACCTTTGAGATTATCTAGTTTTATAGATAGAGATAGAGATGACTTTATTAATCCCCGCAGGGAAATTAATTAGTCACAGCAGCAAGCGTATTCAGGTACAGGACCAATAGGACATATAACAGTATAAAGTATAAAAGTATAATGTAAAATTTAAAAATATAGAAAAATATAGACAGTAAAGGCAGTTGTAAAAATCTAACAATATATGCAGAAGTTGTGCAGAGATCGCAGAGTTTAGAGCAGGTAGGAGGGGGATGATTTGGACAGGTAAAGTGTCTAATAACGAAGGTGTTAAAGTCTGATTGCACCGGGGAGGAACGACATCCTGTATCGTTCCTTGTAGCAACTGGATTGGATCAGTCTGTTGCTGAAGCTGCTCCTCAGAGTGTTAAGTTTTATGGAGGGGGTGGGAGGTGTTGTCCATGATGGCCAGCAGTTTGGTCGGCATCCTCTGCTCCACTACCTCCTCAAAGGTGGCCAACTGAGAGCTGACAACAGACCCTGCTTTCCTGATCGGTTTATTCAGTCTGCTGGCATCCTTTGCCTTGATGCCTGTGTCCCAACATGGCGCTCGCCACAACAGACTGATAAAACATTTAGGAGCATCTGGTTGCACACATCGAAGAACCTGAGCCTCCTGTGGAAGAAGAACCAGCTCAGGCCCTTCTTGTACACAACCTCCGTGTTGATGGACCACTCCAACTTATTGTCCAGGTTGACTCCCAGGTACTCGTAGGTCAGGACAATTTCCACATCAATCCCATTGATGCAGACAGGACAGGGCAAGGGGCTGAGGGGCTGGAGTCAAACCTGTTGAAAAACTGGTTCAACTTGTTTGCCCTCTTTGTGTTCCCTTCAATTGCTCCTCCTCTACCTTTCTTCTGGAAGCCGGTCATCTCTCATTCCACTCCAAATAACCTTGGCCTTGTTCCTCCCCAACTTCTCCTCCAGTTTTCTCCTGTAGGTGCTCTTATTCTCTGTGTCTTTTGTTGTAGTTCTCCCTGGTCCCCCGGCCTGAAAGCCCTCTTCTCTCTATTGAGAAGAGCCTTCAGGTCCCTGGTTACCTAGGGTTTGTTGTTCAGGTAAAAGTGAACCACTTTTGTGGGAATGGTGCTGTCCATGTAGAACCTGATGTACTCAGAGACACAGTCCACAATGGTATCAATGTCCTCACCATGTGGTTCATACAGTCTGTTCCAGTCCGTGGTCTCCAGTGCTCCTTTCAGTGCCTCCATGGCCTCAGGAGACCACTTCTTCACTGTCCTCACAGTGACTGGCCACTGCTGAATAACAGGCTTGTATGATGGAGAGAGCAGTACAAGGTTGTAATCTGACTTGCCGATGGGCAATGAAGCTGTATGCCTCCTTAACATTGGCATACAGAAGGTCCAAAGTCTTATTTTCTCTGGTGTGGCATGAATTAAACTGATGAAAGGCGGGGAGGGGGGACATGAGACAGGCATGATTGAAATCCCCAGTGATGGTGTTGAAGGTTCCAGGGTGTTTAATCTGAAGCCCCGCAGTTACGGTGTGGATGACGTCTGCATTCCCAGATGGAGGAATGTAAACAGTAATGGGGACAACGTTGGTGAATTCCAGCGGCAGATAATAAGAACAAAAACCAATGGCAAAAAGCTCAGACAGGTATACAGACAGGCTCTTTCAGGGTGATGTGTCCAGGGTGACACCACCACTTGTTAACGAAAAAAAGGTGAGGCCTCCACATTTCTTGTTACTGCTCGCAGTGGTGTCTCTGTCTGCTTGGACCGTGTGGAAGCCGGGTAGAGTCATGGTGGAGTCCTATATGAGATCCTGCAGCCATGTCTCTGTAAAACATATAATATTAGACTCCCTGTACACTCTCTGGCTCCTGGTGAGCGCTTCCAGTTTGTCCATCTTATTTGCCTGGGATCTCACATTTCCCACGATGACTGCAGGGATACAGAGCTTAAACCTCCTCTTCTTCAGTCTGACTCTAACCCCTACCCTGCAGCCACAGTGTCGCATCCTAATCACCCTGGGGATGGATGGCTTCTCTCCGGCAGTGAGAGCCGACTGCCTAAGGGCAATCAGATGATCCCCCGTCTATGTTAGTGGTGACATGGGTGCCGGAAAAAATGGTGCAAAATGTTGATACAAAACCTGGGTTTTTTTTTGTATTCAAGGTACACCGTGGAAGTGCACTGCACTGCAACTGATAAACAGAGTGGCAGAATACTCTGGTAAAGGTCACAGTGGATTGTACTCATTGCACACAGGCACCTGTCTGTAATCTTGAGAGACCATGAAAAGGTCGTGAGGAGACCTGGCCTCTGTCTAACGTATATTGCTTTTATGTAGTTGACTTCAATCTAATCAGACTTCTATCACTTAACCCATCTACTTGACTTTTTGCGTAGTCTCTAAACTATTTAACAGATTTTGCATTAAGCTCTGTTGGATCCCTGAGGACATTGGAGCCATTTCTGAATTATTAGTGCCCCAGTTTGGTTTGCTTGAATTGGGCTTGTAAGAAAAGCTTTTTGAGCGGGAGATTGGTGAAAATAAAAGACATTGACATTGCCACGGGAATACATAACAGTCTCCCATTCCATGGTTATATCTCACCAATGATTTATTACTGGAAGTGTCACATGCAGAAGGTTCTCCGACAGTGAATTACAAAGAAAGTTTCAGCATAATCAAATGTTTTCCAATTTGTATTTCTTTACACATTAGTAAGACCAATGATCACAAGCTGCACAAAATTACAGTTTTTTAAATAACAGAAAACGTAAATTAAGTAATTTGTATATTTCTGAGTACAAATACCACCTAAATTCCACCCTTCACAGTGGACCATACTGTATATCCAATCTGTAGTGATGGAGACACTCCTCACGTCCATCTGGTCAAGTGTGGATCTCGGAGTGTTTAGTAGGAAGCAACTGGACTTCTTTTCTTGTTTGAAGACGTTTTGCCTCTCATCCGAAAGGCTTCTTCAGTTCTGAGGGTCAGTGCAGGAAACCCAGGTATTTAACCCAGTGTGGGTGGTGGCAATTACCAAAAATGAGGACGTGGTGAAAACACCCAGCATGGGCTGGGGGTGATCCTCTGGCTAGGCATCATGTGAGTCGTTAAGGTCACATGAGCCCAGGTGTGAATCACTCGAGAGCGTTTGTCCCTCACCCCTGGTTTCATGTGACACCTTGGGATCACATGGCCCCAGGTGTGTATGAGGGTTAAACCGCCTGGGGAGGGCTCCCAAGACAGCAATGTAGGTTGCAGACAAATGGTGTCTTAGTCCACCACCCCTGTTTAGAGAGGGTTTCTCCAAGTGGACATAGATGGCCTCTTTTACTCCTACTCCAGCAAAGAGAGGGGACCACACAAACATGAAGCCTGGCCACATTTGGGTTCTTTGCAGGAGTGTAGCTCCAGCGTGTTTGATTATGAAGTCTTCAGTTGGTGTCTTAAACCACCCTTCTTGCCATCACTTTGTGGCTTCAGAATTGGGAGGTCAGCTTCAGACAATGTTTTTCTTTTCCAAAACCACAAGTATACAAACTCAGACTTCTTGCTGCAATTAACAGAGAGGTGAGAAAGTAGTCAGGTAGAGAGCAAGTATCATTGGTCAGACAGCTACTCTGTGTGCAAACATATGCTACCCCAATGTATGAAAATATGTGCAGTTGTCTGTATTGGCAAGTTATTAACTTTGAAGGTCTTCTAGTGTGACCATTTGAAGCATACAGATTATAGATGACATGCACTGAACACCACTGATTATTTTTATTTTTGAACTTCTTTTTTCAATTGTATTTGTTCAAATGAGTTCTCCAAATTTAAGATCAAGAAAATCTGTCATAAATTTCCTAAGTTTCTTAAATTTCTTAATTTTCTTAATCGGATGAACCTGATTGCTATGTGTATGGTAATTGCTAATTCACTAATCAACTTAAATAAAATAATGGCAAGCTAAGTTTAAGCTAACCAAGTCTGTACTGCAGTTTTATTTTATCTTGTGTTTATTGCACTGCAATATTTTCTTGTCACTGTTAGAGAAACTATGTATGTGTCATAGCTGAGGATTTCTGCTTCTGTTTTGCGATCCACCAGTAACAGTCTCAAAAAACAAATTTGGACATCGTGGGCATTCAGTGTAGAAAACCTAAGAAATCAATCCTGACCACTTGGAGGGGTGGGGCTTAGCGTTGTAGAAACAAACTTACCATTCTAATACATCAACATGTAACCTTGCACAAGTAGATCCTCCTCTTCTTACTGTGAGTCTGTGTCTAATTTAAACATGTATGGCTTAATTACTCCAATGTTAGAGTTTGCCACTGTGCAGTGTAGTGTAGACTAGTTTTAAAGTTGGAAAATACTAGAGCAGGCAATCTCTGGCTCGCTCTGTCTGCAGACGATGGGCTGAGCAGAGGGGTTTAATGAGTGATAACACTAAATATGTCATAGTCCACTCCTGGTTTCCCCTCTACCAACCTACACTACCTGCCTGCCTACCTCTCCTAATCAAGATCATTAGGCTCACCTGTTCCCCCCAGTCGGCCCTATCACCCAGCCTCCTCTTAACCAGCTCCTCCACACTCACTCTCTGCTAGATTGTCGTCGCGTCATGCACTACCCTCCAGCATTCTTTTCTGGATGGATCTCCTGGTACCTGACTTGCCTTCTGCCCCTGACCACATCTCCTCGTCTCTGCCCCGGTAACCTGCCTTGCCTGCAGCCTGCCTGGACTCCCTCTCTGGAGACCTGCCCCATTCAGAACTTGGACTGCGCTCGCCGACCAGGCTTCCTGATTGTCGTCTGTTTGGACTCTTGAACATTGTCAATAAAGTTCTGAACTGTTCCAGTCTAAGTTTGTGCTGTTCTTTGGTCCACTCGAGCCCAGCCCAGAGAGCCTTTGACACCCTCAAGTCGCGTTTCTCCATGGCTCCTATCTTCCAGGTCCTCTATCCAGATCGCCAGTTCATCGTACAAGTGGATGCATCCAGCGTGGGAGTAAGGATAATCCTGTCCCAATGCGCAGCCATCGCCCAGAAGCTCCATCCCTGCGCCTTCTTCTCTCGTCGCCTCACCCCCAGCAGAGAAAAATTATGACATTGGCAACAAGGAGCTTCTGGCAGTGAAATTGGCCCTGGAGCAGTGGAGCCCCTGGCTGGTGGGTACCAAGGTGCCTTTCCTCGTATGGACTGATCATCGTAATCTGGACTACATTCGCTCAGCCAAAAGACTGAACTCCAGACAGGCCCGCTGGTCGGTGTTCTTCGACAGGTTTAACTTCACCCTCCCCTACCGGCCCGGTTCCCGCAATGCCAAGCCCGATGCTCTTTCCCGTCAGTTTCTGGAGAGTCCTGATGAAAAATCTGAACCCTCCACCATCGTCCCAGCCTCCTGCTTCATTGCTTCTGTCACCTGGGAGATTGAGGAGAGAGTACAGGTGGCCATTGAGAACCAGCCTGGCCCTAGTTCCTCCCCCTTCGCTCTGACGTACTCCAGTGGGGGCATGCTTCTCGGCTCTCCTGTCACCCTGGCATTCAGCGGACCTGCGGTGTCTTGCAGCAACGCTTCTGGTGGCCATCTATGGAGGAGGATGTCCGTGGGTATGTCAATGCATGACTGGTTTGCACCCAGAACAAGACCCCTCGTCATCCTCCAGTTGGCCTTTTGCACCCCTAATCTGTTCCTCTTCGACCATGGTCCCACATTTCCCTGGACTTTATTACCGGTCTTCCCCCCTCCAAGGGTCACACTGCCATCCTCACGGTGGTGACCGGTTCATAGACCGGCTCAGCAAGATGGCACACTTCATTCCCCTTCTCAAACTTCCATCAGCCAAAGAAACAGCCAAACTGGTCCTACAACACGTGTTCCGGCTCCATGGTCTGCCCACCAATATTGTGTCTGATCGGGGTCCCCAGTTCACATTCATATTTTGGAAGGAGTTCTGTAGTCTGCTGGGAGCCTGAGTCAGCCTGTCCTCTGGTTTTCATCCCTGGTCCAACGGGCAGACGGAGAGAAAGAACCAGGACCTGGAAACTACCCTTCGCTGTCTGACAGCCCACATCCCTGCTTCCCGGTCTGAACAGATCCTTTGGGCAGAATATGCTAATAACACCCTCACCTCCTCCTCTACTTGACATTCCCCCTTCCAGTGCGCTTATGGGTATCAGCTCCCACTCTTTGCCCACCAGGAGAAGGAAGCAACCTGCCATTCTGCTCAGACCTTCATCCGCCGCTGCCAGCGCACCTGCAACCAAGCTCGATCTGCCCTCGTCAAGTCTGCCGACCGCTATGCTGCCAATGCCAACAAGGTTGGCCAAAGTGTCTGGCTCGCCACCCATGATCTGCCCCTTAGGGTGGAGAGTCGTAAACTAGCCTCCAGGTTCATCGGGCCCTTCACCATCACAAAGATTATTAACCCAGAAGCGGTCCGTCTGCAGCTTCCCCGCTCTATGAGAATCCACCCGACGTTTCATGTCTCCAGAATCAAGCATGTTCGAGAGAGTCCTCTGGTTCCCCCCACACCTCCCCCTCTGTCTCCCCAGCTCATTGATGGAGGCCCTGTGTTTGTGGTTAAACGTCTTCTGCGCTTTCACTGTGGACGAGGAATACAGTACTTGGTGGACTGGGAAGGTTACGGCCCGGAAGAGCAACGTTCCTGGGTCCCGGCCTGGTTCATTGTAAGCCTTGATTTAATCAGGGACTTCCACCGCAAGCATCCAGACCAGCCTGCTCAATCCTCTGTTCGGGGGAGACCTCCTGCAAATGAGCCTGCTGCTCCAACGGAGGAAAGTGGCTCCGATGTGGACACCCCGTCCAGTTAATCCTCCTCGTCCGCCTCGGAAGAGGAGGGCTCCTGTGCCTCGGAGGAATTCTAGCCCCCCTGCCAGTTTCCCCTTCCACCCACCCTGGGTTTTCTTGGACCTTTCTTTTTGGGACGTCAGGAGCCGTCCCTTGAAGGGGGGTTCTGTCATAGTCCACTCCTGGTTTCCCCCTCTACCAACCCACTCTACCTGCCTGCCCTAATCAAGATCATTAGACTTACCTGTTCCCCCCAGTCGGCTCTTAACCAGCTCCTCCACACTCACTCTCTGCCAGATTGTCGTCGCGTCATGCACTAACTTCCAGCACTCTTTTCCAGATGGATCTCTTGGTACCTGACCTACCTTCTGCCCCTGACTAGGTGTCCTCGTCTCTGCCCCGGTAACGTGACCTGCCTTCTGTATTTGGACTTTGCTTCTGCCCGCTCCCTTTCTGCCTACAGCCTGCCTGGCCTCTCTCTCCGGAGACTCCTGCCCCATTAAGAACTTGAACTGTTCTCGCTGACCAGGCTTCCTGATTTTCGTCTCTTTGGACTATTGAACATTGTTAATAAAAGTTCTCAACTGTACCGTTCTAGGTCTGTGCTGTTCTTGGGTCCACTCTCACACCCGTTACAGAGAGGTACTAATTCAGTTTTTAAACATATAAAAAGCTAAATTGACAGCGTGCAATGTCTAGCGTATTCATTCAATCTGACACTCAGATAAATGGGACACTATTCATCTTTGTCTCAGGGTGCAAAGTCATCAAGCTGTGTAAAAAAACAAAAAAATCATACTCAGTGTACTGTTCCCGACTTTTTTGCGTAATGGTTTATTTCCCAGCTTGTTCAACATCACAAATCTTGCTTTTTGAGTTGGAAAGTAGAGTGTTATTCAACTAGCAATAATCACGCCTCAGATAGACCTCATACCGAATTAATTTTGAGCTGAGGACGTTGGTCTAATGAAAGACACTTTCCTTAAGGCATCAAATAATAGATCAAAGTAACAATAATCATAAAAAACTTTAGTAATATAGAACCTTTAAAAACAGTTTGCAAGATGCTTTGACTAAAAGCAAAGGACAATACAAGACGAGAGTCTCCAACAAACCAATCAGGGAAACAGGTGTTTCTCATCAGTGATGCTCAGATTTGCACTTGCATAAAGATGCAGCGTGTTTGCACTGAATTTCACAGCACCCCAACATAATGCTTCATGCACAATTAATCCCATGGATGGATTATAAAAACCATTGATGCCCCGACAAACCCTTGCTGTTAGGCTTTATTTTGTTTTGGTCACTAATGCAGTTGTATTCTGTAGTCCCAACTGCTAGTCCCATGTTGGTTGTTTCGTGTCTCCTTGTAGTTGTTTATCTTTTATCTTCTATATGTACAGCATGTTGTAATGTTTCATCCCATTTCGGCTGTTTTAAATTACTTTAATTTTGCATCCTTTTGGTATCATTTTTATCTCTGAGAATATCCTTATGGTTATCTTGAACATCTTTGAGGTTTTTTGTGTTATTTGTATTATTTGGTTATCTATTGCCTATCCAAAATGGGCATTTTCAGTAATTTCAATATTTTAGTACTTACATTACCCTAAGAATACACAGTGTACAAGATTATTTGCAAATTATTTACATGTATATATGCAGGAAAATGGGGCATGTTCATTTTGCATTTTCCGTAGTGGGAAATATAATTAAGAGATGGCAGTTGAGGGGAACCGTGGAGGTCAAGATGGAAGACCAAGAAAACTCTTGGAAAACACTGCTCATAAGCTGGTCAGAATGGCAAATCAAAATCCCCATTTGACTACAAAAAAAACCTGCAGGAAGATTTAGCAAAGTCAAGAGTGTTGGTGCACTTTTCCACTGTGCAGTGATACTTGCACAAAGAAAACCTTAATGGAAGTTTCTGCAGGAGAAAACCTCACCTGTGTTAAAAAGAAGAATGGATTCCACTAAAAACCAGCAAATTCTCAAAGAAAACATCGCACAATCTGTAAAAAAAAGTTGAAGCGGATGGATTGTACAAAAAGATAATGATCCGAAACATAATTCAAAATCCATGGAGTTTTTCAGGTTCACAGGTTGGAAGATTAGAGACATAGGTCAGACATATGTGTTACGGCCTATTGTGTAGACTATGACATTTCTCATCATGTATACTATTCAGTAGAAAGATCAATTAAATCCAGGAACCTGTGTCTTTCTTTAACTTTTTACTTATATATATAATGAATGAATATATAATGAATAGCAACGTGGCCTGTTCAGTTAGATAGTAACAGTTGAGGTTTCCTGTCAAATTATAATTAATTGAAACTCCTTAACTTTGTTAAAAAAGAAATAATCTGCATTAAAGAAAAGCTACATTAATACCACTTTTATTCAGTGTTTTCCTCACAAAACCTAATTTCCTCCAGGCATTAGTTAAAGTCTCTCTAAAATATTGTTAGCAATTACAGGGTCTGTGGTGCAGCATTATAAAAACTAACCTTGACAATAAAAGAGCCAGAAATCCACCATCTGCCCAATTACCTCTCAGGTCATATTAGAGGGTGTCAACATAAAGAGTTGCTTAATCACCAGTGTCCATTGTGACTAAAAAGCATTTGAAAAATTTAAAATCTCCTCTAAGGCACTTAATAAATATGGAATTTAACATATTTATTGTTAAATAATAACCTGACCAGTAGGCCGTGATTAAATACACAGGCCGTGGGTGTTGGGTTTTTGCAGCAGCTGCTATGCTTCTGCAAAAACTTTTTTATTTGTTTCCTCAGGGACAACGTGCCTATCTTGCAGCTATCAAATGATACAACTTTATGAAACTGATTATAAGCAGCAAAGCCACTGACAACGTTATTATCATGTTATGTTATCACACATAACTTCTTCCATATGTCCGACTTGACCATGGGTAGGTGACCCATGGTCTCATTTCTGAACGCAGAAAACTTGCAGGGGCTCTCTTCTCTCTGCTCCTCCTGATATAAAAACATGCATGCGCCCAGGAAAGTTTTCTGAATGGGTGGGAGAGTGAGTTGTCTGCTGTGAAAGCGCTTGAGAAATGAAACCCCAAAGCAAATTTCATGCTGACAGCATGAAATGTTCACATCACAATTTGTACTCAATGGTTGCTATTTAGTCATTTAATGTACCTCAGGAAGAACAAGCCATGGGTATATTGAGTATATTAGATATATCGTCCGCCCCTATTTCCTTGGGGTTTTGGTTCAGTGGTGGGACTTTCTGCACCCTCAATTCTGTCAAAGGCATTTAAATCAGAACCTAAAATCATCCTACTCTCGATGGTCTTAACATTCATAAGAATCCGTATTCTGCATAGAAACTATTCTAAGCCTTATTTCTCAGTTGACAGTGTTCTCCAGTCCTTCTAGCCTGTGGGTTAAATAGGCCGAAACTTGTTTGTTGCTGTTTTTTTAAATCAAAAACCAACATCATCAACAACTCTAGCTCACAACATCATTTGTCGCACATGTCACTCTCTCTCACTTATACCTGTCCATCCTGACACAATAGCAAATACGAACAGGGGCTAGTAAGCCACAGACTGAGATATAGTAAAATAAAATTATCATTTACCATTACACTGTTCAACTTAATAAGCAAATAATCTGTATGACGAATTTAATCAATAAAATAATGTCAATTTAATTTGTGCAGAAACTACGGTACAGTAAAACTATATATGGCTGTGCTAAATCAACAGTAAGCCACACTAATCGTTTCGTTTCGTTTCGTTTCGTTTTCTGCCGCTTATCCGGGTCCGGGTCGCGGGGGTAACAGCCTGAGCAGGGACATCCAGACGCTCCTCT
>KV751333.1:1477301-1487696 GCA_001698575.1 Mola mola | reverse complement strand
TGAGCCCGACCGGACCCCATGGAAAAAGGCCCGGCCACCAGGCGCTCGCCTACGGACCCCTTCCCCAGGCCTGGCTCCAGGGCGGGGTCCCGGTATCCCTCCGGGCAGGGTACACAAGTCCTTGTTATTATTCACCATCATAGAAGTCTTTGAACCGCACTTTGTCTGGCCCCTCACCTAAGACCAATTTGCCTTGGGTGACCCTACCAGGGGCAAACAGCCCCCGACAACATAGCTCCTAGGATCATTAGGGCACCCAAACCCCTCCACCACGGTAAGGTGGCGGTTCCAGGAGGGGGCCACACTAATCGATTTGTAAAATATTTTGGAATAAACCAATCTCCTTTCCTGCACATCTTAAGCTCATAAAAAGGCAGTGTTAAATGGCACCCTAAAGTTTTAAAAGTTCATAATAATTTCTATGCACCAAATTATTGTTCAATAATTCAAATCATGTCAGATTTAGAATTTCTGTTTCACACAGAGCAAACTTCTTCAGATTAGAAGTTACTCAAAAGGCCAGAAGATAGCGACGAAACCTCACCAGCAAAGTTGAATTTGGCAAAAAAAAAAAGAGATTTTCCTCCCTGTTTGCTCTCATCATTATTAAACCATATGCTCTGTGTAGAAAGTCTCCCACATCACATACACGTTGAGTCTCCTTGTTCCTGCTTGTTGGGTACATCCCAATGGTGTGGAAAGCATAGGGCTGATAAGCAGGTAGAGGAGTCAAGCAGAGAAGATTGGCTCAGAGCAAAGCAGACAGATGGCAAATCGCCGGGACAGGATGACATGAGGGACGGAAGGACTGAAGGGAAGAGGATATTTGGGGGAATCTTGGCTTGTTTGCATCATACTGTGACAAGAGAAGATGCCAGTCATAGCTTTCCTCTCCTCAACATCTTTTCTCTGAATATGAGAGCAAAATGGAAAATGAAGCGACTGTCATCCTGTGGGGTCTGTTGTTCTCCCATAATCATCTACACCCACAGTCAAATTACCAACAATAGCTGTTTTAAAATGTATAAGAAAACCAGCTCATAAACAAATGCACTTCACTCTGTTTCAGTCAGGGAAAATCTTTTGCATGCTCCAATCTGAAATCATCCTTGCAATATCAGGTGTACTGTAAAATACACGCTACATGCACATAACCACAGCCAGATTCATCAGTAAAGGTGGACATGCAAAATGCAGAAGTACAATCTTGAACAAAATCCAGGTTGAGCATATTGTGACTTGACATTAAAAACAAGCTACAAATAGCGCAAAGATTGTTCTAAGGCAGCAAGTTTACACAGCTGCCACAGTAGGGCGGGGTTGGTGGGGAGTGGCTTCCTCACTAATACTTAGTTTGCATGGATCTTTATTTATAAAGTTGTTATGTCTCTCTTGTTTATAAAAAAATTGCTTCAGCAAGTATCACCTGGTGAGGCAGAATAAAGAAATGGTACGTAATTCATGATGGATATGGATGGTTGTATAATTTTTTTCTGAAGAATGTGAGGGGTGTGAGAGACAAGAACAGTTGGGCTATGATGTGATCACTTGGTCTTGTGAGTGCATTCCCATGTCCAACACCTTAGATTTACAGCCCTCCGTGTCATTAGCAGTGCCACTGCCATAGTGTTTAAATTGGAAATCTATTCATCTGCTTTTCTCATATTGATCAGTGGCGGCTGTCTACCCTTCTTCTCTTTCAGCAGCAGAGTACGACACCACAGAAAGCAGCCTGGCAAACCTCTACAGTGTGAACCCTTTCTCATAAACCCCCTCTATTTCTTGTTTTCTTTGGCAACTAAGTTTCATGCACAGAGAACAAAGTATTGTCATTCATCTGCATCAACACCTCCTGTGCTGGCAGTTGACTGCTCTCCCATGCTTCATTGCACAGTGAGTGCAGAGAGCCTGGGAGCCATTTCCTGCCATCTCAGAGAGCATCACGGAGACTCACTCTCAGCCATACGTTCTGTTATTTGCAAGCTCTATAGTATTTAAGGCTTTATGAGGTGCTAAAGTGCCTGCAAATCACTGCTATTTGGCGTGGTGCAAATATGTGCAACCCTTAATTCACAGCATTCACAAAATTGGTTACTACGTCTGCTGCTTATAAAACTAAGCAACAGGTAAACCCTTGCTAGTAAGGCTTATGTTTGTTTACATGTGGAAATCACTTCTGTAAGTTTGAGTTCGATAAAAAGCTATTTTTTTTGGTAGCTACCAGAAAATGCACAATTGTACCTATGATTGCAAATTCTAAAGTTCTAAACACATTTTAACAATGTTCAATGGTACAGAATTGCCCAAATCAAATCATATAATTATGACTGCATTCATTTGACCTTGTCCTGTAATGCCTGGCGTTCCACCAGGTGACGCATTAGGCGCAGTGATACATTGACTTGATTTTATGGAGCCCGGGCTACTCTCTGTTATTACTCTGCTACTGATCTGTACCCATTTGCAACAATGAGTGGGCCAAAGAAAAGAAAAGCCGACAGTAAGTGGCAAGTTTTTATTAAGGAATGTACAACTTAATACTTTTTCACTAAATTCCGGTCAAATGCTGTATGTCTTATTTGCCAAGAAACCGTTGCGGTTTTAAAGGAACATCAGCCGTCACTTTTCCACCAAGCATGCTAATTACGCTAACAACCAGTCAACGCAAGAATGGAAGGCTACGAAGGCAAGATATTTGCTGGCATTCAAATTAGCAAAGACCAGCAAGCCTTTCTCCGAAAGGGAGTTTCTCAAAGAGTGCATGGTAGAGACAGCAGGTATCTTGTGTCCTGAGAGCAAGAACAAATTTGAAAAAATTAGTTTATCACGCAGAACAGTACCTCACCGTGTTGACCTAATTGTCGAACACTTAGCTAGCAAGCTAAACAAAAAAGCGGGGTCATTTACATTATATTCCTTGGCACTGGACGAAAGTAATGACATAAAGGATACCGATCAGCTTTTAATTTTTTTCAGAGGGATTGATGACAATTTTGAGATAACGGAGGAGTTTTTGGCCATGGAATCCCTAAAGGGGAAAACGCGGGGAGAGGACTTGTATGACAGCGTGTCGGGGGTCATCAAGAGGCACAAGCTACCTTGGAGTACGCTCGCCAACCTTACCACAGATGGATCGCCAAATCTGACTGGAAAAAAACGTCGGGTTGCTCAAAAGAATCCAGGAGAGGGTGAAAGAGGACAACCCTGAGCAGGAGGTAATTTTCTTACACTGCATAATCCACCAGGAAGCACTGTGTAAATCCATATTGCAGCTTAACCACGTAGTGAAGCCAGTTGTAAAACTCGTTAACTTTATTCGAGTGAGGGGACTTCAGCATCGTCGGTTTATTAAGTTTCTTGAAGAAACTGACGTTGATCACCAGGACTTGCTTTACCACTTCAATGTCCGCTGGTTAAGTTTGGGGAAAGTATGTCAACAAGTGTGGGAGCTCAAACAGGAGATTATCTCATTTTTGGAGCTACTTGAGAAAGCTGACGATTTTCCTGAGCTGAGTGACACAGATTGGCTTTGTGATTTAGCTTTTGCTGTGGACATACTGACACACATGAATGAGTTGAACGTGAAGCCTTCAAAACCAAGCTAGCTTTATTCTCAAAGCAAATGTCAAACAAGTCATTCGCTCATTTCCTGACACTGGCTACGCTGAAAGAGGCCCCTCGACATGTGAAAAAATATAGGAAATTACTAGACGACCTGCATGGAGAATTCTATCGTTGGTTCTCTCATTTTGGAAATCATGTCCCTTCATACAAGACCCTGAAACAGCACCACAGGATTTGCAGTTGGAACTGATTGATCTCCAATGTCACACCGACTTAAAGGAGAAGTTCAACTCTTTTAAACTGGATGAGTTTTATGCGTCACTAAGCGCAGCCAACATCGAAACATCCAGAAGATGGCACAGAGGATGCTGGTGTTCTTTGGCTCTACATATGTGTGTGAACAGACTTTTAGTGTGATGAACACCAACAAAGCACCCAGCAGATCCCAGATGAGTGATGAACACCTCAGATCTGTTCTGAGAATTGCCACAACGAAACTAACACCAGACTTCGATGCACTGGCAAAAAAGGGTGATCAACAACACTGTTCCCACTAAAAGTGAATGTAAGTATTAACACTATAATGCCTTTTTTATGTTTATGTTTGATATGTATGCATCTGGTGCTGGCCCGGTCCGTCTGTCAAATTTTAAAAGTCAATGTGGCCCCCGAGTTAAAAAGTTTGCCCACCCGTGATCTAATACATCTGTTGGTAGCATGTCATCCACTGGTGTTTTAATCCTATGTGTCATACCATCTCATAATGTCTTCTTCTCCATAGCACTCTCTCATTTCAACTTTATATAGCATGCCTCAAAAATGTATAACTGTCAATGTCTTCTAGATTTATTTATTATTTATATTTCTATCTGTACTTTTCAATGTATATTGTATTTTTGAAGCAAATAAGCAAAAAAAAAAAAAAAAAAAAAGGAATATTCTTTGCATGCTTGCATACTTGGCTAATTAAACTGATTCTGATTCTGATCCTGATAAGCAGTTATGAATGAATTTTAATTTGAGATTAGTTTTCTCTATTGGAAAATGTCAGTACCTAGGCTTACCAGTATGTTGTTCCCTAAAGTACAGTAGATTTCTATGCTACTCTACTCTACTTTTATAGAAGAGCCTTATATTCCTGCCCCCCTTTGGGTCAGAGAAGTTTTTGACAAAATTTCCATTCTGTTTGTATATTTAGGAACTTTTAGAGGTTTCTTCTCCTTGCTGTACATACATTTGTACAATTGGCTGTACATTCACAGGCCTCAAAACAACAGACCACCAGCCCAGGATCACCATATCAGGTGTCTTCACCTGAGAGATCGTATGAGATAAGCCACTATAATAGCGGATTAAAACACTTGGTTTGCATGGACACAGAATTTCTGCACAAACAATCAGAAACTTTCTCAGGGAAGCTCAGTTGAGTGCTTGTCTGCCTTACAGGGTTCTTGACCTGGCTGCAGTATGTCGTTGTTACTCACTTGAGAGGTTAAATGCTTACCTTTGATGGCATGCTGCACTTTGAAAAAGTGTTCTCATAACAGATGAATCCCGGTTTACGCTGCATGCAGATGGAAAGCAGCAGGTATGGTGACAGGTTGGCAAGCAGTTTTTGTGGATGTCAATGTTGTTGGAAGAGTGGCCAGTGGTGGTTATGGTATGTGCAGGCATAAGCTATGGACAAGGAACACACGTGCATTTTATTGATGAATACACAGAGATATTGTGATGAGATCCCTAGGCCCATTGCCCTGCTATCGCCTCACATTTCAGTAAGAAAATGAATGACCCCTCTACCTTTGGTGTTATGAAAATGGTCCATGGTGAAAGCCCCACTGTTCCTACTAGATGTCCCCAGTGCACGTAGGATTTCCCCCTTCAAGGGTAAACACAGTCAGGTGACTCACATTTCTGTATTGATATTTTTTTATAGTTCAAGTGAGGTGTATTGAAGTATTTCTTAAATAGTTATTCAAATTTGGCATCTAGGCTCCAACTTCATCACTCCCCGCAGAAGGGAAATATTGGGAGTGATAAGAAAACACCTTGAAACCCCTATGGGAGTCTGCAGGTGGGTGCTTGGGTGGTGGGGCTTAAAGAATAGGGACCAATACTCACACAGAGTAGCAGAGGCACTGACAGGCAGAAAGACAGATGGGAAATGTATGCAGTTTAATTAGATCGCCAAATTGGGAGAGTGAGTATGTAGATTAGAATAAGATTGTGCATATGTAGCTCTGCAGCTCAAGTTATCAAAACAAACAAATCAAGCCTTGCGGGTAGAATTCAGTTTTATTTATTGAGATGTCAAAGGCAAATAAAGATTTGTTTGTGGCGGAAAAATTCTACTGCAAACCATCATCAGTGTTCATAGAATGATCGTCAGCTAGATATTTCTTTATCAAACACTCTATCAAATTTAATTATCAAACTAGAAACGTTAAGTGCTGTACTGATCATTATGTTCAGTGGAGCTCAACAGTCCCCCTCCTCTCAATCATTTTTTTGTTTGTTCGTGATTTACATGTTCCATTTTTGTGGGAGACGATTGCTGCCATAATGACTCATTACAAATGCTGCTTTTGCCATTACAGCACTATTACCCTCCCTTGTTCCTGTCGGTTGTTATCAAACAGTTTATGACACATCAACTGCTCAGAGATAAATTACTAGTAATTTCATGCGGCTGTATTTTGATGCCAATTGCTGCTCTTTGCTCCTGACTGCACTGACTAATGATCCAAACATGATAATGTTCATAATGTATTTATTAGTGCAGCAAAAGGAGGTTTGGGGAGAATCAGTAGTTGATATAATTGCCAGCTTCATGGCAGTTTCGCCACTGCTTACAGCAGATGATTCTGTGCAGACACCCTGCCATGATGCATTCTGCTGATGATGATAATGGGACGTCGAGCCCTTATTGGCCTGTCAGCTGTTACAGATGTTCCTTCCCCTCCTGTAGGTCACCCTTAGGCTGCCTCCGTCTGCTCGTTGTTCCTTGCCTACCTTCCTCCTCCTCCTCCCTTGTTGGTGGCACTGAACGCCAGCCAAGTCAGCTCTGCCCTCCCAGTTTCTCCCACGTCCGACTATTGTTGCCTTAATCTGGAGTTGGGATTCATTTACAACTGTCACACATCATAGGAAGCACTGCCACTGCAAAGTGTTTACCAATAAAAACCCCACTACAGCTTTTTGCCTTTGAATTCCCCAAGTCTCATAAGGTTTTCAGGAGCTGAGACTGAGGGTGTGGCACAAAGCTGCTGGCAGCAGGTGATGAATCAAGGGGATGAATGAGCCAGTGTAAGCTGTAATATTATGAACTTCAACTGATGAGGGAACATCCTCCCCATGCTCTAAAAGCCCCCGAAAATAAATGTTTGCTCTTTAAAAAACACAAGCGCAAATTACGGGCCTAATAGGAATGTGGGGAGGATGAACTGATTGTAAAGCCTCAGCTTTCTCTGTATTCCACTCTCACATTCCTTTAATGTGTGCCTTCATACATTCTACGTGTCAGTGTGTATAGATCCATTCCCCTCCCCAATATATAAAACATCATTCGATCATGTCAACGTTCATCAAGATTACAACCCTAAATATTCCACCAGGGCACGAGTCTCATTCATGCTGCTTGGCCCTTTTTTGATTTCACATCATGTGCATCACTGAACGCAGCAAAGTCATATTTTCAAAGGTGTGCGTGGAGCAGATGCCAGAGCTACAGCTTCAGATGCCCAAAAAATCAGACCTGACTTTCAGGCATGGACAAAAGATACAAGTTACTACAAGGAGAGTATCACTGTAGGAACGTATGGAGGAGTTAATTTTGGGTTTCTGACTGCCCAACTCACTTTGCATTGGTTCAAGGGTTTTTTTTGTTGTCACTAACTAGATAGATGGATAAATGGATAGATGGATGGATGTACTCTATTAATCCGGAATTCGGAAATTTCACCATTGCAGAACTCATATTCTTTTCTCTGTCCCGGGGATGACTTCTTCAGGACTAAACCAAAGCAGGGCTATTTTTCTGGCAGATCTTCCATTTTTCTCCGTCCGGGGGTCGACGACAGGTGACTTACTTGCCATTTCCTCCTCCAACTGAAAACGACAGTATTGAACACAAGCTTGAGGGTTCTTCACTGTGGATAAGGGGATTTTGACTTCCCTCAGCATATTTAAAAAACTAGTCCAACCTCTGGGTGGTATGGAGTGACATTTTTTACGATAAGAGATAGACAGGTTTTTAAACAAGTTGATCAGGATTGAGAGCCTTTGACAATATGTCCCTTGTATACAAATTCGCCTTTAGGTATCCAGCCTCCTTGAGCCTGAGTTAACTTTTGGAAGACTTATTCTGCATTTTTTCCTCTTTCGGGGGGGGGAAGCTTTTCAACACCTCCTTTACTAGCCCCCCAGCCTCTGTTTCAGGACCCAGAACAGCGTCCAGCACTGTTTCAGTTGCAGTCTAACACGTTTCTCTGCGCCTCAGTCAGAGCGGTTGCCTGCCAAGAATAGAATAGAGCCTCTGTCTATATCTATATCTATGTCTATGTCTATATAAACTGTGTCTGTCCCCCACCCACCTGAATTTAGAAAAGTTATTAAACCTAAAGTAAATAGAAGAGGAGCTAAAAATAAAAACTTAACTGAAATCAAAACAACCACAAATTCGGATTTAAATAATACTGCAATTTAAATGTGGATTTTTGAATATTCGATCACTATCATCCAAATCTCTGCTAGTCAATGATCTGATAACTGATCATCTAATTGATTTATTTTGTATCGCTGAAACCTGGCTGCAGCAGGATGAGTATGTCAGTATAAATGAATCTACACCCCCCACTCATGTTAATTTTCACATTCCTCGTACCATAGGTCGAGGAGGAGGGGTGGCTGCGATATTTCAGTCCAGATTATTAATCAACCCTAGACCAAAATCTGGCTATAGGTCTTTTGAAAGCCTCCCTCTCAGTCTTTCCCACTCAAACTTGAAAAAACAGTTCTGCTAGTTACAATATATCATCCACCTAGTCCGTACTCAGAGTTCCTAGCAGAGTTTTCTGAGTTTTTACTCATCCATCCATTTTCTACCGCTTATCCTGTTATGGGTGGCGGGGGGGCTGGAGCCTATCTCTGCATCTTTGGGCGAAGGTGGGATACAACCTGGACAAGTCGCCAGTTCATCGCAACCCGAGTATCTGGAGAGAACCCAGGCAGACACAAGGAGAACATGCAAACTCCATACAGAAACGCCCTGACCCGGAATCGAACCCAGGACCTTCTTGCTGTGAGGTGACAGTGCTAACCACTACACCACTGTGCAGCCGAGTTAGTCAATAGAGTCAATATTCGTGTAGATGTAGAAAGTTACAGCCTTAGTTCTGCATGTCTTTAATTATTAGACTCAATTAGCTTTTCCCAGCATGTGAATGAACCCACTCACTGCTTCAATCATATCCTTGATCTTGTTTTAAGATATGGCATTGAAATTGACAAGTTAACAATTTTTCCTCAAAACCCTCTTCTGTCTGACCATTACCTCATTACATTTGAGTTTACATTAATTGACTGCACAGCATCCAGGAATAAATTCGGCTATAGGAGATGTTTATCTGAAAATGCTGTGGCAAAATTTAAAGAAAATATTCTGTCATCATTTGAATTTGTCTAAATTCAATTGAGAACTTCTCCCATGCACAGGTTGATGACCTCGTGATTAGCACTATGGTCTTACTGTGTTCAAATTTTGATGCTGTTGCCCCTCTGAAAAAGAAAGTAATAAAACAGAGAAGGCTGTCTCCGTGGTATAATTTTCAAATTCATGCCTAAAAGCAGACATCACGGAAATTGGAAAGAAAGTGGCGTTCCGCCATTTTCACCTAGCTTGGAAAGAAAGCTTAAAAACGTATAAAAAAGCTCTCCGCAATGCTAGAAGCTCATATTACTCAGCACTAATAGAAAAAAACAAGAACAACCCAAGTTTTCTCTTCAGCACTGTAGCCAGGCTGACAGAGAGTCATAGCTCAATTGAACCATTGATTCCCTTAGCTCTCAGCAGTAATGATTTTATGGACTTTTTTACAAATAAAATTATAACAATCAGAGAAAGAACTCATCAGCTCTTTACACAATTAGGCAGTAATCTTCTATTAAATACAGCAACTTTTGAATCGACTGCAACGCCTATTTTACATTTGGAGTCATTTTCATCTCTGAAGCTCTTAGAGCTAGCTTCTATAGTTTCATCATCTAAACCATCAACTTGTCTTTTAGACCCAGTACCGACTAGGCTCTTTAAAGAGATTTTTTATTTAATTAACACGTTCATTCTAGATCTGATCAATTTGACCTTATCTTTGGGTTATGTACCACATAAGTTCAAGATTGCAGTTATCAAACCTCAACTCCAAAAACGTAATCTTGATCTAGATGTTTTTGCTAATTATAGACCCATATCGAACCTCCTGTTCATTTCTAAAATCATCGAAAAAGCAGTCGCAAACCAATTATGTGACCATCTACATAGGAATGGCTTGTTTGAAGAGTTTCAGTCAGGATTTAGAGTTCATCACAGCACAGAAACAGCACTGGTTTAAGTTACCAATGATATTCTAATGGCTTCGGATAATGGATCAGCCTCCATACTTGTGCTGTTAGATCTTAGTGCCGCATTTGACACCATTGACCATAATATTTTATTACAGAGACTGGAACATGACATTTGGGATTAAAGGAACTGCATCAAGATGGTTCAAATCATATTTATCAGATAGATATCAGTTTGTCCATGTTAACAATAGCTTCTCCTCACGTACTATA
>KV751333.1:1439454-1472326 GCA_001698575.1 Mola mola | reverse complement strand
AGAAAATGGGTACAAAATGTGTCTATAATATGAATTATCTTTCTGCATATAAAAAAAATATAGTTTCATCTAAAGGGAAGGAACACAGTAGAGTGAGTGGCATAATGTCACCCACTGTAAGTTGAAAAGAGAAGAAGAGAGATCAAAATTCCAACAACACTCGTAATGTACAGAATAACATTATATATTATACATTATGAGACCAGGCCGCGTAATTCTATTTGATTGTTGCTATTGTTTAGTGACAAGTGGCTCATTTTGCATCCAAAGCAAACGTGGAGCATGCAGCAATAGAATATTTTGGATTTGTTGAATTAGTTGGTGGTGATCCGGTGCATCATCTGGATATCTGGAGTTGGGATTTTTTTTTTAAGGATTTCTATGGGAAAGGGGATAGGGGTAATTTTAAGTCACTACTACAAGATAACTAACAAGGCTACAGACTTGCACCTAACCTTAATATTAAGAAACATGTTGACACCATCATAAATATAATACAAAAATTTGGAATGGGAATTGTTTGGCCTTAGGAAGGTCTTCAGTCTTTAAGTGACACTAGTGTGATCATATCTCAATCTTCATACAATGCATTCCACAGTGATTGAGTTTACAAGTCAATAAGTCAGATATTGTGCTGATCTGGAGGAAGTTCATGTTTCAGGCATTTTTCCCTTTTTATAAAAACTCCCATGTACTTAATCTGACTTTTCCAGACACCAAGAAAAAATTTTGAGATAACTCTGACGACTCCTGATTTTCACCTCAATCTAAAATGTGCTTTAATTGAATGTTTAATGTAAATTGCACCTTGGCCAGTTTATGTATCATTTGATGCATAAGCTGGATGTATGATTAACCATGTTTAGAATAGTAATGCATGTTTCAGATTTTTATGAGTTGGAATGAAAATATTGAGATACTCTGTTTATTAACATAAGTGGTAATTGACCATAGCCAATAAAGCATCACACACACTCAGCACATTGTGTTAAGACAAAGGAAATTTTGGTATTATAAGGCAAGTGCCGCATCTTTTCACATTACTCTATCAGTGGTATAATGAAAATCAATGATGCCTGCGGTCTTCCTTTGTTTAGTTCAGTTTTCAATGTGTCTTTTCTTTTATCTGTATTTGTCCATATTTCTGTTTTGCTTCTTTCCTTTGTCACCCATATTCATTCTTGGACATCATTTTAGTTCTTTGACTCTCTGAGTAAGCATGTTGAGAACTTATTTTTCTGCTTATTTTTCATGCATCTTAAATTTGTGTCTCTTACAGTATATTCACGTTTTCTTATAAGATTCAACCATCTTTTTAAAGGATTTTGAGAGTAATATCGTTCAGCCAGCAATATTATTTTAAAATTTATTCAAGCTAATGAGTGGTAGTTAAGAGTAAGGCTCCTTCCTAACTAATCCAGGCACAGCCAGCTTGAAGCATGAGAGTACTCTTTCCAAACTAGTGCTCGCTAATGAGAACCCCTCTGGAACAACGTTGGACATCGGAACTTTACACTGCCGTCCCTGAAAGTCCCAGTTGGAGTCCTGGCAGATAACATCAGCTGATAATTGGGATGAAATGTTTCTGTCTACTTCTTTTTCCTCTTTCGGTTTTACCTAGTTTTCTCTAGGAGTTGCCAAAGTAAATTATCCTTCGCCATCTCTTTCTGTCCTCTGCATCTTCTTTTCTTACATCAACTTTCTGCATGTCCTCCCTCACCACATCAATGAACTTCCTCTTTGGTCCTCCTCTTTGCATCCTGGTAGCTTCATCTTGAGCAACCTTCTACCAATATATTTGCTGTCTTTCCTCTGCACATGTCCAAAACATATCAATCCGGTCTCCAAAACGTCCAACCTGTGCTGTCCCTCTGATGTGCTCATTCCTAATCCTGCCCATCCTCATCACTCCCAAATAGAATCTCAACATCTTTAAGTCTGCCTCCTGTCTTTTGGTCAGGGCTACTGTCTCCAAACCTCACTACCCGTGAGACCAGCAATGTTGTTGTATGTTGTTCTTGTAAACCTTTCCTTTCACTTTTGCTGCTACTCCTTTGTCACAGATCCCTCCTGACACTTTTCTCCACCCACTCCACCCTGCCTACACTCGCTCCTTTACCTCTTTCCCACATTCCTCATTGCGCTGAACAGTTGACCTCAAGTACTTAAACTCCTGTATCTTTTCAAATCAAATCAAATTAAATCAAATTTTATTTTTATAACCCAAAATCACAATTTACACATACACACGGATGGCTCTAAAGGAAGTGTGGAGAAGTGTGAAAGACTGCAACTCTGCTACCTGGCCTCAACTCTAAATTGTCAATTTGGCTGACTAATAAATCTTGCCATATTTCTACAAATGAGAGCAGCTCCTTCCCAAATAGGATGGATACCGTCTCTCCTAATTAGATCAGGTCTTCCCCAGAAAGTTTGCCAATTATCAATGAAGCCCACGTTGTTTGCTGGACACCACCTTGACAGCCAATGGTTGAATGCCGACATGCGGATAAACAAGTCGTCACTGGTCAGATTAGGCAGGGGACCAGAGACCAGGGACCATTAACTCACTGGGCTTTGACAGACTGTGCAGATGTGACACCCTCTGCCCTTAGACCCTTGAACCGGGTGAGAAAAAACCCTAAACAGGGAAAATAAGAAACCTCAGGAAGAACCACAGAGGAGGGATCATTCTTCCTAGGACGGACAGACATGCAATAAATGTCACCTGTACAGAACACAACATCATGATAATAACAGTTTGCTTAGAATATATAAAACATCCATGAGTCCCAGAGTCTGTGGAATCTATAAATCCAGATGTATGGGAAGTCTAGTGATCCAGACGCAGGTGGACTCTGTTGGTCCAGGAGTCATTGTACTCCATGTAGCAAGATCTGAGTGTTGCTGATGTAGTCACTGAGTCCAAGAGTATGTGGAATCTAGAAAATCAAGGGATATGTTAAGCGTAGTGATCCAGAAGCAGGTGCAGTCTATTGGTCCAGAAGCCATTGTAATCTGTGGATCCGGATTTGCACTTGGAAATCCAGCCTAGGATCCAAGTCACAGGATATCCTGTCCTAATGTGGGCAGGAGGCATCAGGCAGGACCACAGCTCCCACCGCGACCTAGACAGACCTGCAGGATGATAAAGCACAAAGACTCCGGGAAAAAAGTAAAGTTAGTGTAAGGATATTGACATTTAGAGGAGTAGAGATGGAGTCTGAGTCAGAGGGGGCAGAGAAGAGAGCTCAGTGCATCATGGAGTGTTCCCCTAGCAACCTAAGGCAACCTAAGCCTATAGCAGCATAACTAGGGGGCTAGATAGGCCATCCCTAACTATAAGCTTTATCAAAAAGGAAGGTTTTAAGCCTACTTTATAAAATCAGAGAGTGTGTCTGCCTCCCGTACCAAGACTGGAAGATAGTTCCACAGGAGAGAAGCTTGATAGCTGAAAGCTCTGCCTCCCGTTCTACTTTTGGAGATTCTTGGGATCACCAATAACCCTGCATCCTGGGAGCGTACGGTTCAGGATGAGTGATAGGGTGTTATGAGTTCTTTTAGATAAGATGGTGCCTGACCAAGGATATTACAACGATATTAAATTTTACTCTGAATTTAACTAGGAGCCAGTGCAGAGAAGCCAGTACTGGGGAAATATGGTCTCAGTTATTGGTTCTAGTCAGTACACGTGCTGCTGCATTTTGGATTAACTGAAGAGTTTTTGAAATCTTATTAGGGCAACCTGAAAATAATGAATTACATTAATCCAGTCTGGAAGTAACAAAAGCGTGAACTAGTTTTTCTGCATCTTGTTGAACGTCTGAACGTCTGATCTGCAACATCAGGGCCCCCCAGGGAACTGTGCTGTCCCCGTTTCTCTTCACCACCCACACTTCTAACTTTCAGTACAGCACTAATTCGTGTCATCTGAGAATTTCTGCAGATAGCCATATTCGGGTGTGTGGAGAATGGATGGGAAGATGAGTATAGGACCGATTCATGCGTTGGTGTGGAGTGAACCGCCTGCAGCTGAACGTGAAGAAGATGAAGGAGCTGGTAGTGGACTTCAGAAGGAACAAGCTCCCACCCTCTCCTGTCTGCATTAATGGGACGGATGTGGAAATTGTCCAGACCTACAAGTACCTGGGAATCCACCTGGACAACAAGCTGGAGCGGTCCACCAACACAGAGATTGTGTACAAGAAGGGCCTGAGCCGGTGCTACTTCCTCAGGAGGCTCAGGTCCTTCAATGTATGCAGCCAGATGCTCCTGATGTTTCATCCGTCTGTTGTTGCGAGCACCATCTTCTTTGCTGTGGTGTGCTGGGGCACAGGCATGAAGGCAACGTCTACATGGATATTAAAGTCACCTGCAATAATAGCTTTATCTATTTAAAGGTCCAGAGCTGAGAGAAACACTGAAAAATTAAATAAAAATTCAGTGTAGGGTCCAGGTGCTCGATACACTATAACAAACATAGTTGGAGTTTTCCTTGTTGGATCGGAAATGCTAAGAATGATATTTTCAAAAGAACTAAAATTTTGTTCGGGCTTAGAGTTTATTAATAGGGCAGAATTGAAAAAGGCTGCAACTCCACCACCTCTGCCAGTGTCTCTGGGAATGTGTGTGTTAATGTGACTTTTGACTTTTTTTGAACTTTAGATGATAGGGATCTGATATTCAAAAATCCACATTTAAGTCTCTTTACTTTTTAAACTGCCTCCTTAGTGGTGTGATTTTTATTAAGTTCCTATGTGAACCCTTATTATTTGATTCAGTGAATTTATGTGGATGGGGGACGGACACAGCCTCTATGGGGTTGTAAACGGATGAGTCTAAAGGAAGCATGGAGAAGCGTGTAGGACTTGCAACTCTGCTTCCAGGCCTCAACTCTAAATTGTCAATTTGGCTGACTAATAAATCTGGCCATATTTCTAGAAATGAGAGCAGCTCCTTCCCAAGTAGGATGGATCCGTCTCTCCTAATTAGACCAGGTCTTCCCCTGAAAGTTTGCCAATTATCAGTGAAGCCCCCGTAGTTTGCTGGACACCACCTCCAGAGCCAGCGGTTGAATGACGACATGCGACATGGGACTAGATTAGACAGGGGACCAGAGAAAACTACGGAGTCCGACAGTGTTTTGGCAAAAGCACACACCGACTCAACATTAACTTTAGGGACTTCTGACTGGCGTAGCATGTCATTACCGCCGACATGAATTACAGTCTTACTGTATTTACGTTTACCTTTTGCCAGCAGCTTTAAATTTGATTCCACGTCGCCCGCTCAGGCCCTGGGAATACATTTGACTATGGCTGCTGGTGTGGAAAATTTCACGTTTCGCAAAATAGAGCTGCCAATTACTAGAGTTAGTTTCTCAGAGGGTGCATCACTGAGTGGGGAGAATCTGTTGGAAAAAAGTGAGCGGATGGGTGGTAAACCGTGGGCTTCTGTATAGGACTATGCTTCCTTGGAACAGTCACCCAACCTCCCTGATTTCCCGGCTGCTCAGATGAGCTGCTTTCAGTCGACCCATACCGGCTAATGGGGGCTGGTTAGCTAGCGAAGCTACTGGTTTGGTTTGCAAGGTGCGGATCGTAGCCTCCAAATCACTAAGCCTCGCCTCCAACGCAGTAAATAAACTACACATAATACACATACCATTATCATTAAAAGAGGCAGAGGAATAACTAAACATGTGACACACTGAGCAAGAGACAAGAGGAGAGCGAGAAGAATAAGCCATTGTTGTTCGCTAAGTTTACTACCTGAGTTGGTTAACGCGACACATAACGGTTGTAAGATTAGCAATACAATTCACTAAAATGAGAGAGGGCTGAATGGTGCTTTAGTACAAGGGTGCACGGGGTCAGCACACAGCAGTTAAAAAATTAGTATAGTTTAAAACCTTCTAGATTACTTCAAGTTAGCAAGGCGATGCAAGACGACTAGACACGTACATCAGGAAGTGTCGCAATACTCTTACCGCAGTGGCACAGCCGCAGTCAACACGTCTGTCTGTTCTAGGAAAAAGGATTCCCTTTTCCACTTCTATTCCCTGTAACCTCACTGTTTCACTTGCCTCCCTTTCATTCACACACATATATTCTTTCTTGCTATGACTAACTTTGAATCTTCTTCTTTCCAGCGCATATCTCCACCTCCAGGTTTTCTTCCACCTGCTCCCTGGCCTCACTACAGATCACAATGTCATCTGCAAACACCATGGTCCATGGCGATTCCTGCCTGACCTCATCTGTCTGTCTGTCCATCATCATAGTAAACAAGGAGCTATGGGCTGATCCTTGATGCAGTCCCACCTCCACCTTGAAGTCATCTGTCACTCATAGAGCGCACATCACCATGGTCATACTGCTCTCATATATATCCTGCACCAGTCTAACATACTTCTCTGCCACACCACACTCCCTCATACAATCCACAGTTCCTCCCTCGACACCCTGTCATAGGCTTTCTCTAGATCCACAAAGACGCAATGCAATTCCTTCTGACTATCTCTATACTTCTCCATCAGCATTCTCAAAGCAAGCATTACGTCTGTAGTGCTCTTTCTTGGCATGAAACCATACTGCTGCTCACAAATCATCACTTTGTCTCAGCTACTCTTTCCAAAATCTTTATTGTATTGCTCATCAGCCTCATCCTCTGTAGTTGCTACAACTCTGCACATCACCGTTGTTCTTCAAGATCGGCACCAGTACACTTTTCTTCCATTCTTCAGGCATTTTCTCACTGTCCAAGATTATTGTGAACTGCTTCATCCAAAAACTCCACTGCACTCTCTCCTAAAGAGTTCCATACCTCTACCAGTATGTCATCAGGACCAACTGCCTTTCCATTCATCTTCCTCTTCAAAACTTTTCTCACTTCATCTTGATTAATCTTTCCAACTTCGTGTTCCTCAGTTTTCACCTCCTCCACCCTTCTTTCCTTCTCATTTTCTTCACTCATCAGCTCCTCAAAGTACTCCTTCCATCATCTCAGCACCCTCTCCTCACTCGTTAGTACATTTCCATCCCTGTCCTTAATCACCCGAACCTGCTTCACATCCTTCCCAGCTCGATCCCTCTGCCTTACCAGACGATACAGATCCTTTTCTCCTTCCTTAGTGTCCAACCTCTCATAAAGCTCATCATACGCCTTCTGTTCATCCTTTGCCACCTCCCTCTTCACCTTATGTTGCATGAAATGTTTCCATCTACTGCTGTGATAAAAGTTAGCTTACATTTACAGTCTAAGAAACTAGACTCACCTTCATGTCAGATTAATTTGTCCTCTTTGATCATTCATACTTCTTTCCTTATCTCCTATCAGTCATCCATCCACTTTAAAGTACCTCTCACGTACCTCATTCATTCTATGAATGATTTTCATTCATTTTCATATGTGTATATTATAATCTTCAACATATCCATGTTTATCACACTTTGTAAATATGCACATCACTTTTGCACAAAGACTTTTAGTATTTGTATGTAAATCTGAGATCAATGTATTAAAGAATTTATGACCTCAAAAACTTGCTTTTAACCTTAACTAATCAGTGTTCTTGTATCAGTATGGACGGTGCCCCCAAAACAGTCCACATTAAATAGTCTTAGTTTAGTGTAAATCTTAACTTCCTTTCAGTAAATTTTGTGTATTGTGTGTATTTGTTATCTTAAGTGCAAATCCTTTAAAATGGATGGTTGAAGGCTGAGCAATGCTCATGACTGAGTCAAGTAGGTGTATGAGTGGGAAGTTAAAGGACCAGTGTGTAGATTTTAAGAATTACTAATATAGTCTTTGTAATAAGTGTTAACATTAGTGTGTAACAGTTACATGGGAGCGGGTTTTCCTTCCATAGAGAACACCATCTTGCACCACCATATTACTGTGGTAGCTGAGAACAGACAAAAAGCTTCTGCATGAAATACAACCAGTGAAGAAGATCCACCTAAGTAAGATGGGACAAAGAAGAAGAAGTACAAAGAGTTTTTTGTTTTTTTTCAGAAGTCTGCAGGAAGTTTGTCCCAAGTTTAACTTATATTACTCTAAAACTCTGGTGGGTCATACACACGCAGCCACCATGGTTCCCCTATGTGCGTGGACAACGAGGCCATACTCCACTAAATGCCACTAATGTTCACACACTGGTCCTTTAATACTGCAACTTCATTGGCCAAAAATACGTTTTTATACAGTAGTAGGAAGTGGCAATACATTGTCAGTCTTTATATCAATGAGCACTGTGTCGACTATCGAGAGGTCTGTCTGCACATTACCACTGTCAAAAAGCACAGTGGTGTGTTTGTTATTCTTTAAACCAATGACAATTTTCAGCGTCAGGATCTGACAATGGTGAATTTGCATATGGGGTAGTGATCTTTAGGACTCATTTTGATCAAAAATGACCTCTGACCTTTGTTTATTAGTTGTGACATGACATTTTTTACTCTGTTTCATATTTTGTATGACAATGCAGAATTGTCTCCAGATCTACGATAACACTAAACAGGGAAACTTCTGACATCCTGTCCTTGTGCATCTGTCTTTAAGGATGAACAAGTGTAGAGGTAGCAGTCTAGCTTTATTCATGTTTACAGCCTTGTGTGATAAATTCATGTTTTATGAGACTCAAATGTAGTTAAATAAAAGAGAAAATTAATCTGAAAAAAAAAAGAATGCCCTGGGGTGAACTTTGGAGACCCATTTTGCCACTACACAGATATCACTATCACTAAACTCGGAGTCTTGGCACTATTTGTTTTCGGGTACTGCTCTTAATGGCTCATTTATTTCCTGAAAAAATTGCATATAGAGACTCAAACTATTTTAATTGTACACCACAACCTGAGGGCAGCAGATTTGATGGATTTCTCTCATGCCAGGCAATGTAAGCAACGAGACAGCAGTGTCTCTGAGGGAGGAGGTAATGCAGTCCCGCTCTTTAGGAATCCTCATTAGGACAATTTAAATGTACAATGCAGGATGTTTGGAAACCAGAGGCAGCATTTAATGATGAGCTTCTCCTTGACTAGGCCTGATCTGACCAAGCCTGCCTGCTGTTAAGACTAATCTCTATTATCAAACAACATCCAAGCCATTACACCTCCAGGTCTCATTCAACACCAAAATGCCAATTTATGCATTATTCAAAGCTGAGCACTCAGGGTAGTGATATTTAATTTCAAATTCTTGCATTAATAGTGAAAGAATCCATCTCACAGAGTGGCTGGAGTGAAGGCTGATGTGAAGGACAAATATAGAAGGATTTCTCTGCACTCAGTTGTTCTTGGACCAGACCATGTCTTGATTTATTCATTGAAACGTAATGTAATAATGTGAGTGTGAGTTAGTGTCCTGATGACTACAGAACATACACACACTCAAACACACACTTTTTCTTTGTTTCACTCCTTTACAATCTGCTCTTTCAGTCAGGATTATAGGTTGTGTTATATCAACCACAAAGCCAAACAGCGAAAAGGTGGAGGCAAGAAAAAATGAAAAGCCACCATGGTTAACAAAATAGCCCCTTTCACTCAAATGAAGTGCCCTGCAAGTGCTGTATAGAAACGTTATACGTAAAGAAAATGGAGTAGTGCCATATGGATAAATTTTGACAAGGAATATAAAAAACACATGGCCTGTGGTCTCCATGGATGGCCAGCCACTAGACCCTTCTTTCCTCTAGCTCTGTTAGGGGTCATTTACAGTAAAAAATAAATAAATAGTACATGGGTCACACCGAGCCTACTTTAGTTGAATAAACCCATGCGTAGCATCTAATGTTGCATTTTATGAATTTATTGAGAATTTTTTCAATAGAAATTTTCATAACAATTTACATACCTGAGAGTTTGGTGTAAAAAAAAAGAAAAAAGAAAAAGTGCATATAGGTTTAAGCTTGTCTGCTGTGACTGTCTTGACTTGACACCTGGTAATTGAACAAATTAAGTGACCCTTGGCTGATTCTCTGCGACATTTGCCTTGTAGGTGATGCCTCTTGAGCCCACTCATGTATGACTCACTTGTATAATTGACAAAGACCACACATGTATTACAACAAGTATACGGCCTTTTCTGTCGCGCTCGACCCTCATGAAGTTTTATAAAATGTGAAACTTCCCAAAAAGGTCTGTTTGTTTAATAGAGGGATCTTAGTTTCTCACTTTGCGTTGTAATTCTGTTTTTTCTGTATCTGCCTGACCGCTGTGCTCCATTGCTGATGTGTTGTTTGACCGCTTTGAAGTGCCGGCAGTGTAGGCAGCGACCAGAAGCACATCGCGATTCTGGGGAGTGTAGCTCTTTTAATTTGTGTTATAGTGTTGGTTAACTAAAAGGCAACTACAAAAATGGCTGCCAATTGCAGTCAACGGGCAACACTTGAAAAACCATTAAAAGAAAAAGCAACATAAAATAATTGTACGTGTAATATTTAAAAATTGGTCTATTGACCTCATTCCCGCTCCCATTGACTTTTTATTCCCGTGATTAAGAATAAAATGACTCACATCCCGTGGGAATCCCGAAAAAATGTCATCCTCTAATCTGAGGTACTGGAATAAGAATGCTGAACCAACCTCTTTATAAACTGCATGAGTAACGAAACAAGGCTGTGATGTTTTGTCGGGTATGACACACAACCGTGAGATTTAATAACAGCTACCAGCAGTCAGCAACTAACTCACTCTAGGAGAGAAATAACTAGAAATGTATCAACTTTTTGCAGACGACACGGAGTTAGATAAACTCATCACCAAAAATAAATTAATTCCAAAAAAGCTGAGTCTGTCAGGGTCCAGTAGTATAAGTTGTCTGTCTGTTAGGGTCATTCAGTGTTTCCTGTTTTACTTTGAAGTTCTGTCTGTGTCTTACTTCCCATGTCCTGTCAAGTCTTGTCCCTTCAGATGTGTCTGATTATTCCCTCTCCCTAATGTGTCCCACCTGTGTCCAATTGTCTACCTCTCCCTCATGTATTTAACCCCCGTGTTCCCTTCCTCCTGTGCCAGATTGTCTTATTTCCCCGTGAGCAGTCCAGCGGTTTTCCTTGTGAGTTCTTCGATCCCATTTGTTTCTTGATTACCGAGTTTGCCTGATCCTTACCTGTGCCTTCGCATCTTTTGAATTCCCGGTTTCGACTATTGTAAATAAAACGACAATTGAATTTTTACTCCCTGTGGACTCTGCATTTTGGATCCTCCAGGCCTGGTTTGTGACAGAGTCGCTGTGTAAAATGTGAATAAAAACAGAATACAGTGATTTGTAAAAACTTTTCAACCCATAATCACTCGAGTAAAGCACAAAGTCGGATACTTAATGTGAAAATTGATAAAATGTACTGTTTGATTGGAGATACACAAACGTTCTGAAATTGATGCCGGTATAATGCTATAGAATAGTTGGGACGGGCGAGAAATGACTAGAAAAGTTGTGGAATGATTACAAAAACAAAACACCTGGAACATTCCACAGGTAACTAGGTTAATGTGATGGTGATATTGTGATGATATCGATTGTCGATTGTCGATATCGATGACGATTGTGATGATAAGGTGATTGGTGATAATGGTGATATTACCATGATTGACTATAAAAGCAGAGTACTAAAAGTCTTAGTCGTTCACAAGTAATAATGGTGCGAAGTTTTCCACTTTATGAAAGACTCCATGGTCAAATAATCCAGCAGTTTACAATGTTTCTAAATGTGCAATTGCAAAGAATTTAGAGATTCCACTATCTACAGTGCACAATATCATCAAAAGATTCAGAGAACCTGGAGAAATCTGTGCACGTGAGTGGTTAAGCCAAAAACCAACACCAACTGCCTGGTGACCTTCAATCCCACAGGTGGCACTGTATTGAAAACTGGCATCATTCTGTGATGGATATTACAAAGCGAGCTCGGGGACACTTTGTAAAACCCTTGTCAGTTAACACTGCATATTGCTGCATCTACTCATGTAGGTAAGGATCATGCAAAGTGAAAGCCATATATCAACATCATCCAGGAGTGCCATTGATTTCTATGGCCCAAAGCCCGGTTTAAGGAAAAGTGTGGTTTGGTCTGACGGGTCCCCATTTCAAATTGTTTTTGGAAATAATAGCTGTCCCCCAGGCACAAGAGGAAAAGGACCTAAGACAGAGACCAAAGACTAAAGTTTAACAGCCAGCATCAGCAATGGAATGGGCATTTATTAGAACCTCTGGATGAGTAATTTTGATATCATTATTTCCAGACATCAGGGACATCATTGTTGAATTTAGCAAGACTATAAGACTGCATTGTTTATAGGATTCTTCTTACCTCCATGTCTTTCTGACCTTCAAAACTATAAACCTTCTCAAAATTTCTCAAACGATCTTATTCCTCCATGCTCCTCACTACACCTACAATCTCTTTATCATTCATGGGGTCAAAAGCCTTCAGCCCCTGTAATAGGAGCAACATCCATCATGTAGGTTTCATATACTTTTAATATTTGTGACCTTTATTTTATTTTCTTTTGTTCTTAAAAAAATTTCAGTTACCCATAATGTGTCAGTATAGAAACAAAAATATATTTTAAATAAAATCCTCAGAGTTTATGTGAGGGGTTACTTCATTTGGTTGCTGTGTTCCAGAAATGCTAAAAATGAACATTGACATCACTGAATCGCTTGGGTGCCTTAACATGTTAATTTCGAGTAGGCGTGAGCAGGATGGTTGTGTGCACAGCTGGAATTTTCAGAATCCTGACACAGGGGCAGTTGAGAACATTATAAGGGATTCATTCACATATTATCATTTTACTAAAAGATGGATTCTTCTTAATTAGTTATAGGTTACTATGTGTAACCTGTACTCATGTTAAGTAACATCATGGTGTTGATTCTACTTTAAAAAGCCTTTTCTCAACTCAAAAATTCCAATGAAACCACTTACCTCACTTTTCATAAGTTACATAAAAGCAATGATTTTTAGAGATGATTTTTACTCTATGGAATCTATTTTCGAACAGACAAATTGCTTTTTCTTTGTGAATAAATGTTTATGAGCTAGATGGCAACAGGAATGCAGAGCTTTCAAGTTTCCTTGGCAACACTGCACATCATGCTAAAAACTGATTAAATTAAGTTGTAAATTATTCTATTTCCCTATCAGCCATAATCAGTGATTAATATACACAGTATGAAACCATTGGTCAAACCACTCACTAGCAATCAGTGTTGGGCCTTAATGGTGACAGAACATTCAATAAATGAAGGCTATCAGTTTGAGTTAAACAAAAGCACGCTGCATTGTCCGGTGAAAATATTACACCTGCCTTCAAGAAATATGACTTTTCCCTGTGTGTCCCTAACACCATGTACTGTTACACCAGTTTTACATTTTATAGCCTGGACTCGCTACTACCAGCCTTTGTTGGTTAGCTGTGCTACCACACTGAGAAAAGGAAGTGGGAATGACCGGCAAAACATTTCAAATTTCAATTTCAATTTCAAATTCTTTCTAAAATAAATCATAGTTGGCCAATGAGATTAAACACAAGGATTCATTTTGTTTAATCACAGACTCATAACACTCTTGATGGTGTGTGCCATACAGTAGTTGATTTTGATTTTTCAGCCAGTAATATTAAAAATTTTGTCAAAACACCAAAACTCTGCACTATATAGCTAATAGACAGCTCTATATCACATCCAGCAAGCTATCTCATCAACCGGTTTCTGTGCTTTAGCATCATCATGTGAGTCTTATCTTCTTGCAGTACAGTTTTAAAACCAACTTTTTTATGTTAAACCTGCAGCAACAGACTCAGAATGACTGAAATCAGCCTTAACATGTGCTCGTGCAGTTCAAGAAAACAGAAAAACGGTATTTACAGACAGCCATTATGGAGCTCTGCATGGTGGTTCTGGCTGTCACCTTCTTGGCATTACTTCAGACTACTTAGACTCACCATTAACCACTCAGCAATTATTGTCTGACATTTGTATGAAAAAAAAACTGAAGGCACAAACAACACAAACATGGCCAACAGGTCAGATGCAGTGACTTAAATTAATTGGTAGCTCTAACTCCAAGCAGCAACAGTCATCATAATGCATAATTTGGAAGCTTAATATAATGTAAACAAGTGAGTAGTATGAAAATCCCCCATGGACAGACACAGGAGTCTATTGGGACAGCTTTTGGTACTTCTGGGTTGGTTTCATTTGCCTCTTGATTATACTATACTAACATGAAGAAATTTGGATCTATGAAGATTGAACTGACGTTGCAATTTTGGGACAGATAACTTGGATATATACATAGACTAGATATATTGTAATATTGAAGATGGCTAAAGTCATTAATTATATATACATATACTGTATTTCCTTAGTAAAAAATGGTGGCCAATCCACAAATCAGAAAGTGCAGAAAATCTAATCAATGGCAACTTCATTGATATCCAATATTGTGCAAAAAATGTAATCCATCTTCAAACAGTTTTTGTGCTGTCATGCTCACACTGTTGTTGCAGCAGCATTTGTGGTGGCTGTAGTGATTCAGTAATATCTTAAATATTCAAGGAGTTTTATAATTACAGAGAGTAATAGCTGTAATTTCACCATTTGGCCGTACAAATGCTGCCGATGCCCACAAGGCGATTCACTGAGGCCCAGCAGTGAGCCCCGTTTCTTCTCTGGAAAATCACTTGGTCCTGTCATGGTATCTTTTCTGAGGTCACAGAACTTCATCCTGAGGTTGAAAAGTTATCTTTTGTAACCTGTTAAAAAAAAGAAGGAATAATTAATATAAATCAAGCTAATATGGAATACAGAAGCATTAGTTCATGTCATGTCAGAGAAAAATTGTAAAAAGTGAAGTCACAGAATTAAAGTAGCAACTCATCACATTGACAGCAGCGGCAGCAAGGGGCACTGTTTTACTCTCATATTATGTGACAACAGATGCAGAATTGAGCTAACTTTGGACCAAATAACATTTTTACTATAGGCACCTCAATCAGTGGTGTGCTTCTGTTCATTGGAGTTACACCCAAACAGATCAAGTCAGTTGTCTCACTCTCATCTAGATTTTTACCTTTCTTTAAATACCGTCGTCATGCTAAGTTGTGTTTTCATGGGGATTACTGGGACATATTCACTCATGTTGCTTAATCTGTTTTGGCAAAATTAGTTTGCCAAAACTAAGCTTTCGTATTTTATACGGTGGTTCTGACAGATGAGAAACACACTACAGGCTTTGCTGTCATTACTGCACCATCATTCCAAGGTTGTGTGGATTAGTGCTACTTTTCACCCCAAACAGGGTGCAGATGTTTCAGCGCACATGAGGAATATCTGCTGTGGCCAAAAGAAGATAGCATTTAGCTATTCCCACCTAAATGAATTATTCAGTGTATGCGCTTCAAAATTCACCTCTTGCACTTAAACCACTGCTATCAGTCTGCTTAGGGGGAAAGTACCTGCTCTTTAGAATGCATTGTCTACAGAGGCTGTTGAATCTCATTTCTGTGTTTGTGATGAAATGGCCATGCATGGCTTGCTGGCTGGTGAAGAGGAGGCTCATGGTTCACTTATGCATTTGGACCTGCTGAGCATATTTGATATTTGAAATGTCAATCCATTTGATTATGTCAGTAGACATCAGAAAGCAGAAGTAGCACTAAAGGGAACTCACACTGCGGAATATAAGCAGTGTTCTCCTCCCTCTGTTTACTGATCCCATTCTAAAACCGCTTCAGTTCTGATTAGAAATAGAAAGCAGGGAGCAGACCAGGCAGAACACAGATGACTGAGCCAGCAGTGAAGCGTAAAATGTAGGTTTTACTAAGCAACAGAAGGACATTTACCTGAAAATACCATTATGATAGATTAAGCCAATGCATACTGGTATTTTTTAGAATAAAGGAATCCACAAGGTGCCACAAGAGAAAATTCAATAACAGGTTCAACTAATCACCTCACAGGGAGGGAAATATGTCATCAAGTGCCACGGCCATGCCCTCTCTTGGAGGAAGACTTGTACTTCCACATAAGAAGCTAAAACAAAATAGAATCAAAGAGTTCACGTAAGATAGATGAATATTTAGTGTCTAAAGTGCAGTCATTGAGTACAACACCAGTAGTAAAAACGTTTCTCACTTACTGTATGTCCGGTTGTCTGTCCTGCCCTAATGTGCTGCATCTGTTTGTCCAATTATCTCCTCCCATACTTGTGTATTTAAGTCCCCTTTGTCTTTGCCAGATTGCTCTGTATTGTTTGTGCATTTTGCTTTCCAGGGAGTTAGAATCCTGCCTTAGATGATAGAATTTCCTGGATTATTCAACATCACCCCTTTTGGATTTGTTAGCTTGTTTAGATTGAAACCTGGTTCGGACCATAATGACTCATTTCATATAAGTTTATGTTTTGCATAATGAAATACAATTGAACTATATTTTGCTCTGCCTCCATGATCTTATTTATAATCACTAGCTATGTTTACATGGACACAATTATTTGGAATAAAGGGCTGATCAGAATAAAAATGCTTCATGTAAACACGTCAATTGGAAGATTCTGGTCCGGTTCCAGTCATTCGGAAAGAAATTATAATCCGATCAAGCGGGGCGATTTATGCTGATCCTTATTCTGAACCGCGTCCATGTACACACTTATTCCGATTGTGACTTCCTGTTTTGGTAAAATTAGCCTCATTGCGCATGTGTGCCGCTCATGTCCACCTGCTCTCTCCTCCTGTAACGCAGGAGCATTATGCATTGCTGAGCCCGTAGTTTGTTTACAGTACAGGTCGAAGTACAACTTCTTCTTCTGCGGTTATTTTAGGGAATTTAGACAAATCTGCCCCAGTCAAAATGCTGCTATTCTGACTAAAACCTTGTGCATGTATACGCACGTCATGATCAGATTATTTGATTTAGTGTCCATATAAACATTGGATTCGGAATTTCCAATGCCTCAAATTTTTTATCTGATTAAGGAATTTTGTGCATGTAAACACAGCTATTGACAGTATTTGAGGCAGAAACAAACAACCCATGTCTCTGGACAACAGACAAGCTATACTAATTTAATCAAATCAAATCAAATCAAATTTTATTTGTATAGCCCAAAACCACAATTTACACATTATCTCACTGGGCTTTGACAAACTCTACAGATGTGACACCCTCTGACCTTGGACCCTCGAACCGGGTGAGGAAAAACTTAAAAAACCCTAAACAGGGAAAATAAGAAACCTCAGGAAGAACCACAGAGGAGGGATCCTTCTTCCAAGGACAGACAGACGTGCAATAGATGCCACTTGACACAACAACATGACAATAACAGTTTACTTAGAATGTATAAAACATCCATGAGTCCCAAAGTCTGTGGAATCTATAAATCCAGATGTATGGGAAGTCTAGTGATCCAGACGCAGGTGGACTCTGTTGGTCCAGGAGTCATTATAGTCCATGTATCAGGATCTGAGTGTTGCTGTTGTAGACACTGAGTCCAAGAGTATGTGGAATCTATAAATCCAGATGTATGGGAAGTCTAGTGATCCAGACGCAGGTGGACTCTGTTGGTCCAGGAGTCATTATAGTCCATGTATCAGGATCTGAGTGTTGCTGTTGTAGACACTGAGTCCAAGAGTATGTGGAATCTATAAATCCAGGTATATGTGAAGTGTAGTGATCCAGAAGCAGGTGTAGTCTATTGGTCCAGAAGCCATTGTAATCTGTGGATCCCGATTTGCACTTGGAAAAACAGCCTAGGATCCAAGTCACAGGATCTCCTGTCCTTATTTGTGCAGTAGGCATCAGGCAGGACCACAGCAGCACCTCCCACTGCGACCTAGAAAGACCTGCAGGATGATAAAGCACAAAATTCCTGTGGAACTATCTTCCAGTCTTGGTACGGGAGGCAGACACACTCTCTGATTTTAAGAGTAGGCTTAAAACCTTCCTTTTTGATAAAGCTTATAGTTAAGGCTGGCCTATCTAGCCCTTAGTTATGCTGCTATAGGCTTAGGTTGCTGGGGGAACACTCCATGATTCACTGAGCTTTCTTCCCTCCCCCCTCTGACTCCGACTCCTTCTCTGCTCCTATAAATGTCCATATCCTTACACTAACTTTACTTCTTCCCCAGAGTCGTTGTGCTTTACCATCCTGCAGGTTTTTCTAGGTCGCGGTGGGAGGTGCTGCTGTGGTCCTGCCGGATGCCCCCTGGCCACATTAGGAAAGGAGAAACCTGTGACTTGGATCCTGTGACTTGGATCCTAGGCTGGATTTCCAAGTGCAAATCGGGACCCACAGATCACAATGGCTTCTGGATCAATAGACTACACCTGCTTCTGGACCACTACACTTCACATATCCCTGGATTTACAGATTCTACATACTCTTGGACTCAGCAACACCCAGATCTTCCTACATGGAGTACAATGACTCCTGGACCAACAGAGTCCACCTGCGTCTGGATCACTAGACTTTCCATACATCCGGACTCATAGAATCCACAGACTCTGGGACTCATGGATGTTTTATACATTCTAAATGAACTGTTGTTATCATGTTTTTGTGTTCTGTACAAGTGACATTTATTGCACGTCTGTCCGTCCTAGGAAGAAGGATCCCTCCTCTGTGGCTCTTCCTGAGGTTTCTTATTTTCCCTGTTTAGGGTTTTTTAAGTTTTTCCTCACCCGGTTCGAGGGTCTAAGGGCAGAGGATGTCACATCTGTACAGTTTGTAGTCTTAAAATCAGAGAGTGTGTCTGCCTCCCGTACCAAGACTGGAAGATAGTTCCACAGGAGAGGAGCTTGATAGCTGAAAGCTCTGCCTCCCATTCTACTTTTGGAAATTCTTGGGATCACCAATAACCCTGCATCCTGGGCAATAACCCTGCATCCTGGGTTATATATAGACATTCGTTTTAAATTTAGATAGAACACAATAAAATCACAATTGAGTAATGATGTGCAAAACTATTTATTTGATGCCTGAACACAGCAACATTTTTCCTGAGTGCAAAAACAAAATGAGAAACAACAATTGTGCCCCTTTGAGCAACATGGCTCATTTGAAGTGCTGCTAACAGTTGCAGGAAGATGTATGTCTGTAACAAAGTAAAAAAAACTCTAAACATTTTGCGTTGTTACTGTTAAACTGTTCATTTCAATTTCTTAAATGGCATGAAACATAAAACATTTCACTTACACTCCAAAACTGCTACTTCAAACTTTTTTTTTCCTGTGGGAACATGTTTACACTTATGTGTGAAAGGCTGTGTAACAGTTGCGATCTGCCTGTAAGCAGAGGAACGCCTTGCAATGTAACACACCGCACTCGAGTTTTCCCTGAGCAGCCTTTTGCTGTGCAGCGCGCTGCATTTTTCAAGTTTACCGCCTCTGGCAGATGTGCATTAGCCCTCCTGCGGACTGAGACATGGGGCACTGCCTTCACTTGACGCTTTTTCCCTTGGACTAAAACGTCTGGGTCATCTTCCTGCTCTGAAAAGTCAGAGTTGTCATTGCCATGCTGAGCCAAGAATGTCATGGCCACTTCCATCTGAAATTTCAAGGAACTGCATGATGTTCTTCTTTGGTGTGCCACATACAGACAGGTCTTTGCGGTCAGTTGATGTGTTGAGTGGGTCCCCACTTCTAGCCAGTGATGTAGCATTAGAGAAATCTGCAATCATTTTCATAAAATCTTTATCAATATACTGTTCTATGTAGTCCAGTCCTGTCTGTCCTGCGCAGTTTCCTCCTCATGTTCCAATTGGGCTTGATTTGGTGTTAGCGGAGAAGGCCTCCATCGCATCCCACGCCCTTTCTTAGACTATTCTTGATGGCTTGGTCCTGGTGTTGTCTCTTCAGGGACATTGTTTTAGACATCAGCCTCATCCTGCTGTGTCCGAGAGCGACGTCTGAGAGTGCGTGATCTGGCAATGTCACGATCTGAACGATACCCTTCATATTCATCACGGAGACGTTTACGTCCTCTGATAGGCTTAGAGGGCTGTGGAATGGAGTTCTCACACCCACTACTGTCCTTCTCACTGCTGCTTGGCTCCTGTCGTGAGGGTTTGATATTCAGCATCCCTCGCAGGATCATCGATGTCTGACAAGTAACTCCAATACTCTTGACAGAGAATAACACTCTGGAAAAAAACATCATGAGAAAAATCAAATAAAAATCTATGTAGATTTATTTATAAAATATGCTATATCTGTTTGCACTGTAGTACACTATTGTTTTCTGTCAAAATCATCCCAAAATACAATTTCATTCTCACATTTTGTTGCTAGCATTTATGCTAACATATAAACATTTTCAACAAATCTATCAATACTAAGTCCCACTGTCCACATACGTGTACATCATGTTTACCGGCATGGTAAATCGTTACAGTCACTAACTTTTGTAAAATTCGACTTCCATAACAGACATTGAAGACTTTTAAACATATCTGAACAAGAATCAGGCATGAAATATGATTGAATTTTTTACCTGAGCGAAGTTTGGATCGGGAGTGGCCATTTGAAAGTTCGGGTGTGTTGTCGGCCGTCTTCAATCTAACCTGTAACGAATTATACTCTTCTGCCACCACTAAGTGGCAGTATAATGTCCTCGTCTGTGGACACCAGGCCCTTGTAGAGAAAAATTTAGTATTTTGGTCTAGACGACCCAAAATGTGATGTCCACATATGTGGACGCCAGGTCCTAGCAGGATTCCACACAATTTTCCTCAGTACACCTCAATGAATTTTAACATAGCCACCACTATTTAGCAGATAAGTAACCTCAGCGCAGCTAAAATGAACACATTGTTCTCTGTTGGTCTGTGTCTCCGCACCCACATGAAGGTAGGTAAAGCTTCCTCTCGCTGCCTTTTTCACAATTCAATTCAGTAACTTCTCTGCTCTTTTCGTCACTTTAGCTGGTAGCTGCCTTCACTCCCGTCACTGCAGTCAGAAAAGACCGGGAAGGAGAATCAGTGTTGCCAGATCTCGCGATAGAAACAAGCAACCAGTTCTGAGGAAACAAGCCCAGAAAAGCTCAACTGGTGACCTACCACATTGTGTAAACCAGAGGCCTCTTGATAACAGTATAAGCATATATATTTATTTTTGTTTGCAGTAAATTGACAAAGACAGTCAACATTAAAACTTTGAATAACCTAAATTTTTAAACTCCGATGAAATGAAAAGACATATGCATTATGCATAAGTAAAAGCTTATTATTTTGTTGCAGTAAACTGACAGTAAAGGCAGTCAAGATAAAAACTTTGAAAAACTTAAATTTTTAAACTCTGATTATGCTTTGCGTATAAGCAACAGCTTATTATTGTTGTTTGCAGTAATTTCACAGTAAAGACAGTCAACATAAAAACTTTGAAAAACTTACACTTTTAAAGTCTGATCCATCTTAAACAGGCTTAGTGTAAAATATAAAACAAATAAAAATCTTTATTCTGTCCTGGTCCACCTTTCTTCACCATCAGCTCTGTTCCTCTGTAACACAGAAATCACACACATGAACATTAGCATTAAGTCTGGCACAGCTAAAAAAAGACGTAAGAACAGCAGTTACCTTAACTACAATCCATCATCACTGTCTTCATTTGCATCCATCTCTCCGCTCCCTAATGTTCCTCCCACAGAGGACATGTGACTGTTAAAGCACCGGAGCATCTCCTTGCTTGGGATGAAGTCTTTGCAGCATATACCTTGTCTTCTCAGTCCATACTTTATGGACTGAGAATAACATCTGAATCTCCCAATTGAAGTGTTTACATGAAGCATTTTTATACCGATGAACCCTTTATTTAGAATATTTGTGTCCATGTAAACATAGCTATTGTGTCGCTATTGTGCCCACTCCAACTTGACTGCAAATATATGTATTACAAATAAGCTGAGTTTTCCATGACGTTAAACTAGTAGCATTCGCTCTTAAAGTAACAAGTTATAAGTTTATTGAAATAAATATATTGACAGGTAAATACAGACATTGAAACATTTTGTGAAATAAAAGTGTCAAACTGAGTTCATCCATCTTCATCCTGCATGTGGAGGATAAGCAACACTTGATTCAGTTCACTCTTTAACCTTCTAGGCATATTTATTCAAACAAATAAGACTGGCATGTTCACCATCGTCTCTCCTGTTGAAAAAGGGGCAGCACACACAGTGCTTACTACATCCTCAATAAACAATGTCACATCCAAAAAAAAAGGGCTGTAAATAATTACAGTAATGATTTAAACAAAACAATAATACGGAAGGTGTTGTAACTCAAAAAGTAAAGGCGTCAACAAACAATAACACTTATCACCCTCATTTGGCCTTAGCTCACAGTAGCTCACGTTGACCTGTAAAAACAAAATGAAAATTAGGGTTCCTCATTAACGTCATAATCTGAATGCATCTCTTTGCATCTCTTAATGCTAAACATGTACTGTGTAAATCTCTTTAGCTTTAGTTTGGTGGTTGGTTTAGTCGTCACATCAGCAACTATGTTCTCACTAGGACAGTACTCCAGTATCACCTTCTCTTTATTTACAGCTTCTCTAATGAAGTGGTACTTATTATCAATGTGATTACACCTTTGCCTGCTTACTGAGTTTCTGGCCAATGCTATAGTTCCTTTTATTGTCCTCATACATCTTTGTCTGAGAAAATTGGTATTTGTCTATACCTCTGAGTCATTGTTCCATGTAAAATCATTCCTGTGTAGCTGATGCTAAGGCAATGCACTCAGCATCACTGTACTCAGTCTCAGACCTAGCTTTCACGTGTCATTTTTGTTAAGGTGTAATTCCTGTTCTGCTGTGCTTTTAAGGTATCTGAACACATGTTTTACTGTGTTCAAGTGTTCCTCTGTTGGTTCAGCAAAGTGCTGTGACAGTTTACTCACCACAAAACATATCTGGTCGAGTGCATGTGGATAAGTAAATTAAACTTGCCACTGCCTCTTTGTACTACTTGTTTCTTTGATTTTTTATACCATTTCCTTTTGTATTAAAATTTTGGTGGAACATGGAGTCTCTCTGCACCTGCAATCCTGCATTCCAAATCTTTCCAATATTTTGTACACATATCTCTTCTGTGGTATTTTAACTGAACCTTCTGTTTTCTCAAAATATATCCCTAGGAAAATTTTTAGCTTGCCCAGATCTTTCATTTTGAACCTCTTATTAAGCATGCTTTTTGCCTCTTTTAGTACAGTCGCATTGATAACTGCTATGATCAAGTCATCAACCTATATTACCAAAATCCCTTGTTTGTTGTGTTTTTCTTTGGTATACAGACAGTGCTCGACAGGATTCTGCACAAAACTATGTTCACTCAAATATTGTACGTATGCAACATGGCATACCAGTTTCTACCTGATTGCTTTAAACCATACAGAGACTTATGCAACTTGCACCCCAGCTATTCACCCATTTTTTTTTTTACTTTTTCTCATAACCTTCAGTCTGCTTTATATAGAGTTCACAGTCAATATGTGCATGCAAATAGTCTGTCTTAACGTCCATCTGGTGTAAGACTAAATTCTCTTGGGCTGCGTTTTGCATGACAATTCTTACACTTGTCATATCAGCTATGGGTGAAAAAGTTTCCTCAAAGTCAGTTCCTGGTTTTTGACTTTAGCCTTTTGCTACGTACCTTGCCTTGTATTCATCCGATCCATCACTAGCTATGTTTACATGCATAAGATTTCTTAATGAGATTAAACATTTGAGGGATTGTAAACTCCAAATCCACTGTTTATATGGACGCTAAATCAAATAATCCGATCATGACATGCGTATACATGCACCAAGCTTTAATCAGAATAGCAGCATTTTGCCATACGCAGAAGAAAAATTTTTACTTCCGCCCGTGCTGTAAACAAACGCCGATGTAGCTACACTTTGCACTTTTCCGCGCTTTTCCCTGCAATTTAAACTCTGCAGTCTTAAAGAATGGACCTGCTGTGACGTGCGGAGTCTGGACCCACAAGTGGACACAGGAAGCTCAGGGGTTAAAGTACAAAATAAAATGTATTTAACAGAAACAAGAATCAAAACCGAACAAAGTAACAAAGAACACCAGGGCTGGACATGGCTGTGGTGGCTGACCTCTCCAGTTCTGGCAGGGCTGGAACAACAAAACAATGATTAACAAAAGGCGCTGGAAACTCCAGGAAGGTGTTAGAAAAAAGTACAAACAAAAGATCGCTAGCAACGCTTGGAAGGCTGAGCAAAGTACTGAACAGAAAATCTCTAGTAACACTAGGAACCATAGGATCAAAGTAGCAACAAAAAGTCACGAGAGCAGAACTAGGAGACTCGGACGCGAAGAACATGGAAACAGGGAATTCAAAGGTATCAGGATGGATGGATTTGGTCACTATTTTTCTCTTCTGTGACTTTTCTGATGTCATCTTGCTCCCCCTTTTTCTTACATAGGGATACTTGGTGTGTATTATATTTACAGTAACTGCGTCACACTTTTCAATGACATTTTCTTGATTTTTACCCTCTTATTCCACTTTTGTAACATGTAATGTTGGCATCCACATCTAATCTGTTGCCGGCATGCATCTTAGTGGGGCCATAGTTGTCTTTTACACATGTTTTCGTCACATTGTCTGTGGACTCTGCTACTTTTGTTTTCTCAGCATCTTCATACACTCATAGCCTCCTCTCAGTCAATCACTCATGGGCTCACCTGCATCTCTCAGAGCTGTAACAGTGTTCTCCACCCTTATAAAGTAATTAGTAACTCTCATTGTCTACCATATGTACCTTTGTCAACGACGTGTCTAGATTAATAATCCTCGGCTTGCTCATTCCAGAATAGTGTTCTTTCAGTATTTTCAGTGCCTTCCTTTTATCATCAGCATCATGTCTAATCAAATGATAGGCTTTTATCATCTAGTAGTATTATTAGTTCATCATAGCAATCAGCATTTTTCCGTCTTGTCTTCGGCCAGTAGTTCTTGGCTATCGCCGATGGGCTCATGCCGAATAGTCTCTTTTAACTTCAGAATATGCAAATAGCCCAGGAATCTTGTTTCCCACGGATCATATTTATCTTCCAATCCATCAAATAGCAGTTGCGGTGCTTGGACACCTGTCGGCCTGTTTGCCATTTTGCTAACGAGCCACAATCGCCCTAATCTCCATGCTGCACTTAGCTGGTTATCTTGTTAGCTTCTTTAGTTTCCGCGTAATGTGTCGCATAAAACCTTTTTTCAGGAACACAAGTGCTCACTTTTCTCTGAGCAGTTCAACCAGGCTGACGTCCCATGTGATACTTTGCGCTAAACTTCCTCCGCACAGCCAACGCCCATCTCATATAGGGTTTGTGAATAGATAAGAAGCTTCCCGGAACACACACATCAGGTCACAGAGGTAACATTTTGGGGGCCTAAGATGGGTAAAGTCCAGCTGTGGTATCACTGAACTGTTCGTTCGGTTTTTGATGTCTTTCAGTGATCTTTGTGAGCTGCCAACACTGCTGTCAGTCACTGGCAAAGAGCTTGCATCATCGCAATCTACTGACTCAGAGACACTGGTGATTCTCATAAGTCAGTTCACCTTGAAGATGGTGGAATTGGTTTGAACATGCACTCCAAACATTTCCACTGGGTTTTAAACTTGCTAAATGCATTACCAGGTTAGCTAACACAAAAACTACTGGACAGATTTAAAGAAAGAGTCTGACTTTGTTACTTCTGTAATCTATTCATCTTAACTCAGGGCAGGCTCACACTGATCTGTGGGAACTGAGTTTGGGACACCATGTCAGCTCCCTTTTTGAACTTTTTATTACTTTTAGTTGTAGACATAATTTCCTGTTTTTACCAAATCATAAAAGATGATAGAAGACAATAAGACCGATAAGATAAGGTAGTTCATTTCCCCACAGTGGGGAAATTTGAAAGACTAAAAACAATAGTGTAATATGAATATAATATTTTGTGTTGGTACTGTCTGTATTTCACAAGTGTGGAAAAACTGTCTCCTTACAGGACTCTCCCACCTCAGCACGTTCAAAATGTAGCTGTACATATTTTAAGTAGAATTAGGAAAAACGCTCACATTGCACCTGTCATGAATCTTTGCATTGGCTTGTAGGAAAGGCTAGAACTTATCATAAAATTCTTTAATTTGACTTCAAGGTGTTAGGTGTAGCTTGGTGGAACCAGACGCAGACACAGACCAACGTGGTTTTCGGTAAACAAGGTTTTATTCCACAAAATGTGCAAGGGCTGGCAGGCGGGAGCAGGGAGCAGGCAGCAGTGGGTAGAGGGGCAGGCAGGCAGGCAGGCAAGCAGTAGTGGTCCAGATATACTGGCGAGAGAGAGAAAACAGTTAGAACTGAGCTGACTAGGACAGAACACAAGTTGTAGCCTGAGCGAACGCTACCACATGGTGGGTACAACGATCTGGCGAAGAGCGGGTGAAGAGCCGGGGTTGATATACTGCTGGTTGTGTCGTTGATGAGCCAGGTGTGCAGACTGGGACAGGTGAGTTGATTGCAGATGGGCGTGTAGAGTTGGGAGCCAGGAGAACCACACCCAGGCCAACCCACACACCATGACACAAGGGGATGAATGGCTCTGCCCCAAATTTCATTAAAGGAATTGCCTGTCCCATATGAACCTACTGTACACAAAGCTTAAGAAATACAGCTGGTGGTGTCCTTGTTCTTCTCATCTCTACATTATAAAGAAGGAGACACTGCATTCAAAAAATGGATTGCCTTTGCAGGTGTTGTCAGAGATGTCCCAACGCTTAGCTGCTTTAAAAGTAGATCTTTAAAAATTCTCCTGAGTAATGTATTTAACTTGGTTGAGCAACTGCCCATTCTTGTTTATTTTATTATTTTTTTTAATTTGATACAGCTAAATTTCAATGCAATATCTGTTGTTTTTAAGTGAATTAATTTTTAGTGTCTTTACATTTTAACTTTCATTTTGTATAATCAAATTTTTATTTGAAGAACTTGTACTGTCATGTACTGTCTGTGCTTGTTTTTGTTTGAACAGAATTTAATGTCATATGCTTTATCGTTTGTTTGCTTATGTGTATTTTTATGCATTGAAGTATGTTTATACTTCTGCTTTTTTTTTTCAATTTCTTCTTTTATTCTTATATGTATGTATATATTGCTCAATAAAACACATTCTTTGGCTTTTTGTAAAATGTGATCTACAAATAAATCCTTTTTTTTTTAAGCAGTAGGCCTAAATGATCAAAATTGTCACAATTGAAACAGTGAAATGCTTGAAACATTTCAGTTTATGTGTACTGCATCTGGAATTTCATAAATCAGATTTAGAGTTATTTAGCTGGGCATGTGTACACCTACAAGGAAGTGGTTTCTGGCTGTTTGTGTTTCTCTAGAAGTACAGATATGTCCAACATATATATACACAGTATATATACTGTATATACATAAGGCAAAGACACACAAGTTTACTTTCTTAAATAATAATAATGAAAAATCACAATATTTATTTGTATTTGAGATGCACTATGTGGTATATGTATATGGCCCAGCCCTAACAAACAGAATGTGTTTCTGAGCATCACCGGCTGGGCCCAGGCATCAGACTGATCTTCAACCTTAACAGAAGCTCTTTCTGCTGTCCAGTTGTACCAGTCATATTGTCTCCAAATGTTTATTAATTGGGAACATTAGATTCATGTTGATACATTTGATTAGCCTAACATGTAAAAGTGCTATGTGTGCGTTGTGTTCAGTCAGAACACATAATCAAATACTTAACAAAAAAGAAGAAAGAAGGAACACTGACCCAATGCTCATCACACAGCCATCTGCCCTTGGAAAAACAGAAGCACAAAAGTAAAAAGAGGAGCCAAACTTTGCAGTAATGTGATTTTAATGTGGCAGCCACATCTGTGTGAACTCTGACTGCATGAGATTTCATCTTTAAAGCTAAACTCCATCCTCCTCAACTCAATCTATCATGATAATTGTCCATCATGCTAACACGTCACAGACGGAGGATGAGCTGCCATTATGTCAGCCCACTTGCAATATGACTCGGGACTTGTCCTTGCACATCATTTGGCCGTTTGAATGCTGATCCAGAATAATGAAACCCCATCAATTTCTCTGAATGGGTTTCAGCTCTATCAATCGATGTTATGACACCACCATCGAACACTGACACTGTCCAATACGCCATTAAAAGAACATGACAGATATGTTTCTTTTAATCTAATTGATTTATTAAGGCCTTTCACGACATTAAGGCCTTCAAAATGGCTGAAGTCAGCAAGTTAAAATGGCCCACAGATCCTCTTAGCTTCGCTGGTTTCACTCCAGCTGTGTCAAGGTTCAAGTATACTCTGTTAGGTTAGCAGTTCACTGTCCAGCATCGAGGGAGCAGTCAGCTAGCAGCAGACATGAAGACAGGATGCCCCACTGAATCATGTCCATCTGCACATATTGGTCATGACAGACTTACCATTTGGTGACAGTCATAGGGTAAAATGTGAGGCCATTTAATTCCTTCTCCGTTTCATGGATTGTGTTGAGACGTGAAGGAACGATGTTTGAAAACTTTAAGAAATGTGTCACCACTGGGAAAATGGTCTTTTTAAGAAGGCAATTTTGGAAAATTCAATATTTCAATTTGTTAGGTTCAAAAAATAAAACATTCTTCTTATCAACATAATGTGAGGAAATAACAAATACAATGCTATGTTCTGCATATTCAAACCAACAATTAAAACTGATGTTTAATTAAATGATGAAGTAGAACGCAAAATATAAAACCTGCATGGACACACCACGGTTTGATCTGTTATGTCATCAACAAACTCTAAATTAGCGTTTTGATCAATCCATTTCCCCTTTCTTCTCAAAGCAGAAATAAGACAATAGGGATTGTGTGCAAATTTGCAAACCAGAACAGCTTCTAATCTAGGCTAGGAAATGACAAATAAGTGAAACGAGACATACCCTACTTGTCACAGACATTCCAAGATGGCAAAGGCTCTTGTTCATTAAAATTGAACCACTTTCCCAAAAATCCATTCTGGGAAAGAGATCACATTCATGAGCTAAGATAACGAGTGGCATAAGAAAAAAAAAATTGTAAAACATGTGTTAAATATGTGGCTGGGAGCTAAAGTCAATTAAAAATCTAAATAACAAAAAGAAAAAAAGGTCCACAGTACTCAGGAACACAGTGAAAAAGAAGCTGCGACAGCCCAGGGCTTTGGTCATGTGTGTGCTGGTGTACTGAATGTGTGTTTGTGTATGCAAGTCCTTGACTGGATGGAGCTCAGCTGATTCGCCATCAGCTAACTGGAAACACCTGGCCAAGATACCAGTGAGTTATTCCTTACAGCTTGAGTTGAGCTCCACACTCTCCAATCCTCAGTGCCGTTTTACAGTATTTTGTTTCACACCAAAAGCATGCACTTAACAATGTATACTGAATATCATTTAATCTGGTGTACTTCACCCTTCTTTGTTGCAGCCTACAAGTTGCTCGTAATAAAGCAACTAAGCAGGATCTCAAATTTGTTAAAATTAGTATCGGAAAAAGAACATGACAGATATGTTTCTTTTAATCTAATTGATTTATTAAGGCCTTTCACGACATTAAGGCCTTCAAAATGGCTGAAGTCAGCAAGTTAAAATGGCCCACAGATCCTCTTAGCTTCGCTGGTTTCACTCCAGCTGTGTCAAGGTTCAAGTATACTCTGTTAGGTTAGCAGTTCACTGTCCAGCATCGAGGGAGCAGTCAGCTAGCAGCAGACATGAAGACAGGATGCCCCACTGAATCATGTCCATCTGCACATATTGGTCATGACAGACTTACCATTTGGTGACAGTCATAGGGTAAAATGTGAGGCCATTTAATTCCTTCTCCGTTTCATGGATTGTGTTGAGACGTGAAGGAACGATGTTTGAAAACTTTAAGAAATGTGTCACCACTGGGAAAATGGTCTTTTTAAGAAGGCAATTTTGGAAAATTCAATATTTCAATTTGTTAGGTTCAAAAAATAAAACATTCTTCTTATCAACATAATGTGAGGAAATAACAAATACAATGCTATGTTCTGCATATTCAAACCAACAATTAAAACTGATGTTTAATTAAATGATGAAGTAGAACGCAAAATATAAAACCTGCATGGACACACCACGGTTTGATCTGTTATGTCATCAACAAACTCTAAATTAGCGTTTTGATCAATCCATTTCCCCTTTCTTCTCAAAGCAGAAATAAGACAATAGGGATTGTGTGCAAATTTGCAAACCAGAACAGCTTCTAATCTAGGCTAGGAAATGACAAATAAGTGAAACGAGACATACCCTACTTGTCACAGACATTCCAAGATGGCAAAGGCTCTTGTTCATTAAAATTGAACCACTTTCCCAAAAATCCATTCTGGGAAAGAGATCACATTCATGAGCTAAGATAACGAGTGGCATAAGAAAAAAAAAATTGTAAAACATGTGTTAAATATGTGGCTGGGAGCTAAAGTCAATTAAAAATCTAAATAACAAAAAGAAAAAAAGGTCCACAGTACTCAGGAACACAGTGAAAAAGAAGCTGCGACAGCCCAGGGCTTTGGTCATGTGTGTGCTGGTGTACTGAATGTGTGTTTGTGTATGCAAGTCCTTGACTGGATGGAGCTCAGCTGATTCGCCATCAGCTAACTGGAAACACCTGGCCAAGATACCAGTGAGTTATTCCTTACAGCTTGAGTTGAGCTCCACACTCTCCAATCCTCAGTGCCGTTTTACAGTATTTTGTTTCACACCAAAAGCATGCACTTAACAATGTATACTGAATATCATTTAATCTGGTGTACTTCACCCTTCTTTGTTGCAGCCTACAAGTTGCTCGTAATAAAGCAACTAAGCAGGATCTCAAATTTGTTAAAATTAGTATCGGACAAATATGTCACAGGACCCAAAGCAAAACCATCCTCGTTCAACAAGACAATCCAAAAAGAACGTGATGGAGGACAAGATGGACACACAAGATCACAGCCCTGCCACACCTGACAACACCATGTCCGAGCTCGCCAGCATCAAAAGCCTTTTGCAAGGGATAGCAGCAGATGTGAGCAGCGTGAAAACAAGCCTGGAAACACCACAGACCACTGTGGAGCAACTTGGTGCGCAGGTGACGGAGGCTGAAACTAGGATTTCTGACCTGTAGTACGCTAGCAATAGCCAAGGGGCAAGCATAGACTCCATCATATTAAACTTAAAAAAGCTCCAGGATAATGTTACGTACTTAACAGATGCAGGTAGGCAGAATAATGTGCGTGTGGTGGGCATACCTGAAAATGTAGAGAAACAAGATCTAAGTGGTATTATGATCAACATACTGGTTGAAAAACTGGGTCTCAATGTGGAAGCGGGATTTGAACTGGAACGAACCCATCACATCGGCCCGAAACGGGACGATGGTCGCAGCCGCAACAGGATCTCCTTCTTCCAGGATCTTTCTCAAGATGTGTTCCAGCAGCGTAAAAAGCTCGACACAGTAAAGAAACAGCTCCAAGAGAGGGGGATGTCATACTCCATGCTGTATCCAGCAACTTTGAAAGTCTCTGCAAACAACAGGTACCACACCTTCAGGCAGGCCAGGTGCCCCTTACATACGGATGCACTATAGTAGTTTAGATGGAGTAGGAGAGCCCCATATTCCTTTAGGGCTAATAGTTGTTTTTTCTTTTGCTTTTTATATATTTTGTGTTAATGTCTTGTCGGACAGTGTTGAGTTATGTGTAAGTTCTATCGTTTCACGAGGGAAAGATCTAACAGGGCAGGATGTCTTTAAGTATTTTCTGGTAAATGCTTTTAATTATCTGGCTAATTATACATCTAGTAACAAACTGGGTGAACTGGTTAGATTGACATCATTGAATGTTAAGGGTGCAAACTCAGCCATCAAAAGGAGGAAAATTCTATTGTATCTCAAACAGTAAAATCCAGATCTGGTCTTCCTGCAGGAGAATCATTTGGAAAAAGTGGACTCGTAATTACTGCAAAGGGATTGGGTTGGGGAAGTTCTATATAGTGCTGGGTCTTCTAGTCAGAGGGGAGTTGTCATTTTAATTTGGAAGAATTTTAATATTAAAATACTTAAAATAACAATCAGATGAGGAGGGGAGATTGTTAGCTATAGATGCTGAACTCTTTGGTATTAGGTGTACTTTTATGAACATATATGCTCCATCAGCGGACCTGCCAGGCTTCTTTGTAGAGGTTAGTAATGAAATTACATAGTTTGGAAACTCTTATGTAGTATTAGGTGGGAATTTCAATAATGTTAGAACCCTAAGGCTGATAAAACGTATACATGGGGTATTACATGACCCTCACAGGCACGAAAAGCAATGGATACATTGGAAGAGGAGTTAGATTTAGTGGATGTTTGGAGATATTTTCACACTTCCGACAAGGAATTTACTTTTATTCCCATCCACATATGTCTTATTCAAGGATAGATTATTTTCTCATCTCAAAATGACTACTCTCTATCACTGAACAAACGAGTTTAGGTACCATCCTAGTATCAGATCATATGCCAGTGGGGTTGTCACTACGTTTGGGCCAATTATCAAAACTTTGGCTAACTAGGTGGAGATTTAACTCATCCCTGCTCAAGGATGAGCAGTCAGTGGAAATTATCAAAAGTGAGATACTAGATTATTGGCTGAACAATGAAGGCTCAGTGTTAAATCCTGCCGAGTAGTGGGATGGGTTTAAGGCCGTTATTAGAGGTCGACTTATTCAACACTGCTCATATCTGAAAAAGAAATCTGTTCAACATCTCCATGAACTGGAGGTGGATATTAAAAAAATGGAAAAAATGAACTCTAC
>KV751333.1:1395177-1428455 GCA_001698575.1 Mola mola | reverse complement strand
TGAACATGGTGTTAGTTATGGACAAATTGTGACTAGCACAGAAATCCAATAACTGAACACCACTCGGGTTCAGATTGGGCAGTCCGTTCCTCCCAATCACACCCCTCCAGGTCTCGCTGTCATTGCCCACATGAGCGCTGAAGTCTCCCAGTAGGACGATGGAGTCTCCAGTAGGGGTACTCTCCAGTACCTTTTCCAAGGATTCCAAAAAGGGTGGGTACTCTGAACTGCTATTTGGCACATAGGCACAAACCACAGTCAGGACCCGTTCCCCAACCCGAAGGCACAGGGAAGCAACCCTTTCGTCCAACCCCTCTCAAGAAGACCCGGTTCCAGAACCCGAACTGTGTGTTGAGGTTAGGCCGACTATATCTAGCCGGTATCTCTCAACCTCGCGCACAAGCTCAGGTTTTTTCCCCATCAGACAGACCGGGGATCGGACCGCCAAGGCCCCTGCCTTTGACTGCCACCCGATCCACATAGCACCGGACCTCTATGGCTCCTTCTGTGGGTGGTGGGGCCACATGAGGACGGACCCATGTTTCCTTTTCGGGCTGAGCCCGACCAGACCCCATGGAAAAAGGCCCGGCCACCAGGTGCACGCCTACGGACCCCTTCCCCAGGCCTGGCTCCAGGGCGGGGTCCCGGTATCCCTCCGGGCAGGGTACACAAGTCCTTGTTCTTCACCATCATAGAAGTCTTCATACCGTGCTTTGTCTGGCCCCTCATCTCCCATCCTTAGAGGATATCTGTACGTGTGACTTGGAAATGAGGTGCACATCCTGGAAACTGGCCCTCTGTTCGACCTTCATTCATCATCATCAACCGCTGCAGGGGTCCCACATGCAGAAACAGACCGGTCACAAAGCCTCACACAGTCACATTCCTGGGGGAAACCTTACACCCTTGGCACCCCGGCTCTCCGAGAAAAACATTCTCCTGCTCCTGGCCACGGTTGAAAAGACAATATACATGCCTAAATACGATAAACATGCCTTTACAATGCAAATCCTGCTGGGATGCTTTATACCACTCACTTAAACATTACTGCAGTCTAAGTACACTCTCTCATGCACTCCCAGTGGTAGGGAATTAGCTCAGGGCATGTAACAAAGAGCCAAGGCTTTGACCTGGCCTTCAAACTCCCCAGTTCTTAAACAAGTTAAGTATTCATGGAATGTGATGGAACCATGAACAAAACAGAGCCACCCACCTGAAACATTCAGTAGGAACAAATAGGATTGGGGCTGAAAGAAAAAGTGTCAGTTAGTTTTGGTATTATTTGTTTTTTTAGTTTTGAGCTTCTCTTGTTTTTTCCCCTGCTTATTCATTTTATCAATTCTAGTTGTTGTTTCCTTTTATATTTTGATTTTTTTCTTTTGTGTCTTGTCCAAAATGTACACTTCTTTTCCCTCCTTTATGATCATCTTCATGGATTTCACCTGAGTGCTGTTAACCTGCCCTTCCCTGTACATAGTCACTCTATGTTTGCAGTTCATTGTGTTGCTTGCTGAACCTAAGGTTGTGCCTCTCATGTTTTTGCTGTGTTGTGACATCCAAAGAAAGCAACATAGACTTGGTTTTACTAGACCTGCATTCCTTTAAAACAAAGAATCTCAATATGCCATTACAGTATACAGTAAAACTGTTGTTGCTTAAATGAAGAGTAAATAAGTGCCTGGTGAGAATAAAGAATAGATTTTTTTTTGGCATCCTATCCTCCTGTGCTGTCATTTTCCTGGCAAATAGTTGTTCTTAGAACAGCGTTTGATATTGAATGTTAGCTGTGAGTTTGAATGTGCAGTTCGGACAGGTTTTAGTTGCAAAGTAACTTCTTGGTTAACATAGGACCAAGGTGAAAATATCAATCTTGCTATTTCCATACACAGCAGCAAACTAAACAGGATGTTCCCAACATTCATTGCCAAGGTGATCATTGTCCAGATGTGACATGCAATGACGCTAGCAGTGAGTTCTGGGTATACCGCAGGAACTCCTCCCAGTTGGATTTGGGGAAAGAAAAGGAAGGCCTCCGGAGAGCATCCTAATCAGATGCTTAAACCACCTTAATTAACTCCTTACAACACAAAAGAGTATCAGCTCTATTCTGAGATATCAATTTAACAATATTCATATCTTAAACAACTAAAAACACACAATGATTTTCATCTGTTTTGCTATTTATTTAATGCTAGAGAGTGAGGAAGGGGTCACGGGAAGTGAGGGGAGAGAGAGAGTGACAAGTCCCATGAAGCTGTTATTAAATAAAGTTTATGATATGGATCTTTGCCACTTAGTTCTTGTACACACTGAAACTTAATGTACAAAGATTAACTTACATCATCATACATTTCTGAGGTTAACAGGACAGATGGAAGTTGAAATGCTGTTTAAAAACATTTTCTGCAGGAAAACAAGACCTGGGATTCTGCCACAATCACATTGTGTCTTTCAAATTCCAATTATATGAGGAGTGGGAAAACGATCCTCGTCGGTTTCAACAATTGTTCGAAATATTAGTCAAACTTGTCATGAATTTCACTTGAATTTCCCTACTGCCAAAAGGAACTTAAAGTGTCAAGAAATGTGGCAGTGACATCCTTTCAATAATTTTAACTAATAACTTTTTAGGATCCAGTGGTCCTTGTTGTGTCTTTGAAAACTGCAAACATCTGAACAACCTTCATCTCAAACTTCACAAAAAATGGTAACTAAAGAAAATTTTGACATTCATTCATACAATCACTGCTTATCAACAAGCACTAGCAAAGAAAGTGCATACCTCTGCCACCTGCTCTATAAAGACATTTACTGCTGTTCACTGAAATAAAGTGCAAAACATATGCTTTAAAGTTAAATAATGGTTAAAAATGTGACCGTCAGAACTAGCTATTAACCGCTTGTTTCAATGCCTTCTGTTGTAATAAATGGTTAACTAAGAGATTCAGGATCCATATCAGATCTAAATGCCTTCCAACATTTGTTCCTTGAATAACACCAATACACAAAAAATGTTTTTAACAAAAATCCATCCAGTAGTTTAATGTCCTTGTTGAAAATTGATCCAGAATCTGGATCATCATCAAGTAATCGCCCTATCTTTTTGTCACACCAAAGATACACCCCAAATTTCATCTAAATCTGTTTAAAACTTTTTGAGATATGATGGTAACACTCATACATGTCACATGCACATAGTGTGCATATATATATACTTGTACTCAATATAGCCATATAGCCATCAAATTGAAAACATGAACTTCCAACTTTGTTGGTTGTGGTAATTTGTGTATTTCTTTTTTTTTTTGTAAACAACTAGATCTTGCAGGATGGATGAATAATTGACATATACCTGCTTTTGGAAAGTGAAACCTTGCTGGAAATCATTCTTTGATGTTTGTTTCATGAAGAAGATTCTGCGTATGCCCATGAAAGCTGATCGACACTGACAAATCCATCATTGAAGCTACCTCTTAGTGTCTCTGTTTGGATAAACTCTCGGGGTGATTATTGGTTGGGTCCCACGCTGTGTGAGAGGAATAGCTTACAGAGGATAATGACGGATTTCCTCATTCTCTCTGCAAACAGGCCATGGCCTGGCACTCCCTGCCATCATCTTTTAGATCCACTTGTACGTCAGTCCAGCTTCATAAAACATGACAAGAACAGGTGCTACAAGGGACAGAAGACGAACATCAACATGAAGTGCAAGATGAATTTAAAAAAAAAAAAAAAAAAAGCTCCAACTATTTGCGTTTATCATAATATCTGTGCTGGGGAACAGTAAATACAGGTTCTTCTCCTTCTTTCCATTGTTTATTCTGCTGAAAACAGTGTATAAAGGTCTTATGAAAGCAGTTATGTGGACTCAGTGCCCTTCAACGTGGATGGGTAATTATTACATAGTTGAGAAAACCCCAGTTGTGCACAGCAAATCAATAATAAGGAATGAAATTTAGTTAAATACAGTGTGGATATTATAGTGTAAGATGTGTCTTATTAAAGTATAAATCAACAAGTACTGTATGCAAATACCTATAGCCATCAGAAGTGGGACTGCAGTGAATCGAGACGGTCTGTAAAAACACATGAAACAGGGGCGGTTTCCCACTTCAGGAACAGCAGAAGGTTTGTCTTTCTATTCATAGTACAAGATTGAAGAGATCATACAAACAGTGCTTGGGAAGCTGGAATTAGATGTAAGAGGTGATTCTGTAGCCTCAGGTGATCCTACAGTGACATAAGGTATTATATGAAGGCAGGGCTGTGGAAAATGTGAGGAATAGGATTACAACAGTGTTGATGCATTTTCATGTTTTATGCAATGTAAAAGAAAATTTGTTTGTTTTTACCCAATGGCTGTCAACTTTAATCTAGAGACTTAAATATCTTATTTCAAAATGCAAATGAAATATGACCAAATTTGACCGAAACCACCCCCACCCATAATGATGTGACTGTTACCTGGCTGAAGTGTCCATGGAAGATACGATGACTGCGGAGACATATCAGGGAGTGCTTAATTGCAAGTTTCATTTTAAAAAGCTTCCAGATGGAAGTTTACATAAAGATTGTCTGCACATACTGCATGACATGCTGACATATTGTTATGCTTCCATCCACCAAAGCATGACATCTTTGAAGCACCATCTTGTCTGGTTCAGACAGACTAACTTGGACCCACAGAGCAGACCAGAGACAGATGAGTTCATAAAAACAATATTTAATAATAGAACTGGTTCGGTACACAGGTGTTCTATCAGTGAAGACAATGGTTGTTGGTGAAATCCAATATTTCCTGATTTTGCTGCCTCGTAATAAAATACTGCTGTGAAGAAATTACATGTGTTTTAATATCTAACATACTAACCTTTACTTAAGATTTTTCAAATGACTTCCTGCCAGGTTGTGTAATGGAGAAACACTCAAAGCCACAAGAAGAGCAGAAATGAAGTGTTTTGCTATCGTTTCACAGCTGCAACTTTATTTGCCAGGCTCTACCAGCCAACTGCTCTTAAATGTTGCACGCTTAGACGCAAGCGCGTCATCAGTTCAAGGCACTCCTCTAAACATGGAGTCCTGTTATAATGGAAATGCAATGTGCAGTGCTATAAGCAGTTGGGAACTGTGATCAGATTTCTTTAGTGATTTTTATAGAGGAGGTTTTTCCTCACTACCATTGCAGTATGCTTGCTCATGGTAATTAAAATTAAATTTTGTTCTACACCTGCCCTACATATTAAGTCTCATGAGGGGACTCGGCACTTTATAAATAAAATTGACTTAACTTGACACTAGACCATGACCAGATTCTTTAAAAGAAGGGAAATATTAGTAATAAAGTGCAACAAAAAAGAGAATGGCATAAAACAAAATAAATTAAACATTCAACTAGAAATTTCTGCCATCATAGACTATAGTGTAATACACTCAATGATATTCTGTTAGTCTCTTTTTGATATAGGTTTCACTGTTCTTTCTACTTTGAAAATTTGTGTCATGTGTATTGTGGTCAACAACTGGACCTTGTTGATCCATGAGCCAGGAAGACAATGTAGCCTCAATAGACCATATTGAACTGCAGCCACAGTGGCTGTATACAAATATAAATTGAAATAAATTTGTGGATGGACAGATTTTTACATAATGAACTTGTTCTGTTTATTATTTCTGGATTCCAGGATGCATTTCACTAATTCACAGACAATGTGTTTCATTGCAGCATAGTGGACAAAAACATTCAAGGTAAATGGACATCCACCCAGACCCTAAACATACAGCCTCTCAAGATGAAGCCGTGGTGGATTTCGGCCCTGGTGGGGCAGTTGAAATTACAGGCACACTTCTAATCTCTCAGCCATCCCAACTTGCATTTTTGAACAGTTAAATGTTCCCACATACTTCTCTGAGGTTTGTTGGGAGGGCATAGTCAAGGCAGATTTTAGGAAACAAGGACTTCAAAAACTTGCATTTCAGTCCTGCACCACAAAAGAACTGCTGAATATCAAAGACAAATATGTAAAGTGTGCAAGAAGAATCTTAAGGAAGTTTTACATCCTGCGATGTACATATCATATTGAAGGGGTTGTAAAAAAGCCCCGGATGTACTAGAAGATCAGCATCCTCCCGTCTCCTGGAGGGGCTGACACCACATAGGTGGGAGCAAGGACATCTCTTCCCCAATAATAATAATTGAGGTGAGGTGGGGTGGTCACTGGACGTGAATGTCATATATGAGAGTTCAATGGAGTGACAGGAACCAGCAAAGCGCCACGACACGCTGACAGCTCGGCCATGAATATTTACTCAGCCTCCTCTCTCTGGGTTTGACAAATACGTCCTTTTGTGTATTCCACTGTCAGAGCGTATGTGTGCTGGTTTAAACAACAGGCTGGAAGAAATACTTTCAACTTCTCAAAGTATTTGAATTAGGGGCTTTAGGTAATTTGTGCATCTATTGAATTTTCCAAATGACTCAGGAACTGAAAAAGTTTTTTTTACACATTTTCAAAAGTTTTTGTTCCGATAACCCCTGTATGAAAATGAAATGAATGACTGGATTTAACCAGGGTGAATTTTTTTTCTTTTAAATTAAAGTGAAATTAAGCCAGATTATAAGCAACAGTGAGCAGTGCCTGGCAACCAGCTGGGTTGACTGCGCTGTACTATTACATTTCACTGCCAGATATTCAACAGCTCTATATCCACAAATTTTGGTTTCGTGTTTGGGAAACTCAACCAAGAAATGAATCACCAAAAGTACATACAGTAAGTAATACCATAACAAATTAAGGCATTATATCTTTATACCTAACTTTATATTAAGGATATTGGCACTTTATTTTTCCCAAACTGCTCAAGAATCATTTTGATAGGTTGCAGTGAAGCAGGGATTCTTAACTTTTGAAACTTATGAGTGCTACCTCTTCAAATAACTGACATTAAAATCATTCAGACCTAAAACTAAGAAATTATATACTGTATATACAATACGCTATGCCATGATTTTGAAAATATGTTTCATAAATATCTGTAAAAGTGCAGTTTGAAAACATTTTTAAAGAGTAGATAATGAAGCAAGAGTACCTGGTCATAGGACTATCCTTTTCCTGTGGTATAGTGTGCAAGTTCAGCTACTATTAAAATCAACATTCAGACCTGACAAAGAAAAGCTGTGGCAAGAGTGTAATGAGTTACTTAAGTGTGATTAAGTAGGAATTTGGGTTTCCTTTTTAATTATGCACTGGACAAAATGCATTCTGGTGTTGGTTCTTTAGTCCAGCATTAACAAACAGAAAACTGACTCAAGAGGTCTGTTTAGTTGATATCTGCAACCACAACAAAAAAAGTTCCATGACATCTAAATATCTAAAAACAACTCAAGAATTGTCATATTATCCCAGATGTTTCCAACAACCCTTATTTAAATTGACATTTCAGTCAAAGGAAATGTGCATCATTTGGTTGTAATTTTAACTTCAAGGAGTCATAGAAGGGTGATGGAAGTCAGTGAACTTGACTAAGCGTACTGTGAGTATATACTCTGACTTATGCCATTGGGTAAAGACATTGGGGTAGGACACCATCCTCAGGGTGGGTAGAAGGCCTAGAAATCACAGGTATTCACATCCTGACTTCTGCTTGTGGTTATGTTTCAGCAACAACTGGTTCAGTTGAAGCTGTTATTTCACATCTCAGGATAATATATAAGATGTAATTAGCAGACACTTGCAGTCAAGACCTTACGCCCTTAAAGTGTCAGGATTTCCCATTTTTGAGATTTTCTCCCACAGGTTGTTTTGTAGAGTACATAACTAACACAGATGGGGGATGATGAGGCCCTCATCTTACTTCACGTTAAAGCTACTCGTACGAGCGCAAGCCAGCTTCTTGATGTGGACACATTATTAACCCATCTCTAATAAGAAATCTCGTATCTAATTTTGAATGGTTCTTCGTGGATAGGTTGGAGAGTCACTCAGCCAGAGATTAAAGCATCAACTCCTGACTGGATTAATGGTCTGCTCTCAGGGTGATTAGACTGCACACACTCAGGTCTACAGGCAGTGCCCTTCATGTGAAGTGGATTTCTTCATCTTGTTTTGAAAGGATTAAACCCTTAACCCCCCCCCAACTACCATCCAACACACACACTTTAGCAGTAAAGAAATGAGGACAAGATCACATCAGTGTTGTTCACTTAAGATCATCTCAACCTTGAAGAGGCTTATAGTTGAAGGCAAATGATATGGGTATGTGGGGAAAATTGAAATGTGGAACATGTATCATCCCTAATGTGATGATATATTATACAGCAGTATTTGGTAATGGCGTGTAGTCATGGTGTCAATGGCTCTGTTAAAGTGATAGGAGTTATCCCGCTAAATTATGGCTCTAATCACAATCCCTGCCATCAATAAAGTTTCACTCCAATATCACTAATGGCCAGTATGGTAATTGGAGCACATTAAATTTCTAAGGACTCAAATGGAAAATTTATGACAATGTTTTGGTTTATGGCTTTTCACACGTCCTTTTTCAACTTTAATCATTTCCATAATTGTGTTTGACACATTCTGACTTAATGTGATGCATTAGAGAATGACATAAACACACCCTGTGTATATATTGACAAGCTTGACTGCTTGTTTCTAGAAGTGCGAGCACCACTGTAAGCTCAGCATTCACACATAAAAGCCAGATCAGGTGAAAAATGTATGATTCTCATTCCTATCTGTGAGAACATAACACACTCATACTCTGATCTGAAAAAGCATTGGGTCTCTGCTACAGTAAACTGTGTTCTAGTGAAATTTGAATGTAGCGTTGAGTAACCCGGTATGGTCTCTGCAGTAACTGGACGACCACTGGTGTTTCCAAGATACAAAGAGGCAAGCTAAGTTGTCTTGCACGTGGCAGCTTCAATCTGCTGTGGGATGGTTGAATAATTCGAAGTTCTTATGCAGTACCATTTGGCAGAGCAAAGTAGCGGCACCAAGACACCAGCCTTCCTCAAATAGCTTTTGTAAAACCGAGAGAGTGTGGGACGAAGCAGTGGGGCCCCTGTACAGGCAGATCCAGCTGCTTACTAGCGATGTGCTTTGTCAGTCATGTGACTTTTTTTGGGAGATGTAAGCTATCAGTCACTCTGCTCTCAGATCCCCTGCAAAGTCAAATGTCTTCCGCTCAACTCAACACACACAAAGAGTTTAGTGAGGGTTTATTGACTAATGGTGACACATTTTAAATTTGTTGATGACCCTCCATGCCTCAAAACTGCTTCAGTCTTTCTTTTTCACATTTTAAACTGTTGGGGCTCAGTTCTGTTGACAGTGTGGCCGTTCACACAGACCGTCATTTATGTTAAACATACAAGGAGACAACTAAGTGGTTGAATTTCGCCACAAAAATTAATCAATAATTATCATAAATAACTAATGATTATTATAATAGTAAGATTTACATTACATTACCTCGGGGCACCACCCTTAAAAAAGGGAAAAGATAGCCAATTTAATTAATCAGTCTCATGAAATCTATTAAACTGTGAATTGGGAACTATGCTTAGTAATAAATTTAATGATTGCAACTAACTTTCCCTCATCAACAGCTAGTTGGAGTTCTTGACAGCGTAGAAAGCAAAATTCACTTTTGTGCAATATTAAATGTATAGCATGTTTATCCTAAAGTATTTAATCAAGAATGAACAAGAAAGAAACACGCAATGCGGTATCTAGGATGTAAACCATAATATACATTTATATACAAGGATGTGTGTGTGTGTGTGTGTGTGTGTGTGTGCTTGTGTGTGTGTGTGTGTGCTTGTGTGTGTGTGTGTGTTTGTGTGTGTGTGTGTGTGCTTGTGTGTGTGTGTGTGCTTGTGTGTGTGTGTTTGTGCACTTACAAGAGTGAATTAGAATGGCTGCTGAGGCCGATCGATGTTAAACAAAGACAAAATGGCTGAAAGCTGTTTGAGTGTCAGAACAAATGTTCCATTGTTTCTGGGGGCTCAGACCATGTCCTGGTTGAGACCCTGTATGTGTTAAGACAGTATGTGTGACGACGTTGTACTAAAAATACTTTCATCAGTTGCACATTTAGCTGTGCTGTGCTGAGTTGATGTGCCCAGGTCAACTTTACCACTCCTTAAAAAAGGAGAGATGTTCTCCTGGTGAAGTGGTCCTTGTTTGATGGAGAGTCAAAGTTGAGGCTCTTGGAGAATTCTTGTTGACAATGCTGTTCTTGTTGTTCAGTCCTGGTGCTGGATGAAACCAGTCGCTTCTTTGCTCCTTGTTAGCAGTTGTGCTGAACTCTCCAGTAACTCCCTTTGGTTAGCCTGCAGGCCTTGTTGCTGCTCTGTGGCTCCAGCTCCGAAGAGAAGAAAGACAAGGCAGAGGATTTCTCTTGAATGCCCTTCCTTTCCTGATGTCTGGTGATTAATAGCAGCTCTTGGTTCCATTAATGAGGTATTTAGCACCGAGTTGTAAAGGGTTGTAATTAGTTGGGGGCTAGGAGCATCATTCAATAGTGGGGCCCCAACAAAACTCATATTTTTTCAAGCAAAAACTATATGAATGTAAAATGTGACTGCAAAAAATGTATCTACTGATTTTTGAATACTCAACGTAGCCAGTGGGATCAGTACTTAGGTTTAATTTACTTTAGTAAAGGTAGCAATTTAAAAAAACTATTGGTGCTCCAGAGAGTATAACACATCCAAATACTTGTGTGAGTGTATTTTCCCTTCTTCGTTCAAGAATTCACCTAAATATAAATATAATCATTTAAATCTGCACTTACATTTGAAGTGTGTACCGTAGCTAGCTAATTCCTTAGTTGGAGTGCAGTGCCAAAAAATGGCTTTTGAAACTTTTAACAGTGATGAGGAGATGTCTAGATTGGTAAGAGCTCCAAATTGTGAAGTGAGGAACCAGATACAATTCAACAGACTTGTGTTCTAGTTGTTTTTCTACTTTTGTGTCTTGTCCCGATTTTTGATTATTCTGTCCTGGCCTTACTTGTTCCACCTGCATCTCATTGTCCTGTGCCTCCATATAGTCCTTGTGCTTCCCTTTGAACCTGCTAGATTGTAATGTTCCATGCATGCCCTCATTCCAGTATTTCCTGTGATTTGCTAGTGGTTGTTGTTAACGATTTGTCTTTCTGATATCTGGACCTTCATGTGTTTCTGGATTTGGGATTTTTGCCTTTCCACTTTTGGATTTGTTTGTTTGTTTAGACTGGACTGGTTTTGACCTTTGAGTTTTCTTAATAAAACATACTGAATTTAATCTGCTCCCCTTCAGCGATCTACAATTGAGTCCAACACCCAGCGTTTCTACCAAACTAAACCTGACTAATTTTTCAGCTATGATATTGTCCGTCATAATTTTTTGAACATGGTCCTCAGAAATTTGTTGACAATCAGAAATAGGCCTTAGGTTACAAAAAGGTTTCAGTACCATTGGCGTAAGACTATTTTACCTCTGTAATATACATTAAATACTCACTGTACAGAACAGCCCATTTCAGAATAATATAATGTATGTCTCTGCATGCACCAGCATTATATGCTGCGTATGTGCATTATATATGCATTCATTTGTAAAAAAATGAATAATTATTGTTTTAGAAAATGCAAATTTCCCCTGGGGCTCAATTTATTTCAATAGTGTTAACATAAATCAGAATGTTTCTTCGATTTCATACAGTGTAACTTTAATCTTCATTGAAACAATATTTTCAGATCAGAAATAGCTCAAATGATGCGAGTGTTTAAGCATCTTTCAACTCGTTTTTTTTGTTGTTTTTTTTTCTCAAGGCTACAACTCTCATCTTTGATTCTCATCTGCCTTAATTCCATACAGCACCGAAGACCAAAGTTAGCAACTCACTGGTTACACAGTTGAACAGTTAGCATTTCAGTTAGCGCTTTTTCTCAGATTGTAAGATATCAAAGTAGAGTTAAAGGAAAGAGATTTATATTGATCAGGTCAACTGAAAAAGCAAAAAAAAAAAAAAAATGCTAATGCAGTTTCTGCTGTTTCAAAACAGAAAAGGGACCTTTTAGCTTCTTCACTTAATCTTGGGAATCCATATCTGGTTCAAACATGTATGACTGAATTATTCCATTGTTAGAACTTGTCATTGTGCAATTAATAGATAAAGATAGAAGATTAGCAGGTAAACTCCCACTTGCTTGGCAGTATCAATACACTCTGACATCACTGTAAAAAGAGACACAGCTTTTCAGCCTGTTATGAAGTTTGTGTTGAGAAAGTGTTTTCTAAGTGCTTAAAGAAAGAGCAGAAAACAAATTTATGTTCCAAAAAATTATTTCTTTTTTCCTTTTTACCTGTCCTACCCAGCTTGTTGGCATGCCAGAGTGGGGACCTGGATGCCTTGTTTTGCCAAACAGATTTTGCTTTGAGAAAAAGAGTTTAGAGATTATTTTTGTTGTACACTTTAAATTAATTTAATTTATTGTTACATGAACTTACTGGACCGAACAGGGTTTTGGGGGGGCAATCAGGGTGTAGACAAATATCCTGAAAAAAGGGAGAAAAAAAGAAAAGAAAACACACCCCCCCCCGCAGCCACTGTACATAATGACAACCAGTGATTTAGTGTGTTCATATTTGTGTGTGTTTATGTGCATGTGTTTGCATGCATGTACAAGGAATGTAGTTGAAAGCAAAAGTGTAGCGCTGCAACACCGACCGCAGCGAGAGCCAGGAAGGAACCAAGTGGCCAGAACCACCCGCAGCCTTTCCAATGCACCCTGGACAAATCGCCAGTTCATCGCAGGGCTGACATTCACACCTACGGGCAATTTAGAGTGACCAATTAACCTACCCCCAGTTTGCATGTTTTTTAGACTGTAGGAGGAAGCCAGAGTACTCGGAGAGAACCCACGCAGGCACAGGGAGAACATGCAAACTCTGCACAGAAACGCCCTGATCCGGAATTGAACCCAGGACCTTCTTGCTGTGAGGTGACAGTGCTAACCACTGCACTGCACTGTGCTGCCCCTAATAACAGTTACACTTTAAACCAAGAAAAGAAGAAATATATTTACACTATAAACTTATTACATTTGAAAAAATAAAAATAAAGAAAAATCAAAAAGATAAAGCAACTCTAAACTTATGTATTTTTAAGGGAAATTTGTAATTAGATATGAGGGTACTTGAAGTAAAAATTACTATGGATTTGTAAGTAAAATTTACTGATTAGGGCAAAAAAACTGGCAGTCAAAGTTACCTGAGTACACTGAATAGGAAGAATACTTCACTGCCAGTACATTTTATTTGAGAATATCCTATGTAGTATTTACTGAAAATTTCTGAGTGAGTATTGTTAGAGAAATTTTTGAAACTAATTCCTGAGACCTACCTGAGAAGTAAATTCTGAATATCACTTCAGGATCAAGTACATTTTATTCCAATCCTAGTCTATAATTTTCCATCAGAATTAGTTTGTTCTTTATAAACTAAATAACCAAACTAAATACTAAGTTAAAGTTATCAAATAAAGACAAATAAAGGTCTAAAAGTTACTAGTACTAGTTTTTGGTGCATTTTCAGTAGAAAATGGAAATAATGTATAAGTTGATGCACCTTATGATATTGCTAACAGTAGTGTGAGTACATAAACTTTGTTACTTTACACAACTAATCTTTAGCACTATATATAGGCTTCTACAGTATATTAGCATATTGTCAGAAAGTTTACTCTTACTCTTACTACTCAAAGCACATTGTAGTGTACATTAGGTACATTACATATTAAAAATTAAAAAATAAAATAAAATGTTTATTCTTCATACTTTAATTCAAGTAGTATTTGTATGGGCAATTTAAATACATGATACCTTTACTTGTATTCAACTATGGCACTATTTGGTGCTCTTTTTTACAAATCTAGTATTTCTACTGTGTTGTGTCAAACTAAGAGTCACTGTTGTTCTACATATCAGGATATAGAATAAAAATAATTAAATTGTAATATTTAAAACCTTTATTTGCATTATGTTCTTTAATCATTCTGCAAATACGGTGACTGAGTCAGCTCTACTTTTCCAAATATTTTAAAGGATCTCACACCAAGCGGAGCATCTGGGCACATCTGGGCACATCTGCCCACCCTCCCTCATCTGCTTCCCCCTCCTCCTTCAGGAACACGCCCAAGCTCTCCCCGGTGCAATTTCTCTAGTCGGTAGCGCCACGGAGACACCTCACACCGCGAAACGCGTACCATTATTTCCCGTATTTATGCGTATTGCTCGCGCACCTGGCTGTCAAAGCGAGCAGGCCACACGGAAAACAGGTTCTCGACTCCACACGTGTCCCTGCCGCTCGCGCTGCTTCAACCCAGCCTGCAACGAAGGAGGAGATGCGCGGAGGCTGCGTGAGCTCCTCCCGCCTCTCCGCGTCTGGATGAAAGGGTAAACGGCGTGCCCTGCTGAGGATGCCGACCAGGTAAACAGAACCCACCATCACCATCGTTTCGACAACTTTTCTTTGAAATTAATGATGAAATACGAAAGTCAATGTGTTCAGAGTGACCTTATGGCACTTTATAGCGTGTTCTGTGGCTGCAGTTTGCTGTAACCTCTTCTGGTGTGATTCTCCCTCCCACCAGTGATCAAGTTACAGCTACAGTGCATCAAACTTGAGCCCCCCTCCCCTTCACTCTTAAGGATAGCTCTCCCCATGCAGCAGTACGCTGTTTGGACATCATCATCATCATCCTCATCTTTACAGGTGCATGCATGAGCACTTGTCTTTTTGGATCATGACCTTGCCTTCATATGCAATAAGAGCTTTAATTTGGAATTTCAGCGCACTCTCTCTGTAACCCCTCACGTCTGTCAGTGCAGCATCAGTTTGTTCTCAGGACATTTCTTATTGTCTGCGGCATGTCATCCTTACTCTGCATTGCCTCTCGATAGCCTTTTGTTATTAGTTAAGTGCCCACAGCTCTGATGAAGTCTGTGAGAATGAGGATGAGAAAATGGAGCTTGATGAGCGATGTTTTGCTGTTACAGTGTTGTAAGACTGACCACATGAAGCTGGTGCTTATGTAAGCGGCCCCCGGGGAACTGGGGTTATCCCAGTTCCACGCTGTGTTTGCCTTTCTGCCTTTCTGCTCTGAACATGTCCCGTTGGCACCACTGGACCCGGCTCCAGCAGTGCTCAGCTCTAACAGTAACAGTTCTTTCTGTCAGTGCAATCATTTTCCTTTCACCTTAAGTCCTACTGTAATCTGTAACCTTTTCAGTTTCCTTAATCATAACCGGAGCTTAATCATTGAGGAAGCAGCTCAGGAATATCAATTATTTTTGTAATTTGTTTTAATTTAAGGTGCTGAATTACAGTAAAACAAATATATTTGTGATATTGTCTTTTGATTCCCTCAGCTGTAATGGTACGGCAGAACAGGAGTAAAATAGTTGATGGTGCATAAAAGGACAATTTAATCATCTCTTATGCAAAAAAAATCAGAATATCCACAGACGTGACATGAACATGCAGACATTCCAGCCAGAATGTTATTTTTCTGTTCTTCAAAGTAAGGAAGGTTGTGCGTTAAGGCTCAGAAATAACAATCATATATATATATTTGAGGTATTTTGGAGTATTTCATATTCTTGATGATTTGACAAAAATAGTGAAACATATTTTGGGTTCAGATCTCATGACAGCTGTTGAGCTCTGCTCCTGTGATGTCTCTGCTTGCACTCAGCCGACTGCTTCACTGCTTTAGATTGTTAAATAAGTTGGTTGTGTTGATTCCTATTTTTGTTGCAGTTTTCTTACATGTTGGATTGATCCACACAACTGAAATCACTCCCTTCCGAGAATCAATCCCTCCAACAATGAGCTGGCAATGATCTGTGCTTAACATCATGACCCATAAAATAGACTGTCAAAAAGATGGAAGACATGAGAAAGGTGACGCCAAAGCATTTTGATAGCAGCCTGGTGGTTGGCTTTAGTATAAGTCATAAATCCATCCTACCCAGTTATTTCCGGCAGGATTAGGGTTATTTTTTATCACCTGTTATTTCATTTTTTGGTGTCTTTGTGGTACATGCTATTGTCGACTAAAGAGGAATGGGTTTTTCATTGTTGGTGGTTGTTTTTCCACCATTGTGTTCATAAACCTCCTAAACCCTTGCTAAGATACTGAGGTAAAGGGACTTTTCCCTCATGAAACTTGATTAATATGCCTTCAGGCACTCTCTGGGCTCTGACTGGTTTCACAGACTATTTATCACATGTATGCAGTCCCCCTGACCCATCTGGAACTTTTGAAAGCACTTTTGAAAATGTCCCTAACTCTGTCTTCTGTGCAGTTGCTCAAGTTAGAAGACTTTAGTTACATTGCTAGACAAATGTGGAGTAAACTACTGAAAAGTTATTTAGGATGATATTCACACCAGTGGTGCTACTTTAGCTTGTAACAACACAATTTCTCTGCATATAAGACAAACATCGGCACTTTAAGTTTTAAAAATAATGATTGTATTAAATTATTTTATGCTCTAACATTCACACTAATTAATTTAATGTATTTAGGTTGACGTGAAAGTGGTCTCACCATGCCAGCCTCATAACTCCCTCCCCCCCATTTAAGTCAGAGGAATTGCAGCGTCCATAATAATTGATTAATCTTCTATTTTTTTTTTTATTTTGTCCAAAGAAGATAATACATTTTGTGATAAATTTGCATAAGAAAAACAGAGTCCTGAAAAATGACTGAAATGATCAACTATCATAATGGTTTCTGACTAAGATTCTTGTGATCAGCTAAGCAACTACTGACAGCAGCTTTATTTCACAGCCTGGAGTACAGTTCTCATCATGGCAAACCAGTAGATGTAATTTGTCTAAGTGATCTTTCTATCAGAGGTCATGATGGCGCAAAGTTAACAGCAGACAGGGCAGCATATTGCCCTATTCATCTTAATGACTCCTGCGGACGGGATGGCAGTCAAACCTGAGAGAGGACCTGAAAATGTTCTCCGGTGACCTTCCAGGAGTAACAAATGGAGTGTAGACTAAACAACTGAGCTGGGCCCAGGAGGCTGCCAACTCCACTAAAACTGTAAAGAGAGAACAGGAGAGTGTCAGTCTCATTTTCACAGCAGCCTTTCCACGTTCGTCTTCGCATCACTAATTTAATGCATCCATTTGGTCAGACAGAGACCTACTCAATGTGCCAACATGACCTTGGTTACCAATTTCCCGTACGTTTAGCAAGCAAGTTGCTGTGACGTGCCATGTCATCACTCCACATTCACGATGGTCAACCTCCTCCATCCAGTTTACAAGAACTTGCTTTGTAGTGACACTGGATTAATTCCTGCCTTAGCAAGTGATTATGGAGGCAGACGCATGAGTATGATTTAACTCGGGATGGTGCAGAGATTTGTCAGGACCCTATGTTGACAGCCCTATCCACATCATCTTCTCTCAGAATTGTGATATATGACAAAGGTGACCGTAATCATCGTTCACAGAGCAATGGTCTTCTTTTTCTTGGCATGCCTTCCTCCTGGGTCTGGTCAAGGGAGTGCTGTTCTCAGGCAGTAATGATTAGTAGAGGTCTGTGGTGTTGCAGTATCTGTAGGGCGTGTTGTGGAACCTTCCAAAACAATACCGTAACCCACATCCATTAGCCATATGGGTTCCATTCCCCAGATTTGCTTCATAAAATTTCTGTTTCCTCCCACAGTGGAGCTTCAGTGCAAGCCTGGGATTAATTTAATTAAATCATTCTTGGTTCTTCTAACTCCTACACTGTTTTCAGAAAGGTTTTCACATTTAATTTATCCTGTTGTGGGAATACAAGCTGCAACTGAGATGTACAAAAGTCACTGTATAATTCTGACCATTCTTTTAATTCATTATTTTCTCAATGAAATAATTCAAAATAGTTAAAAACGTCCCTATATCCTAGAGTTGTTTTTTTTTTTTTCTGACTGGTAGTCTAAAATAGTATAGTGCTCAGTCCTTAATAACCAAAACAGAGAATAATATCGAATCATCATATTGAAGAAGCTGGTAACAGAGAACGTTTGGAAGCTTTGCCATATTTAAATGATTGTTTGATTATATTTGGACTTTGCAGGAAATAATTGGTTGACCATTAATATTTCATTTTCTCAAGGTCACAAGATGTGACTTAGCTCTGAAAGAAATTTATTAGATAGTTTCAACACTAGCTTCCATCCATCCATCCATCCATCCATCCATCCATTTTCTTACGCGTATCCTGTGCTGGGTCGCAGGGGGAGCTGGAGCCTATCCCAGCATCATCGGACGAAGGCGGGGTACACAAGTTGCCAGTTCATCGCAGGGCTGACATACAGAGACGAAAAAGCCTTGACACTAACATTCACAACTATGTGCAATTTAGAGTAACTAATTAGCCTAAGCCCCTTTTGCATGTTTTGGTCACATCAAAGCAGCCGGAGTACTGAGAAAACCCACGCAGACACTAGCTTGTCGCAATATAAAAAAGGTGTGAATTAATCAAAAGACACCAGAACTCATCCTGCATGTAATTGAGGTGTAACAAACATTTTCATTGCTTTACTCTGTGAAACAGTTGCAGAGCAGTTTATTTGAATATTTGTTTGTTTACCTCCAAGTCAGCTACAATATTCAGCTTGTTACCTGCCATTGTCATTTGTTATGTATTGCTGCATCCGCTGGTAGTTTGCTCCATCATGCCTTTAGCACTCAAAGTTAAGCAAAATAGAGTTGCTAAATAAGAATTTAGTGTTAAATTAGTGTTAAAGAAATCATAAAAACATCATCCTGCCAAGTAATGTGTGAATGACAAAGCAGGTCTTATGTCATTTTACTGGTTATCACATTTTTTTTCTTTTTTATGTGTCATTTAACCTAATCTACATTATTGCCCAATTTTTAGCCACAAATGCACTGTAATAAGCAATGTATGATGATGTGACATAAAGAGGGAGAAAGTCAGTGCATGGAGGGGTTTGGGGTGGTGAAATTTGATAATAACCAATTTAAATGCATTCTTTGTTGATGTTGTTGTACTGTTTTACTGGCATGTTTTAAAGTACATTAAATGTAACATAAACCAACACATATGGACTCTACAGGTTTCCCTGATATTCAGAAATAGTTCAGGTGACCGATCCAAAGTATATGATGATCCAGGAAGAAGGGTAATCTTACAAACTGCCTTTAACCTTTGATCTTTAACTAAACTGTAACTGTAAGTCATGTGACCAATACGACAATATGAAAGTCAAACAACATTGTTGTGACACACAAAATGACCTTAAAAGTTGCATTTATTACCATCCCATGAGATCACATCGGTCTTTATAAGATTAAGTAGGTTTAAGTAGATTAAATTTGTGCACATAAGTAATGATAGCTGCTATGGCTTTCTTTTCTCTCTTCTCTGGCTGCTGGATGTCTTGGTAACTATCCATCCTCTCATCCATGTTTCCTCCTCCTCCTGGTGCAGCAGCCACATCCCGACAAAGAACAATACGTTTGAAAGACAGAGCAAACAAAGCTGTGGTCCAGGTGGATCAGGTGTCTAAAAAACATGATCTTCCACCCAACCATGAAGATTGTTCATGGGTCTGTGTTGTTCACTGGATGGAAGATAGTCACTGCCATTTGTGCAGTTTCCCCAGTGGGGGGCTTGGGGTGGAGGGGTTGTTTGCTCATGCTTAATAAGCACTCAAGGTATTAGAGGACGCTTCTGTTCAGTTAGCAGTATTACATAAAATGTAGAAATAGTTTATCTGTGAAATACCTCCTTGCTGTTTGTGGACGCTTGGTGTTTTTAAGTTGTAGAGTTTGTGTGTCCATTCAGATGTTGCACAAACATTGACAACTCAAGGATTCATTTGAACAAGGTTTCAGTTGAAAATGAAAAGTAAAACAACCCCATGTGGGTATGTTTTACTTTTTAGCCAATCACATTAATACGTCTGCACATCTGACAGGAGGGAGACATCTGATGGGGTACAGATTTTGCCTGTCTAAAAAAGGCATTTGTGGATCAAGGCGTTTGACGATTCTCAGAAACCCACCCACAAATGCAGTGAAGTTCACAAACTACAAGCAGTTTGTGAATGTAAATTCAACAGCGTGTATAAAAGCCACAACATAAATATATGTTTTTGATGAAAATAGCAAATTATTTCAAACACATATATTTGTGGATTTCCATTATATATATTTAAAACAAGAAATATTTGTGTGTCATTAAATGCATTTACTCTGTGTGCATTTTTGAATTTTGTGACTGATGTAACTCCATAGTTATTGTCAGTCACATGATGATGGTGTAACTGAACACAATTGTTAAGTGACTGTGTAGTTGTTGGTGTAGCTGTTGGTGCGTCTCTCCAGTCATCCGTAACATGCTCCACTATCAATATGACAGGCTGTTTATGAGCTTGGGCGTATTATTTATGTGCTACAATGTTTATTTACATAAAAATGTATTGAACACCGAGGCCGCCTAGCTGGGAATATGCACCAGGTGAGCACAAACTATAAAACCAGCTTCATGTGGGCTTTGTAGACAGCTGTATTGAAAAAAAATTAGAGATCAGACTCTTGAAACATGCAGCTGAAATTGTTCCTGTATAGAGAAACTGTCAGGCTTTCACTCTCAAGGCACTGTGGCCTGCTGTTAATCCAGCTCAGCACACTCCTGCTCAATGTGTCCATGATGATCGGTTCTGACTGCACATTGGCCCATTAAAATGAATAAAAAGGTAAACAAATAAATAAATAAAAACCTGTTACCATCTCTGTTGTTTCTAAATGTGTACGAGAAGCACTACAACATACTTGTTAATGCTGATTTACATACTTGGTTCTTGCAACTACTGAGTTGTATCCATGTGGTTGGATGAATTTATGGTAAAGTTTCGTTTTGTTACATTTTCTGCCGCTTATCCGGGTTGTGGGGGCAACAGTTGGAGAAGGGAGATCCTGACATTCCTCTCCCCGGCCACTTCCACCAACTCCTACGGGGGACACCAAGACGTTCCCAAGCCAGCTGTGAGATATAATCTCTCCAGCGTCTCCTCGGTCTGCCCCTGCTCCTCACCCTATCTCTAAGGCTGAGCCTAGCCACCCTGCGAAGGAAACTCATTTCAGCCGCTTGTATTCGTGATCTCATTCTTTCAGTCACTACCCAGAGCTCATGACCATATGTGAGTGTTTGGACGTAGATTGACTGGTAAATTGAAAGCTTTCCCCATCTGAATCAGCTCTCTCTTCACCACAACAGACCGCTTTAGCGTCCGCATCACTGCAGACGCTGCACCAATCCGTCTCTCAATGTCCTGCTCCATCTTCCCCTCACTCGTGAGACAGACCCCGAGATACTTGAACTCCTCCACTTGGGGAAGTGACTCTCCCTCGACCTGGAGTGGGCAATCCACCCTTTTCCGGCTGAAAACCATGGCTTCAGATTTAGAGCTGCTGATCCTCAACCCCGCCGCTTCATACTTGAATGCAAACCATCGTATTGTGAGCTGAGGTCACTGTTCGATGAGGTTCGAACAGGACCATGTCTTTTTTTTTTGGACTATATGTGTGTACGTGTATGTGTCGTCTTGTGTGAAGTGGTGATTAATGTCTAAATGTTTTAATTGCTGCTGTAACACTGCAATTTCTCCTTGGGGATGAATAAAGTACTCTATCTATCTATCTATCTATCTATCTATCTATCTATCTATCTGCAACGAAACTGAATCCGGAGGCCAACAAACTTGACTCCCTCCACCGCTTGGCTGCGCTGGAGACCAACCCTGACTGGAAATGGGTCTGAATTACTGCCAGCAATGCGAAACAAGCTCTGGCTCCAACAATACAGAGATCAAATGGCCCTCAACAAAAGGCCATCTAACCCATACTGCTAGAACATCCCCCACAGGACACCTTGAGGAACACGGTCATAAGCCTTCTCCAGATCCACAAAACACATGTAGACTGGTTGGGCAAACTCTCTGGCAGCACCCTGGAGTAGAACTTCCCAGGGAGGCTAAGGAGTGTGATCCCCCAGTAATTGGAACACACCCTCTGGTCCCCCTTCTTGAAAAGGGGAACCACCACCCCTGTCTGCCACTCCTAAGGCACAGTCCCCGATGTCCACGCAATGTTGCAGAGGCGTGTGAACCGGGACAGTCTTACAACATCTAGAGCCTTGAGGAGCTCGGGACGAATCTCATCTACCCCCAGGGCGCTGCCGCTGCGGAGTTGTTTGACAACCCCAGCGACCTCGACCCCAGTGATGAGAGAGCCCAGCCCAAAGTCCTCCGGCTCTGCCTCCTCCTCGGAATGCGTGTTGGTGGGATTGAGGAGATCTTCGAAGTATTCTTGCCACCGCCGAACTATACACTCAGTTGAGGTCAGCTACTCCCCTCCCACACTGAAGACGGTAGGGACGGGGTTCCGCTTTCCCCTCCTGAGCCGACAGAGTGTTTGCCAGAATTTCTTCGCTGCCGACTGGAAGTCTTGTTCCATGGCCTCACCAAACTCCTCCCACACCCAGGTTTTTGCCTCCGGGACCACCCTAGCCGCTGATCACTTGGCCTGCCGGTAGCCTTCCGCTGCCTCGGAAGACCTACAAGTTAGCCATGCCTTGTGACCTACAAGGCATGGCTAACTTGTAGGTCCTCCTTCAGCTTGACAGCCCCTTTCACCTCTGGTGTCCACCAGTGGGTTCTGGGGTTACCGCCACGACTAGCACCAGCGACGTTGCTACCACATCTTCGAGCAGCCGCCTTGACAATGGCAGCGCGGAACATGGCCCACTCAGGTTCCATGCTCCCACTACCTCTGGGATGTGGTTGGAGCCCTTGTGAGAAAAACGCCAGCAGCAGCGGTGTTTTTTTGTGCTAAATGTTAGTTATGGCTCATTTTCATCTGATGGAGCATTAAGTCATCCGCCCAGCCTTGTTCCAAGTATTCTTTTCACTTATGCATGATCGATCACTGTCGCCCAGCGTTAATGATGAGTCATATTAATAAATTCAATAACTTGCGGCCATATTCTACTACCTTGCACATGCAGACCCTTGTAATTAATGTTCAAATAGATGTAGCAGGAGAAGCAGTTGGGAGCCAAAACTCAATTAAAAATGGGCCTCACACACATGTGACAACAAAAGTCATGCTGTGCTAAGTTGTAATTCATACTGTTTCCATTTTTCCATGGACTCTGTTTGAAATGTGTGGTGTAAGATATAATGTAAGTCTCTTGTCAGACCAAGGTTTTTATGCTCATTAAAAATGGAGTATGGCAAAGAGCGATATGACAGGGTTGCGTAATAAAACCACAACTCACTGGGTTTTTAGCATAATTTAAAAAGAAAAAAAAAAAACTGAGTAGTATTAAAAAAAAAAAGCAACAGAGTTGATCATCTCTGACTTCTATTAGATTACAGAGGTTGGTGAATCCTTTTAGAGCGGCTGCCACAGGGGAAAATGAAAGCACAGGATGAAGCATTGCTTCAGCTTGCATGTGGGCCATCCCAGATGCTACCTGAGTTGTTTTCATTCAATGCCAAGCTGAATTATCCACATGATAAGAACAAATCAGTCTATCATTAGAATTTGTTTTCTTTAGCTCTTATTGGTGTGTGTTCTCTTTTGATATAATCAGATGATACTCTCTCTGAAACCTATGTGCTTTAAGTATGGCTTTGATATTACTGTATTATAGTGCTGATGGAGAAGTTTGGAAGAGGCATGAAGAATCAAAAGTAGACGTTAATCGTTATGTGTTTTCAAAGGCTGATGCGGATTTTAGAGAGCAGGGATACTGAGGGCCAACATTATCAACATTAGGTTGTTTCTTTCTTTATGCATCTGACAAAATGAAACAATATAGTAGTTAAAAGGAACACTAAATTGCTGAACTAAGCAGAATTTTTTACCGGTATTTCTATGCCTATGGAAGAGATGATTTAACGGTGCCTGTTATTTCTTGCCCCCATGATACTTTGCATCAGTTATGGAATCCATGTTTTCTATGGTAACAGTACACAAACTATCTTTCTTTGAAAATATGTTGGAACACCACCCTCAAACCAGATAATGTGATCATCTCTCTCCCCTTTGCTATCCAGTATGGGAAGTTGATCTGAAGACGTTGCCTCAGGTAGAACGCTATAGTTATGTTATCTAAGCTCATTCTTAACTTCTTGTTATAGACGGTGAAGCAATGAACAATCGGAAAATGTCTGCGGCCTATCAGTATTTTCAAAATTATGTCAATCATGTTGTGTTGAAGGCATGGGACAGAACTCTTCCCTACTGTAGAGAAGACATACAGTACTTACTCAGAGCCATAAAGTCCACTTCTCTGGTTTAGTTTCAATGTCAGGTGAAATACAATCAGCTTAGTGCTCAAGTGATGCAGCTATGCATATGCAATACCATGGAAAAATACATTTTTCTGGTAGTTTTATTATCTTTTTTTCAATCTATTTTGTATGACAAACAAATCCATGCAAACACTATATGGCAGGTTTCAGTCTCATCAAGAAGTTTTTCAGTAAAATTATTTTTTCCTTGTCTGTTGGCAGCTGCGGGAAACTCAATCTCTCTCTAATGAAATCATATTGTCTCTGTATTTTGCTAGTTATAATGGTTACTTATAGAATCACCCACAGACTATTGTGATCACCTTTAAATTTGGAACAGCTCTTAATAATGCAATGAACATTCCGAATGGGCACATAGAAATTAACAGTCCTAACTTTGAGTATGTAGTTTCAGAGGAATATGTTAACATAAGCTGTCCACAGTGAGGAGAAATGGCCACTGTGGAAGTAACTGCCTATTTTTTAAACTTGACTCTTAGTAAGTTAAACTACTTTCAAGTAAAAGAGCAGGAGGAGCATTGTCTCTTGTCCACTTTAATATCTAATTAGATAACAGGACAACTGAAAAAGAAATATTTCATGACTCTGCTCACAGATTCATCTGCAAGCTTGAAGTGTGTGTAGAGAAGGCAGCAGCCTTCACATGTTTATTGCAGTCTCATTTCATCCCGCTAACTTTGCATTCAGGTCTGCTTTTAAATGCCTAAAAGGTTTCATAAAGCAGGTGTCAAAGGCCGGGGAAAGCTGGAAAACCTAAATATGCTGCAGTCATAATCCTGTTAAAGTTTAATATGTTTCACGATGACAGAGTGGGCTGTGACAGTTTTTCCTTTTTTGTCACTTAGCTGTGTCAGATGTAATCCGTCTGTATCCATCTGTAATCCCAATCCCATCTGTTTTCAAATCTTCTTGGAGTTTTGCCTTATTGTTTCAAACTGTTTTGAATTTTGACTTACCTGTTCTGACTGCTGCCTGCCTCTGTACCCTATTATCCTTTTGTCTTTATTGAGTTTAATATCACAGTACTGCACTAGCTCTATGCCAGTGTCTGCATCTGGGTCCTACCCTTTATGCTATTATACCACTTGACTTCTACATGCACAGTTGTAGGCAAAGATTGCCGGGCTTCCAATTCATGGACTATTAGGCATTTACATTGATTAGCCACATATTTAAACCACTGACCACAGTTTTCTACTCTGAAAAGTTAATGTGTACATTACTTTGACCACCCACCTAAACATCACCAACCGATTCCCAAAATAAGGTCGATAAAACAACAACAACAAAAAAAACCCCAAAACAACGGGGCAGCGGATTCAATTTCATTTTCACAGTTTGACAGACAGATAGATTGTCCGTCAGTATTAAAACATTTGTCCACTCACTAAATTCACAGACTAATCTACAAATTAAGCCTTTTGGTTCCACTGGGCCCATCTTCACGTTGTGGCATTTGTGATTGAGACTGTTGACTTGTTCAGATTGTGTTTATTTTGTAATTTTTCTTTTATTTCTGTACTTTAAAAATGGGTAAATGGAGTGCATATTTAAACAGTTTCTTTTGTGTCTGAGTAGGACCTCATATCTGTTTTGTAGACTTGGAGCTGACTTGCATTACAGATTGTTTACAGTGTGCATTGTAGTTGTGCAACAAAATGCAGCTTCAAATTAAATTCAACTTGAACTGTGAATAAAATTTGAAGATACATAAAAGTGGAGATTCAGATCATTCTAAGCAAATTATGAGTCAGTTAAAATCCTTTCTAATTATTTCTTGACTCCTTGAAAAGCAGTATTGATTTGTGCAACTTGCAGGAGTAGGAGTCCATTGATAAATTCCATATTTATTTTTGAAATAATAGAATTTGAAGATATTTTTTTTTATTGTCTAAAGTATACATCAGAGAGTTTTGATAGGGTCCTGGTTGTTTATGCTGTGAGGCAGCTCATTTTTAAATCACCATTCATTGTTTCTTCTATTTCTTACACAAACACCTGGTGACTGTCTGCCTGGAAAGAAAAAAAACGGAAATTGCGGAGAAATGCGTGTTGCAGTAATCAATCATATAGCTCCGTGATTAGACTGCCTGGTCAGTAGTATTGTTACTTAAGTTATTTTTAACTTCTCCAAAGTTTTTGTTATGTTGTTTGGTACCTCAAACAAATGGGTCCTATCAATAAAAATATATTAAATTGTATCACTGAGGGTTTTAAAGGATTGCAATCTTCCAGTTGTTGAAAACATGTTAGCCAGCATGTCCAGCAATGCTTTAGTCGGAGGGCTTTTCATCCATATTAACACACTCTCGTAATTCAGGTTAAGGGACGAGTGTTGAGCCAAACAATACAAGTGAAGAACAATGATGATCTTTTTACATTGCAATGTTTTACTGAGAAACATTGGATCCCAGCATTCATTTGGATTTTCTTTTGACGTATACCACCAACCTAAACATTATTGCACACAAATACACCTTCTTATGGCAGTGCCCCTCCCAATGGTGGGTACTAAAGGACATCCTGAGAGTTCCCCATGTCCTCACATTACAGAGCTGTTTTGGTGGCATTAGATGGATCTATACAATATGAGACAGGTGGCTTTAATGCTGTGTCTTATCGGGGAAGATTTGACATGTTCAAGAATGTACAATTACGTCACAGTTTGTAATGCCAGGCTACATTAAGTCAGCACACAACAGACAGCATGAATCTTATTTTTAAGATGAATTTATGTTGCTAACAGATCGGTTACTTTTAACTAAAAAAACCCCATTCTATTTACAGGGAAGCAGAAAAAAAATTCATAATTATTTTACATGTTTTACAGCTGTCTTTCTTTCTTTCTTTTCTGTCTCTTCTGTTTCTTTCTTCAGCAAGTACTCGACACACTCAATGTTGTATTGATGTGTCCGGCACGTGTGACATAGCTCATATCTTAACATTAAAAGCAGGCAGAGGCTGACGTTCTACAGTTCTAAGGGACTGTAACTGCCCTCCTTTGTTCTTTCTTTGACTTAACTATTTAATTTAGCATTTTTATCGCCAGTCGAGCCTCCACATATGCAACATAAAGTTGACAGGAACAAAAAGTAGGAGGACCAGTGGCCCCCTGGCTCCCTTACATCCAATGTCCTTGGGTTTTGGTAACATGAGCTTGGCATATTTAATTTACAGATGATGTGTTTTAACTTTAACTTTAACTTTTGTTTTCTGCAAAGACTAATATGCCATTTTAGGAGAAATCAAACATTCTTGCCTTGATATTTGGGTTTAAGTATTAACTTGCTTGCTGTCTCTCTCTGCTACTTATGTGTGCGTGAGTATCTGTGTGTGTGTAATATAATGTACATTATGCAAAATGATTATAGTGTATTTGTGTGTTGACAATGTGAGGTCAGTAGTAGGAACAGCACACTTTTCTGTTATTATAAATGCGGTTGGTCAACATGACTGAAGGTTCAGCTTGCCCATTGTATCATCCATCCAACAATGTGTGGGTTCTAAAATGAAGAACTACAGGAAAAGGAGATGCCTTCAGAACTTCTTGTAGGAAAGTGCCTGCTGTGAGGTCCAATTCATACACATTTTAGCACCCATCAATGTGACCACTATCCAGCGCTGTTTGCCAAGCTCCAGGTGAAATTAAACAACTTTTCAGAACTTTTTTGGTAATTAACTTTACATGAAATGTAATGTTTGTGCAGTTGCTGGTGGGTGTAAATTGAGATAAAAGCAGATATAATACAGATGAGGCCCTGCTCTTTAAAACGACAACTTGAAGTGACTGACCTCTGGATTAGAAAATATTTAAATAGGTCTCAAGTGTTTTCCATCTCTGCACAATCTCCATTGGGCTGAGGACACAGCGGCAGTTCCCACGTTTAGGTGCTGCTCCTGCCTTGCAAGTACAACGGAGATGAGGAAGATGGTGGGGGACAAAAGTCGGGAGGAGAGCGTCGAGCAGGCATTGAATCAGAGATTAGTGCAGCAGGGCCATCCATTCTTTGATGGCAGCAAATGCCTGCACTAAATCTAATATGTGGATGGAACTCCCTGACCTTCAGTAGTTATGTTCAGTAGAGACCACTGACCTGCGTATTTTTGTCCTCACCAAGCTTTGCTATTTTCTAGAGCAGGTTCAGCTCTAGAAAATACTAGTCAAAAAAGCTATGTCACAAAGCAGGGCTGCAGAAGAGGTGAGTATCTGAATCCCTCCAACAGAATTGCTCTATGTTTACCCCATTTTCCCAAATTAAATTCTGGTAGCAGGCATTATCAGTCACAGGAAACTTTTCAACCCACTGGAAGCAATTGTATGCTAATCAGAAGAGAGTGGGTGGTTTATTTAGAGACAGCATCATTCACCAGCTCTATTCAGTATAAAGTTTTACTGATAGTGTGTTTGATAGTTTGGAAGCTGAAATGTTAATAAGACTTTCGCTTTAATGAACTGAACATTGTGCCTGCCATTGGTTCTTGTGTAAACATGAGTGGCATTCAGGAGCTGAAGCATTACTTACATTAAGGGTTCTCAACAGATTTGTGGTTGTCGACTTTCGAACACTAATTTCCCAATTTCCGGTGGAGTGGGACACCGACATGGCTGCCTAGCGTTTGGCTCCACTGTGCTGGGCTTCCCTACCCCCATACCCACAGCCACATATCTGGAATCAACTTTGCTAAAATAGTTTCAGACAGTGTTATTAACACATATGTAACAGGACCTGAAGCAAAAGCATCCTCATTCAACGAGACAATACAAAAAGAACGCGATGGAGGACAAGATGGATGCGCAAGATCACAGCCCTGCCACACCTGACCATGTCCGAGCTTGCCAGCATCAAAAGCCTTTTGGAAGGGATAGCAGCAGATGTGAGCAGCGTGAAAACAGGCCTGGAAACACTACAAACTACTGAGGAGCAACTTGGTGCGTGGGTGACGGAGGTTGAAACTAAGATTTCTGACCTGGAGAACGCTGGCAACAGCCGAGGGGCTAGCATAGACTCCGCCATATCAAACTTAAAAAAGCTCCAGGATAAAGTTACGTACTTAGAAGATGCAGGTAGGCGGAATAATGTACATGTGGTGGGCATACCTGAAAAAGTAGAGAAACAAGGTCTAAGTGGTTTTGTGCTCAACATACTGGTTGAAAAACTGGGCCTCGATGTGGAAGTGGGGTTTGAACAGGAGCTAACCCATCGCATCGGTCCGAAGCGGGATGATGGTCGCAGCCATCATATTTTGGCTCGCTTTCTGAGATTCAGCGCTAGAGAAACCGTTCTTCGGGCTGCCTGCGAGAAGAGGAGAGTCGAATGACAGGGCAACAGGATCTCCTTCTTCCAGGATCTTTCTCAAGATGTGCTCCAGCAGCGTAGAAAGTTCGACACAGTGAAGAAACAGCTCCAAGAGAGGGGGATGTCATACTCCATGCTGTATCCAACAACTCTGAAAATCTCTGCAAACAACAGCTCCCACACCTTCACCTCGCCAGATTCGGCAGCCGCCTTCCTCACCAAGCAGGACTGAATACCGGACTGAATGTTGGACTGGAAATCTTCATGGACATAATGGGTATGTTCGGTCGTTATGCTCTGGGCTGTTTATTTTAAAGCACTGGCTTTATAGCGTGTCATTTTCATGTCGTTCATATTGTTTAGTCTACTGTCTCCAGAGCGGTATTTGCCATCCTTGTTGGGGGTCCGTGCATACACGGATGTGCAAGCACATATTAGCGTACTATTATTTTCAACTGACACATGTGCATTTACCTGCAGCAGATATAGGGTCGGCATATTTCGGAAGATTTTATCTGAGTAAGTGTGTGTGTATAGACATGTATGCGTGTGTTTGCGCACGAGTTTCTACACTGAATGTGCCTGATGTTATTTCATTTTATTTCTTTTTTTTTTTCAAAATGATGATTATCATTCTTTTACTTATATAATTTAATTTTTCTCCTGGAAGACATAATAATACTCAGTTGTGGTTAAGTTATTGTGGGTCTTATACGTGAAAAGCATATTAATGTTTTAAAGAAAGGATGGGGTGGGGTGTGGGAGCCGAGGCAGGCCAGGTGCCCCTTACATACGGATGCACTATAGTAGTTTAGTTGGAGTAGGAGAGCCCCATGTTCCTTTAGGGCTAATAGTTGTTTTTTGTTTTTCTGATTATGTATGTTGTATTAATGTCTTGTCGGACAGTGTTGAGTTATGTGTAAGTTCTATCGTTTCACGAGGGAAAGATCTAACAGGGCAGGATGTCTTTAAGTATTTTCTGGTAAATGCTTTTAATTATCTGGCTAATTATACATCTAGTAACAAATTACGGGGGAACTGGTTAGATTGACATCATTGAATGTTAAGGGTGCAAACTCAGCCATCAAAAGGAGGAATATTCTATTGTATCTCAAACAGAAAAATCCAGATCTGGTCTTCCTGCAGGAGACTCATTTGGAAAAGGAGGACTCATTATTATTGCAAAGGCATTGGGTTGGGAAAGTTCTATATAGTGCCAGGTCTTCTAGTCAGAGGGGAGTTGCCATTTTAATTCGGAAGAATTTTAATATTAAAATACTTAAACAACAATCAGATGAGGAGGGGAGATGGTTAGCTATAGATGCTGAACTCTTTGGTATTAGGTATACTTTTATGAACATATATGCTCCAACAGTGTACCTGCCGGGCTTCTTTGTAGAGGTTAGTAATGAAATTACACAGTTTGGAAACTCTTATGTAGTATTAGGTGGGGATTTCAATAATGTTAGAACCCTAAGATTGATAAAATGTATACATGGGGTATTACATGACACTCACAGGCACGAAAAGCAATGGATACATTGGAAGAGGAGTTAGATTTAGTACATGTTTGGAGATATTTTCACACTTCCGACAAGGAATTTACTTTTTATTCCCATCCACATATCTCTTATTCAAGGATAGATTATTTTCTCATCTCAAAATGACTACTCTCTATCACTGAACAAACGACTTTAGGTACCATCCTAGTATTAGATCATACGCCAGTGGGGTTGTCACTACATTTGGGCCAATTATCAAAACTTCGGCCGACTAGGTGGAGATTTAACTCATCCCTGCTCAAGGATGAGCAGTCAGTGGAATTTATCAAAAGTGAGATACTAGATTATTGGCTGAACAATGAAGGCTCAGTGTTACATCCAGCCGAGGAGTGGAATGGGTTTAAGGCCGTTATTAGAGGTCGACTTATTCAACACTGCTCATATCTGAAAAAGAAATCTGTTCAACATCTCCATGAACTGGAGGTGGATATTAAAAAAATGGAAAAGATGAACTCTACCCAATCTGACCACTTGACTCTTCTTGAACTAAGTAAATTAAAAGCGAAATACAACTCTATATTACAGAAGAAAGTCGAATATACATTATTCAGAACTAAACACAAATATTATGAACAAGGGGAGACAACAGGGATATTTCTTGCACAGAGAGCAAAGCAGCAGTATACCCAATGAATTATACCAGGGATACAGAATGATAGACGTGAACTGAAGACAGACGACATAGACCTAAATGCTATATTCGCCACATTTGATCAAAATCTTTATAAATCAGATAACCCAAGTATTCAAGATATTAGTTCCTTTTGATCTAGTGTGAACTGCCCAACCCTATCACATAAGGAAATTGGAGCAGATATTACATTGTAGGAGGTTAAAAAGGCTATACAGGACCTGCAGGGTGGGAAATCTCCAGGGGAGGACGGCCTCCCGGCTGAATTTTATAAAACACTTCCAGATCTTCTTGCCTCAAAACTACTTAGAGTATTTAAGGATGCCTTAGAAAGAGGTTTTCTTCCAGATAGTATGCAAACTGCTATAATAACTTTGATTTATAAAAAAGACAGGGACCCACAACAATGTGGCAACCACCTCCCAGTATCACTGATTCATGTTGATGCTAAGCTGCTTTCCAAGATTTTAGCATCTAGACTGGAGGTTGTTTTACCAAAACTTATTCACCCAGATCCAGTTGGTTTCATTAAGAACAGGACATCATCTGACAACCTACGCAGGCTGCTCCATCTCATGTGGCAAGGTGGAAATGAGGCAGATATAAATGTAGCTTTCTCGCTGGATGCTGAGAAAGCATTCGACAGGGTGGAGTGGGTGTACCTTTTTTAGTCACTAGAAAAATTTGTTCTTGGTCCATCTTTTATTAACTGGGTTAAATTATTATATTACAATCCCAAGGCATCTGTAGTAACAAATGGCAGGAGGTCTCACCCTTTTCAGCTTCACAGGGGGACAAGGCAGGGTTGCCTCCTATCCCCTTTAGTATTTGCTCTGGTCCTTGAACCACTAGCAATTGCTATTAGGCAAAATAACAATATAGTTGGCATTAAGGCTGGTGGCAAGGAGCATAAATTGCTCCTGTATGCGGACGATATTTTTTTAATGTGCAGACGCCCATCGACAACTATAACTCACATCCTCACCTTGATCGACTCGTTTTCAGGTGCGTCTGGTTACAAGATAAGCTGGTCAAAGTCTGAAGCAATGCCCCTATCGAGACTCTGTCCACCTAGTGTTTGGCAGGGTTGGTAATTTTCATGGAAGCCATCTAGCCTAACATATTTGGGTATAAAGATCACTCTGCGGCTGGATAACATTATGACAATCAATCTCCTCCCTCTAATTCAGAAAACTGAGTTTATGCTACAAAACTGGACCAAATTGGGACTGTCACTTCTGTGTAAAATTAATATTTTAAAGGTGGCAATAGTTCCTAAAATTGATTATATAAGTAATATGTTACCATTAAGCTTACCATGCAATGCACTATTAAAATACAAAGAAGCTGTTTACAATTTTTTATGGCTGGTAAAA
>KV751333.1:1326074-1395090 GCA_001698575.1 Mola mola | reverse complement strand
ATTATGCTTTCTGTCTCAAACAATTATCAAAACTATATATGACAGCTGACCAAGCTCCAGCGTGGGTGGGTATAGAGAAAGAACTTAGATACCCTTACCAGGTCCAGGCCTTTATTACTCAAACTAGTGATGTCATCCCTTATAATAATCCTGTACTCACATTCTCACATAAAACTGTGGGCATAAATCCCAATTTTACAAATAAATCATCATTATGGCGTAATAAAAGCCTCAAGATAGGTAAAAAAAAACATTTTCCTGGGCTGGTTGGGTCAAACTGGGAATCGTTTTATATTGGGGATTTATGTGATGGAAAACAACTTCTGTCTTTTGAACAATTAACAAAAATATTTGGAAATACTTGCAGGTACGGAATTGTATTCTGGCATACCTTAAACAAATACCACTTATATCCAAAACCAAAATACAGGTCAACCTGGAACAGGATGGGCACTTTAAAAGGAAAACATCATGTTTCTATAACCTCTTGAGGGGATCCCAGCCACCCAGTTTTCAAGGCCTTAAGAGATGCTGGGAGAGGGATATAGGGGAAGAGATATCTGTGGAAATATGGGGGCAAATTATTGGATCATAGTTTAAAGTTTCAAGGGAAATGCAGACAGGTTTGATTAGTTATAAAATTATCAACAGGATTTATTGGACCCCATATAAAATGGCACAGCTAGGACTTAGAGACTCTGACCTATGTTGGAGATGTGATGCTTCGTGTGGCACCCTCTTACATATGTTGTATTCATGCCCCTTGATAGATTTCCTATGGTCTAAGATGATCTCTTTTATCAATACGGTGATGCCCTCTACACTGATACAACAACCGATGCTTTGTTTATTGGGTGTGAAAAAACACCAAAAAATACTACTTTCCCAAATGAACTTTAAAAACGTCATGACGTGACCAAAAGCTAGATCTAAGGGAACATAATACACACTTGCCTGGAGTTTTTACCATTTGGCTAGACCACCTCCTAGGAGGCCCATCGGTGGCCCCCTGCCCCGTGGTTAAAAATAGCTCATAACAAACAGACACAACTTATTTCTCCTACAGCACCACCGTGAGGTTGACAGTATTTGTCCGAGGACTGTAATTGAAAGAGTTTTACAGGGATCCTTTTTATGACTTTTCATGCAGAACCATCATAATGTCAAAATCTTAATTCATCCAATTTTTCTTTTTGAAAAAACAACAAAACTATTGAAAATGTTGCCAGCCTAAGATGTGTTTAGTGCTAATTAGCAAAAGTTATCAGAACTGCTGAAAAATGACTGATGAATAAATGACATAATGACATAAGGACATAAATGCTAAAATCAGTATTTCAAGAACTAGAGGCCAAGGGATTCATTTGTTTTGGTTGTTTGGTCAGCAACAACAGGATTATTTTCACACTTAGGTAGAATGGAGCTCTGGTTTTAAATGTGCAACCAGGTTTTTTAATTAAGTACCTTGACATTAAAGTTCAACAATTATCTAGTTTGTAATAAGGTCAGATATTTTTTGTCATGGGAGGTGAGTGCTATCAGTCAATTACTGCTCAAAACTTTACATTTTTTAAATTATAATTAAAGTTGTATTATTTTTCCACCAAGCAAACATAAGGAAACCTTTATCTAAATCATTTTTGTAATAAGGTTGTTTTTCATTGTCTAAAACAACCAATTTGTGTTTAATTCAGAAAAAGATCATACACAAGGATTACATTGCTGGAATGCTCACAGGAAACTGAATAGGAGGGACAGGAGGGAAGGCACATACAGCTTCCCTGAAGCTGTGGCTCAGCTGGTAGAGCGGTCGTCCGGTGATCAAAAGGAATCTGGTTCAATCCCAGACACTGCAGTTAACATGTAGAAGTGTCCTTGAGCAAGACACTGAACCCGTAATTTTTCCTGATGCTTCACATTCAGTGTGTGAATGGTTAACGCTCCTGATGAACAGGTGGCACCCTGCGAGGTAGTCACTGCCACCAGTGTATGAATGGGTGAATGCAAAACCTGTAGTGTTAAAGCGCTTTGAGTGGTCAACAATGATTAGAAAAGTGCTATATAAATACCAGACATTTTAAAACCTGTGTGTTTTAATTTTGATGTAAAAGTGAAACAAGAAGTTTGTTAAATTTTTTTTTCCTGCGGTGGATAACATCACAATAAGCATTACGCCTATGTTTGACTGAGAAAGTGTTGTCTTCCGTAAGTTGGGTGAACTCACCCTTATCAGGCTGCGAGTGTTCTTTAAGAACCTGTTACATTCTAATTGATTAGGTGAATACTTTTAACATTTTTTTTTCTTAATAATCCCTCCAATATCTTTGGACATTGTCATTGCATATACCTTCACTAACAAATCTTTTTTCTTTAGACCTTGAACCTTTGTGCTGCAGTTAAATCTTTGAGACAAGCACTGACAGGATCAACCAGGTCGCCACTGCAGGGAGTGAGGCGGAGATATAAACATTTTAGGGCAGAGACTCAACAAACTCTGCTGGTCGCATCCATATGCCTTACAAATTTCACTAAAATCATGAGCATCATCAGGAAGCATGACACAAGTATCTGAAAAGGTTAGTGATTTTGATTAAGATATCGCAGAGCGGGCCTATCTCTGGCAGAGGAATGTGCAGACAATGAGGTAACGCAGGTGTGTCTTCTCTATGAAGGCAGTGCAGGGAGGGGGTGGAAAGAAAGTGTTATTCAATACATTTTTTTTTTTAAAATATCCTCATATATTACAGGCAATGAGGCCAAACTATCTTGTGTTAAGACTCACTTAGTAAAACCTATGTTTTTTGTTATGCATTAAAACAAGGGGAAAAACACAACAGCCAGTCACTTGCTAACTCTCTGGTCTCCCTCCGGCTGCCTGTTTGTATAAGACTGGGGCTCGGCTCTTCCCCACACACGGCAGACAGCAATGTAATTTTCTAGGAAAGCCCACGGATGCTAACCAAACATTGTTTACTGTTTCTAGTGTTTCCTTATGTTCCCTCCTGCTATCTGTTTTCTAGTATTTCTTATTTTATTTTGAAGGTTCTGTTCCTCCTTGTGTCTTGTATTGATTTACGTTTTGTAATTGTGATCTCTAACAACTTTAATGTGTATCACATGTATCCTGTTATCTTCCCCACCTTGGTGTGTCAATTATCTCCGCTTTCCTTATGTATTTAAGTCCATGTGTACGCTCTGTCCTCTGTCAGATCACCATGTATACTTAGTGCCAACGTTTCTGTCCTTTCCTTGTGTTTCTCAAGCTTTCTGGTTTGTTTTGTTTTTTTTCTGGTTTCTGGACTATGGACTGTTTTTGGAGATGGATTTCTGCCTATGCTTTGGTGGATTTGTTTGCCAACTTTTGGACTGACTACTTGGTGTTGATCCCGGCCTTCCAGTGGACTAGTAAGTTTGTCTGATCTCGAATAAATATCCCTCAACTATACCACTCCATTCTGCTCTGTGGACTGTGTTTTGGACGCTGCTTTTAGTGCTTCTTGGCACAGTCGTTACACACATAACTGAATCCAGAGGGTTACATTTTGTTTTTGTTTTTCTCTTCTCCTCTTCTCTTCTTATTCCCTTGAGTAGGGCCGTTATCTTATGTCATTACAACATAATTATTACATTAGCGTTATAATATGGGATGCTCTTGAGAAAAATTGTGGGTAGTGGTTCATTTATGTAATTGTGTTATAATCTCTCATCCGCCATTTGAATCTTCCTCTCCAGCATTACAACATTATCAGAGACTGGTAAAATTTGATAAACACTGCAGACCACGTTTAAAGGGAACACATCTATCTACAGTTAACTTCCATTGTGTTCCAATTTTATCTGACCAGTTCTGTTTAACAATTGGCCAGACAGATTCTCAAATGCTCAGCTGAAAACCAGCTGAACACGTTTATATTTTATTTGCACGAGTGGCCAGCTGACTGCCATTTCACTTGCCTAAACACCCTGCCTTCCACTAATATTAGCTTACCTTGTTTATGGGTTAGGATTCATTTGGTGTTGTCAACTATCAAGTTGAGACATTTATCTTGTCTGAGATAGTTAACCTATTGCAATGCCAAGCATTTTACTACTGCTTTTGCAAGTCAAGTTTACATCATCACCATGCAGTAACCCTGGTTTTGTATTAAAGAAGGACTGTGACTCTTTTAGGTACACTGGGAAGCTCAATGTCAGATCAGTCAATTATTCAAAAGGTTGCTGTTAGGCAGCTACAAAAATAAAGACAACAAATAGTTTTCTAGTGATTGAGTATGCAGTTTGTATGAGTATTGCATTGAACAAATGTCATGTGAAGTTTGTTTTAATGAACTCTCTCATTTGAACACGTGTCAGTGGATTGAAGTTGCGCTGATGGGCCAGTTTAGCTGTGTCAAATATGCAGAACAACCAGATGCCTGTGACCTTTAATAAGAATGTTCATGCACACAAATGCTATGTGACTACATTAATAAGATCTTGTTTCTTTTTATAGTTTCTTTAGCAAGAGTGATGATAATCCCAGAGCAACAACCTGTCACAACCCACTCCTGGTTTTCCCCTCAACCACCCCCACAATACCTGCTTAACGACCTGCCCTCATTAAGCTCATCAGACTCACCGGTTGCTCCCAGCTGCAATCAATCACACAGCCTTCTTTAACCTGCTGCTCCACACTCACCAGATTGTCTTTCGCATCATGCAAAGCTTTCCAGCCTTTTTCCCTGGACTGATCTCTCGGCTTAGACCCTGCTTGTCACAGACCTGTTCTCCCATCTCTGCCCAGGTAACCCTTCGCAGGATCCTGTCTAGTTCAGCACTTGGTGTGTGCTTGCTACCGTTTCATTGTTTGTCTGGACTCTGTACCAATATAGCCCCAGACTTTACTGGTTTTGATTTGTGCCGTAATTGGGTCCGAACTCACACCCGTTAAAGTACAATCTGGCCAGACATTGACTCAGCACAAGCCAACGACCGAATCTCTAAGATGGAGGATATGCTCAGCCAACTGGTTGCCAACTCAGCTGCTGTCACGGTTGCAAGCCCGGTTCCAAGCCTGGTTCCAAGCCATGGAGATGGGCTCTTCTTTGCGGGGTACTGCTGGTTCAACCACCAGCGCTGGAGCTTCACCAGCTGGTGCTGTCTCCTCCTCTGTCGGCACTTCGGCATCTCCTCCTCCACCCCAGGTCCGTGAGCATGACGTGGTCTCACGGACTGTTATGATGGTGAACCTGCAACCTGTAACGCCTTCCTCACCACTTTTGCCATCATATGCTTCCTGCAGCTGCTAACTTTTTCTTCAGAGGTGGCTAAGTTGGCGTACACCGTCAATCACCTCACGGAATGGATGCGCTTGCGGGGAACAGCTGAGTGGATGAGAGGGACGCCTGCCTGCCCATCCTTCTGTGTGTTTGCTGATGAACTCTAGAAAGTGTTTGGTACCGTGCCTCTGGGAGCTGACACGTGGCAAGATTTGTCGGATTTGGTTCAGGGGAGCAGGTCAGTCACAGATTACACCATTGACTTTAGTACTAGAGCTCCACAATGTGAGTGGAACCTAGCTGCCCTCCGTGGCAGCTTCATATGTGTTTTGGCTGGATAGATCAAAGATGAGCTTGTGGTTTATGAACTGTCATCTTCGATGGAGGGGCTTTTTGCCTTCGTCACTCCCATCAATCAGCGCATCCAGGCATGCAGACGGGAGCGGTGTGCTGAATCACTCTGGCTCTCTCGTCCCCGCAGCCAACAGTGACTTCAGCGCCCATACTTTCAGCTGTAGCCGCTCCTTGCAGTGAGGGGGATCCTGAGCCAAAGCAGCTTGGCGGTGCCCGCCTCTGACCGGAGGAGAGGAAAAGAAGACAGCAGTTGAATCTGTGCATGTACTGTGGCCAGCCCGGTCATTTTGTCAGCCAGTACCCAGTAAAAGCGGGAGCTCATCGGTAGTTGGAGGGATACTGGTGAGCTAGCCACTAACGCTTCCATGCAAAGACCCATTATCAATGCTGATTTTCTGCTGCCTTCTGGTTCTCACCCTGTCTCCATCCTCATTGAATTCAGGGCAGAAGGGAGCATCATGGATTAAAACCTAGCCCTCCAGCTGGGACTTAATCGGGAGCCGCAGCCGTCATTCTTCTGTGCCAGAGCCTTGGATGGGCATGTCATGGGGCAGGTAAAACATCAAACCAGCCCTGTGCGCATGCTCCTTCCAGGGGGCCATGGTGAAACCATGCGTTTTTCTGCTCCTGCCCACGCCGAACCAGCCGGTCATTCTGGGACTACCCTGGCTCCGCCTGCACTATCCGGATATTGGCTGGACCACCTGCTCCATGAGGGAATGGAGCCCCACATGCCAGCGGACCTGTCTTAGCTCACTTTTTTCATCAGCACCCTCGGTTCCTGTTCCTGCTCCAGAACTCATGGGGGTTCCAGCAGTTTACCACGACCTGAAAGAGGTCTTTAGTAAGACCAAGGCCTCCTCCCTGCCGCCACAGCCCTTACTGCTGTGCTATTGACTTGCTTCCCGGCACTTCCCCTCCCAAGGGATGCCTGTACTCTCTCTCTGCCCCCGAAAGAGAAACCATGGACCAATACATCAAAGACTCTTTGGCAGCAGGGATTAACCATCCCTCCCCTTCATAGACTATCATGGACTGAATAATATCATGGTTAAGAATTGTTACCTCCTGTGTTCACCAAGCTCAACCTAAGGAACGCCTACCATTTCGTGTGCATCTGGGAGGGGGGTGAGTGGAAGATTGCCTTCAACATACCTACAGGACATTATGAGTGTTTGGTAATGCCTTTTGTTGACCAAAGCCCCCGCTGTCTTCCAGGCCCTGGTTAATGAGTGCTCAGATACATGCTCAATCAGTTTGTCTTTGTCTACCTGGATGATATCCTAATTTTTTTCTTACAGTCAGGATGACCATGAAATCCATGTAAGAGCCTTTCTCTGCCGCCTCTTGGACAATAGCCTCTTCGTCAAAGCAGAGAAATGTGTATTCCACGTTTCCTCAGTGTCATTCCTGGTGTACACGATATCCAAAGACTCTTAAAATGGACCCCGCTCAGATCTCAGCTTTAACCTCATGGCCGGTCCCAGAGATGTGTAAACACCTACAACGCTTCCTGGGATTTGTCAACTTTTACTGGCGCTTAATCAAAGGTTTCAGCTCAATTGCCTCCTCTCTTTATGCCCTGATGTCATCCAAGGTGTCCTTTCACTGGACCAAAGCAGCCCAGAGAGCCTTTGATGCACACAATTCTTGGTTATCCCCGACCCAGGGTGCCAGTTTGTCGTGGAGGGGAATGCATCCAGTGTGGGAGTAGGGGTTATCCTGTCCCAACGTAAGTAACTCCATCCCTGCGCCTTCTTCTCCTGCCGCCTCACCCCTGCAGTGAAAAACTATGGCATTGGCAACAAGGAACTTCTGCCGGTGAAATTGGCCCTGGAGGAATGGAGGTACCTTTCTTAGTATGGACAGATCATCGCAATCTGGAATATATCAGCCAAGAGACTGAACTCCAGACAAGCCCCCTGGTCGCTGTTCTTCAACAGGTTCAATTTTACCCTGTCCTACCGGCCGGGTTCCCGCAATGCCAAGCCAGATGCTCTTTCCCGTCATTTTCCTGAGAGTCCTGATGAAGAATGTGAACCCTCCACCATCGTTCCAGACTCCTGCTTCATTGCCTGAAGGGTACGAGTTGCCATAGAGGACCAGCAAGGTCCTAGTTCCTGCCCGCCAGACCGTCTGTTCGTCCCTCCTCCCCCTTGCCCGCATGCTTCTCAGCTTTCCTGTCACCCTAGCATTCAACGGACCTACAGTGTCCTGCAGCAACGCTTCCGGTGGCCATTTATCAAGGAGGATGTCCGTGGGTACTTCAACGCATGTTCTGTATGCAACCAGAACAAGACTCCTCATCATCCTCCAGCTGGCCTTCTGCACCTCTTACCTATTCCTAATCGACCTTGGTCCCACATTTCCTTGGACTTTATCACCGGTGTTCCCCCCTCCAATGGTCACACCACCATCCTCACCGTGGTAGATTGGTCCAGCAAGATGGCACACTTCATCCCCCTTCTCAAACTTCCATCCGCCAAGGAAACAGCCAAATTGGTCCTACAGCATGTGTTCCAGCTCCATGGTCTGCCCACTGACATTGTGTCTGATCAGGGTCCCCAGTTCATATTCTTATTTTCAAAGGAATTCTGTGGATTGTTGGGAGCCTCAGTCAGCCTTTCCTCTGGTTTTCATCCCCAGTCCAGCATGCAGACAGAGAGAAAGAACCAGAACCTGAAAACCACTCTTCGCTCGCTGTAGGCCCACAACCCTGCTTCCTGGTCTAAACGGACCATTTGGTCAGAATATGCTCACAGCACCCTCATCTGCATTTATCGCATTAGACAAAAAGAGAGAAAGATCACTTGAATTACAAATACAAGAGATATCAAAATCAAATCACTAGAGGCTGCTCACACTGCCTCCCCACAGGAACACATATTGAGCAATCTGAGAAAATGAAAAATTGAATTAAATGAAATAATTGATAAAGAGACTCAGTTTCAGATACAAAGACTGCGCTCAGAGAACTTTGTAAACGGCAATAAACCCAGCAAATTCCTAGCTAACCAAATGAAACAAAAGAAGGAAAACATACAAATCTCTTCCATTGAGAGCTCAGCTGTAAACATGAGTCATGATCCTGAAGAAATAAATATCATTTTTAGAGACTTTTATAAAAACTTGAATTTCTCACAGATTAATCCACCTGATGCTAACACTGATGCCTTGAATGATGAACAGACTGTGGATCTGGACTCACCAGTCTCCATCGTTGAACTTTATAAAACCCTCCAACATATGCCAAATAAAAAAGCCCTGGGGCCACATGGAGGAACTCTACTGTCTACCAGCAGTAGGGTGTCCACACCTGATCCCCCAATTTTAATCGCATCCGAGGTCACCGCACACTTCACATCCAAATAACCATAATCACTCACATTCCACTACATGCATCCAACACAACACAACTACATATATACAGGAGGGTTTTGGGGGTGGAGCAGATCCACGCACCCCAGTCTCCTGCCCCCTGCATGCGGGGGGGCCCAGTGGCTGAGAGCGGGCCGCTAATCTCACCCTTGGAGTGCTGCTGGCCCTAGGTCGGCGGCTGGCCGGTGGCCACCCTCCCTTGGGCGGGTACATAGCTGCTCCGGGGGCACGTGACAGACTTGTACATGCATGCAAACACATACAAAAATGAACACACTAAATCACTTGTCATTATGTACAGTGGCTGCAGTGTTTTTTTCTTTTTTTTGTCTTCTGTTTGTTTTGTTTTTTCTCCTCTTTTTCGCTTTTTTTCAGGATATTTGAAGGCTATTTTACACCCTTATTGTCTCTCTCATCCCCTCCTCTGGTCTGGCTCAGTTACTTCATGTAACTATAAATAAAATCAATTTAAAGAATACAACAAAAAGAGTCTATGAACTGTTATTGTCAGGGCAAAATTTGTTTTCATCAAAGCACCCAGGTCCCCTTCCTGCTATGCCAAAAAGCTGGGAAGGACAGGTGAAATAAGTAAAAATAAAAGATGAATGCAGATCTACTGCATTCATCACGGAGATAATGGAGGATCAGTCAATCCAGTCAAACATTTCAACACACGAGACCAGATCAATCCTAAAGTTCGACATTCTCAGTCTTACAAAAAAAAAGCCATGTAATTGGCTGTCTTCACTTATGGGCCTTTCACAAGTCTCGCCTGGAGACTGACAATCTTTTATTGGCCCAAATTTTAAGAGGCCTCCACATGGCACTGCTCTTTGATCAGCTTGGCAGTGGAGGGGACGGACCTACAATAGGCTGATTAGGTCAGATGGTGTTCTTTTGATGAGGTATTGGCTAAACATGGTGAACAAGACTGGGCTTTTGCTTGAAGGCTATTACTTTTACAGCTAACCTTGAGTAGAGATCCTCTTGGAAATGTATGACAAATAATGTTTTAAGGAGTTCTGTTTCCAAGATTCACTGTCACTTTGCACTGAACCATCACACTGACTCAAAAGACAATCTGCACTCCTGACTGGACAGTCCCATAAAACTATTGCCTCCTTGGTGCATAATTACTAGTCACAAGGATGGCAGTGCAATGTAATGTTTTTCCAACTTGATTCTTCTATGTTTCATTAATTGCTTACAGATATTCTGTGTAACATTTCTGTGTTAAAATTAAATTAGGGTTTCCCAAATGCAAGCACCTTTCTGATTAGTTTGTGATCTTTTTTTAAGGGCATTGTAGCACACTGCTAAAGGAATACATATATATATATTAATTTGATCTGACAACTTATTATTCATTTCAGCATTTCAGTTCTGCTTAATCCTCAATTTGATTTTAGATTACCCGCAAGCTAAACCCCAAATCCAAAACAGTTAACCATCCCTCCCCTCCCCTAAACATGTAAATAAAAACAGGATGTGTCCTGACTTTTTTTGAATAGGGGCTGTACTTTTATATGCATGCCCTGCTTTTCCCTTCCAATTCATTGATTTTCTGATCAGCTGTTGATTAGCATAGTCGTGAAATTGGAGGTGCACTAAAATCTTGTGCAAGAGGGTATCCATCTACAGCTGATCAACCTTTCTCAGTCCTTAAGGTCCCAGTGCTGGACCTCTGAATTTTTTTAACTGAAATTAGAAAGCTGTCAGGTTTTTGTCAGGTTTGTTGAGTTTTTGTTGCTGCTTGAACTGAAACTTGTGTTTTTCTATGGTTTCCGTGGGAAGCGGAGGTGCTTAAGTTTTTCTATAAGTTGCAGTATGCAGCTTTTGAGCCAGAGGCAGGATTTGTGTTGTTTGCCCCTCCTTAAACCTGCTTTCTCAAGTTGTGCTCCTGACACCTGTCATTCATTTTATGAGCAGGCAACCTTAAAATGACATCTAGCCTGAGGCTGATGGAAGAGACGTCTGTTATGACCCAACAGGTGTTTACTATAGAATCTACAAACTGATCCCAGTGGTTTTGTCTGCTTAACATATAGCTTTTTCTTTTCTGACAATTCTTTCTCTTTCCATCGTTCATGTTCCACCCTTAGTGAAGGTCAGTGCTGGCCAGTATTGCACGCACACCAACCCCCAACAACCAGGCAGCAGAGTCACAGTATTGAGTTCTTGCCCATACAGTCAACCACATCTCAGCTAGGCCAGCGCGATATGGCTGAGAAGTCTATCATGATAGTGAAGTTTCATATTGGTTGTCATGGTTACGATTAATGATCATTTTTAATGACTTGTCCCCCATTTTTAAATTCCAGCTCCAAGTGAAAAAAAGATTGTATTTAACATCTTTATTATATTTTATTTATTTTTTTTGTCTTATGGTATTGCAGTTGTGTATCCCTCCATTGTCGCCAGGTTATTTCATGAGATTTGCTGGTGGATGTAGTGGATGTGGATGGATGAAACTGATGACATGTTGTGTACTTTAATGGATGGAGACCTTTGACATAAAGAAAGATGGATGAAGTGTCGCTATTTATCCTTTTGAACAAAAATGAAACCACAATATCTGGAACACAAGTGCTGTATTTTGACTGGGCACAAACCCATGTGAGTTTAAGGTCGAGCCCTGCCCTTCTGAGCTCAACAATAATGAGCCCGAGCCTAAGCGGACCCAAAACGCTGTCCAATTTACTCATTGCTTTAAATGTTTACACACAAAGCAAACAATACTTCAGTACTTCAACTAGAAAACTTTATTTAAAACAATAATTATGAATTATAACCGTCCTTCAATCATTACAAACAATTAAATGTTAAATAAATAAATGAATAAACTTATACTGTAACAGTGTTGATTTTTGTCTGACTGAAAAATAAATTGAAAACTGATTAACTGTTATACTGGTGACCTGACCTATCCTTTTGTATTCACAATTTCAACTCTGTCTGCTCTCATTTTTTTATTGTATGCTCCTGTTATTGTCAGTGCCATGGCACAACCACACTACACATCTGATAAGTAATTGGCTTTCTTAATTTGTCTCTCATAGTATCTATGGATATGATATAGAGGATATTATATATTACAATTATTCTATTTCCCGAGCCTAAGCACAGCTATCAATCACGGTGTTTCACTCCACTTTTATTATATCAAGTAACTAATTAAACAAAACTGAAACTGTCTTTGGAAAAAAAAAAGAAATATTTGTATTTTTTCATTCAGCCCTACAGGATATACTTGAGGAGAAAGGATTTAAGAGCTATACTGCAGCTTGCTGATTTGGCTTCACTTTATGGGGCCCTCATGTTGTCCATCTTTATATACAGTCAGTGCTTTTTTTCAGCACTGTTGTTATTTTGGATTTTCAAGGTGAAGATTTTGACTAAGGGTGAATGGCATAGTCTTGATTAAAAAGACATATTTTATGTCCCATTAACTTTAAAAATGACCAGTCTAATGTTGCGTTTTCCCATGAATCAGTGTGATGATGATGTGTAATGACTAATTAAAGCCTAATCAGTTAATGGAGAGGGAAAATGGAAATGTATCCTACTAAGTAAGGAAGTATTCCTCTTCACATAGAACTCTGTTATCCTTTCTCATCACTCTTTTATGCATACCTGGTCTCACTTTAATGCTTGCCGTAATTATGATTTATGCTGTTTTATATCGATGTGTACAGCTCCACTGACTGTCACTGAGAGGTCAAGTCCAGACGCAGCTCAGCCATTGATGAAACAAGCAGGTCTCCCACATTAATAATTAGAAATCGTGTACAAGAACATCTGTTTCATGGGGCTATATCAGCTCATACAGCTGATGCAAGAGGGCTAAAAGTAGAGTTGTGGTTGCGGCTACATTTTGTCTCTCCTACAACCTTTCCCTGTGTCTCTTTCTTGGAGAGATGTTATAAATGAATGCATTAGCAGTTCTGCTTTGGCTCCCATGGCAGGATTAAAAACAGGTGGCAGAAGAGCACTATCCCCAAAGCGGTAGAGGTGGGATAAGTGCTGGTAGCGCCTGCCTTGGTGCCACAAAAGACATCAAAACTAATTAACAATATAACTAGGAGAGCAGTAGGGCAAACTGACGCATTAACTGACGCATTAACACGGGGATGTTTTTGTCATAATAGGAAAGACTGAATAACTGACAGGTCTGGATCATGGGATGTCTATTTCCAGTGTTCACCAAGCCTTTTGTCTGGAGTCCTTACTGTTTCATGGATGATGTAGTATTTGATGTCATGATTATGTCTCCACACCACTCCAGCCTTCCTCTCAGTGGGTGTTTTGTCTTCAGGGAGATCTAGTGGTTCTATATGGGTTGTAGCAAATGCAGTTTGTGTCATATAGATCCTGCCTATCTCTGTCCGTCAGGTAGTGAGCTCTGTTTAAAATCACACTCTGAATGAAACATTATCAGTTTTGGTGTAGAGCAGCTTTGGAATGAACTTCTGTCTCCAATGTAATCTGCAACTGTCTTTTCTAAAACAGGATTTTATATCAGCATATTCAACTAAATGTGTGCTTTTTTTAGGTAAATATAACATTTACCATTTTGGTGTTTAGATTCTTTAATAAAAACTAAATTAAGTGATAAAAGAGTTTCGTCTAGATTTACTCTAAATGTTAAGTGTCATCAGAAGACTTTAGTTGTAAATTCACATGCAATAAAATATAACAAAATTGAAATGACAGAACCAACATTTTCTAAACCACAGAAAGGTGAATTTCCCTTTAAATACAATGTAACCCAATTAGCAGTTTATGTTTGTATGCACTGCCATTCGGAAGTGTACATTATAAATGTGGTACACCATTTACAAGGATGCAGATTAGGTAGGGACACAGACTTGTAAGGTACTAGGGCTGATCAGTGAATATCATATACTATATATCAGCACTGGGATGATATTCTTCTGTCCTAATTTGATTATATCATGGTTCTTGGGTCCCAGTTTATTTTTGTTGTGATTTATATTTATTGCAATTCTATAAGTAATGGGATCCAATATTATTGATTGTGATTTTCTTATCCTTCTTACATAAAAACAAAAGTTTAATCATACACTTCTAGAGACTACATATCATGATTGGAAAAGTGGTATAGGCTGAGAGGCTTGTCCTCCATTTTTCGCTTTTGGCTGCTCTCAGCTCACCTTGGCACACATTGGCTGTTTTTCTGGCTTTTTTTCAACATGTTGTATTGTTGCTGTCTTTGTTACTATAGAATATATAGAGAGATCGTGTTAGGTGTAGCTTGGTGGAACCAGATGCAGACACAGAGCAACGTGGTTTTCGGTAAACGAGGTTTTATTCCACAAAATGTGCGAGGGCTGGCAGGCGGGAGCAGGGAGCAGGCAGCAGTGGGTAGAGGGGGCTGGCGGGGCTGGCAGGCAGGCAGGCAGGCAAGCAGTAGTGGTCCAGATATATTGGCGAGAGAGAGAAAACAGTTAGAACTGAGCTGACTAGGACAGAACACAAGTTATAGCCTGAGCGAACGCTACCACATGGTGGGTACAACGATCTGGCGAAGATTGGGTGAAGAGCCGGGGTTGATATACTGCTGGTTGTGTCGTTGATGAGCCAGGTGAGCAGACTGGGACAGGTGAGTTGATTGCAGATGGGCGTGTAGAGTTGGGAGCCAGGAGAGCCACACCCAGGCCAACCCACACACCATGACAGATCGATTCTTCAGAGAATAATACGTTTTTAAATTGGTCAGAAAATAAAATGAATCAGAACTTTTTTGCGATTGAGAATATCTTTGGTCTGAGATGTTTTTTATCAATACATTTTATACTGTGTGTCATAAATGTTGATCATCATTTCAAAGGTTGCATTACAATAAAATAATGTAATTTCCTGAACTTAATCTTCTTCTATTTATCTTCACCTGCTTCAGTCATTAAGTCAACATTGGTGGTCATTATTTATCAACATACATTATTTATCAACATAAAGTAATCCAAACAATACTTGTGTGGTATAAATATCAAGATGTATGGTCAAAAATAGAGGCACTTAAGAGAAAAAATAATCGGATGTATATTTTGTATTATGATATGGCTTAAACATATTATCTTAGGGTAATACTGCCCAGCTCGATAAGGTACATGTATTTTGAATCATTCAGTTCTTCAAAGATGTCTACCACTTTATAAGAGGGTCCTTAATCTTAATTTGTAAATTGTGGTTAAAGTTATAATTGAGGTATTTATCCTGTTAACTATGGTCTTTAGATCTCTAGAAATACCAGATATAGTCATTGAGTGACTGAACGACAAATGTAAATCACCTTTAAAATAACATTATTAGGTCTTTGATCTGTCTGTGAATGGTTCAGCATGCTTTAGTCACATAGTGTCATACAGAGGTCATCTGAGGTCATCATTAATACTTGTGCTGAGTGTCCACACTCAAAAACAGAGCAAAAAGCCTGGTGTCACAGAGAGGGATACAAATGGGATTCATCTTGCACTCTTTTTCATAGTCCCTAAGCATGTATGTTGTTGCCACAAAACAAGACAGATTCTACTTTATTCACTTTATTCACCTGTTCAAACACTTTATGAAGTGAGCATGCTTGTCAGATTGTTTGGTTTTGAAATCCTTTGGAGTTAAATCTATAATGTATTGCACAATATACTGTTAAAACAGTCACTCACTGGTAAAATCTCCACTGTGTACCTTTAAAAAATATACAGATATAAAACCTCATATCAGAAAGGTATGGAGTAGAGTTGGTTTCATATGATGTTCACTGATCAAACAAGGATTATTTTAAAACAATAACACTTTAAATGTGTTGTGCCAGTGTTGGTTCGCTCATTTTCTGCGGCTTATCTGGGTCTGGGTCATGGGCGCAACAGTCTAAGGGAGATCCGGACGTTCCTCTGCCTGGCCAGCCGATATAATCTCTCCAGCGTGTCCTTGGTCTGCCATAGGGTCTCCTCCTGGATGGGCATGCCCAAAACATTTCCCCTCTGAGACGTCCTGGGGACATCCTGACCAGATGCCCGAACCACCTCAACTGGTTCCTCTCAAAACAGAGGAGCAGCAGTTCTACTCCGAGATCATCCCTGCTGTCCAAGCTCCTCACCCTATCTCTAAGGCTGAGCCAAGCCACCCTGCGAAGGAAACTCATTTCGGCCACTTGTATTCGCTATTTCATTCTTTCAGTCACTACCCAGAGCTCATGACCATAGGTGAGAGTTGGGATGTAGATTGACTGGTAAATTGAATGCTTCGCCTTCTGGCTCAGCTCTCTCTTCAACACAACAGACCGCTTTACCGTCCGCATCAATGCTGACGCCCCCCCAATCCCTCTGTCAATCTCCTGCTCCATTTTCCCCTCACTAGTGAACACGACCCCGAGATACTTGAACTCTTCCACTTGGGGAAACAACTTTTCCCCGATCCGGAGTATGCGATACATCGGACTTTCTGGCTGAAAATCATGGCCTCAGATTTAGAGCTACTGATCCTCATTCCCGCTGCTTCACACTCGCCTGCAAACCATCCCAGCGCGAGCTAGAGGTTGGTGTTCGATGAGGCCAACAGGACCCCGTCATTTACATAAGGTAGAGATAGAATCCGGAGGCCACCAAACTTCACTCCCTCTGCTGCTTGTCTGCGGTTAGAAATTCTGTCCATGAAACATGAACAGAACCGGTGACGAAGGGCAGCCCTGGCGGAGACCAACCCTGACTGGGAACGGGTCTGACTTACTGTCGGCAATGCGAACCAAGCTCTGGCTCCGACAATATAGAGATCAAATGGCCCTCAACAAATGGCCCTCAACAAATGGCCCTCAACAAAAGGCCACCCCACACAGGACAACTTGAGGGACACGGTCATAAGCCTTCTCCAGATCCACAAAACACATGTAGACTGGTTGGGCAAACTCCCATGCCCCCTCCAGTACCCTCCCGAAGGTTTAGAGCTGGTCCAGCATTCCACAGCCAGGACAAAAACCACATTGCTCCTCTTGAATCCAAGGACTAATAGCCTAGCTCTCCTCTCCAGCACTCTGGAGTAGACCTTCCCCGGGAGGCTGAGGAATGTGATCCCCTGGTAGTTGAAACACACACTTTGGTCCCTCTTCTTCAAAAGGGGAACCACCACCGCTGTGTGCCACTACAAAGGCACTGTCCCAGATGTCCATGCAATGTTGCAGAGGCGTGTCGACCAGGACAGCTCTACAAACATCCAGAGCCTTAAGGAGCTCCACCCCCTGGGTGCTGACGCTGCAGAGTTGTTTAACAACCTCAGTGACCTTTGACCCCAGTGATGAGCGAGCCCACCCCAGAGTCTGCTGGCTCTGCTTTCTCCACGGAATGCATGTTGGTGGGATAGAGGAGATCTTCAAACTATTCCTTCCATCGCTGAACTATACACTCAGTCGAGGTCAGAAACTCTTCAACTTCCGCTTTCCCCTCCTGAGCCGCTGGACAGTTTGCCAGAATTTCTTCGGCACTGACTGGAAGCCTTGTTCCATGGCCTCACCAAACTTCTCCCACACCCAAGTTTTTGTCTCTGCGACCACCCAAACTGCAGATTGCTTAGCCTGCCGGTAGCTCTCTGCTACCTCAGGAGTCCCACAAGCCAGCCGTGCCCAGTAGGTCTCCTTCTTCAGATTGACGGCTCTTTTTACCTCTGGTGTCCATCAGCAAGTTCTGGGGTTACCCCCACGACCAACACCAGCAACCTTCCCACCACCGCTTCGAGCAGCTGGCCCGGGCAGCACAGAACATGGCCCACTCAGAATCAATTTTCTTAATATCTGTGGCCTCTATCTCTTTTCAGGACTTGCCTTACTATACACAGGTATTTGGCTGTGGCTGACTTCCTTGCAGACACATGGAAATCTTCATGATTAGAAGACATTTTATGCTTTTATGAAGCACATCAGAAAACAGCTTCCATGAAACTCCTATGCTGGGCATCTCAGCTGTGGTATTTGACGCTGTGGCCCCTGTCCCCCCCGGGTTAACCTTCAGTGCTGCTACCAGCTCTACTTCTAAGCATGAAATTATAGTGATTTGACTTCAGAATTGATCAGCTAAATATTGTATTCTCATGTTAAGTATTGCTGCACTAAACAATTTCAAGCCTGATGTATTGACCAATTTCACAAAAAAGGGTCGGCAGATTATTACTTACAAAATTATTTTCTTTTTTTTTCTTTGATGCAGAATCATTGTCCTTACTAAATGGACCTGGAAGGGTCAGATGCACCAAAATTCAAGTACAGAAAAAATATGTGGATCTATAGCCCGAACAATATTTGTGCAGAAGCAAAAATATGTATTTTTAAAAATAAGTGTTTTTGTTTACATTATATCGTGTGAACATTATTGCATCATGAAACCAAAAAATATTTATGTTTATGTTATTATACATAGGACATTCCAGAGCATTTTTATTTTACTATAACTAAAGAGAAATATCAGACAGGAGTTTTTTTTTTTACACATTGTTGATTCATTTTCAGTGTTTGATATGGCAACAAAGAGACAACAAAGAAAAACAACAAAACAGAAACAAAACAAAGGTTTTAAAAAGTATTCCGCTGTGCGATAAATGTGAAATACATAAATACATGTACATACATGTGTATAAGCATGCACACACATTTAAAGGTGGAGCTCTTTCTTTTTTTTTTGGACCACCCATGACTATTTCATACCATTGGGATTGTTTAAAAGAGCCAAAGATGAGTCATTCCATATAATATTTCTTTTATATAACTTATATTTAATGAAGCCCTGCACAATATTTTCTGAGTTACAGGCGCTCATATACTGTGTGGGTATGTTGAAATTCTGCACATTCTAATTTGCGTCACTCTTATGGCATTTTTAAGCCCTCACAACTTCATTTAGTTAGATAGCCACATGAAATTTTCAGGGCTGAAAAATATATTTGTGGTCTGTTAAAAACTGTAACCAATCAATTTTATTTCCATTCAAAGTGTCACAATCTAAAGCCGAAAATTTGTTTTTCTTCAACATGATTTGTTTCTTAAAATTTTAACTTTAAACATAAATATCATGGAAAATATAAAAAAGTGTCAGCAGCAATTTAATTTCTATAACACAGACTAATAGAAAAATTATATATTTGTATCATGGATGTGCCATTTGTTTTCTGAAAAATTACCAGAGAAAACCTTAAAAAAGTGCATTTTGGTAAAACAAAATGACCTTTTATATCACCATGTGGCATTGCCATTTGGTAGGCCTATAAAAAAAAAAGACATAAAAAGATCAGCTAATTCTGAAGGGGTCAGGAGGGACACACTTGTTGAATTTTAATGGCATGAGCCTAATACATCCATGTGTTCATCATCCCAGTTTAGCATCTGAACATGCGCTAACACTAATTATTTGATTAAATAAAGAGCAGGGGACAATAAAGAGCAAACTAAAGAAAATCTAAAACTTGCATTTAAAGTTCAACTTTAAGGAACTGTGACCAAGATTAAGGACATCAAGCAGTGTGTTACATTTAAGAGTGTTTTGGAAGTCGGGGAAAATGAGGCGAACAGATGTGAGTATGGAGTCTCCCTCTTTACTTTTGGACTTCCAACACAACACTGAACACAACTCTCCTCCGGGACACGCTTAACCTGAACCGACCAACCCCCGACATTCTCTAACTCCGCCCTTTAACCCTGTCAATTCTGTGAGTGCGATATTACTCCAAACCTATGTCCCCTACAGTGTAAAAATAAAGTGAACATGGAGAAACTGTTTCTTAATCACCTCAGACTGATCTTGTACTGTGTCAGGACCTGCTAGTGTCAAGTGTCTGTCTGTTAGGGTCATTTGGTGTTTCCTGTTTTACTTTGAATTTCTGTCTGTGTCTTACTCCCCATGTCCTGACAAGTGTTGTCCCTCAGGTGTGTCTGATTATTCCCTCTCCCTAATGCGTCCCACCTGTGTCCAATTGTCTACCTCTCCCTCGTGTATTTAACCCCCGTGTTCCCTTCCTCCTTTGCCAGATTGTCTTGTCTACTTAGCGAGCATTCCAGTGTTTATCCTCCGTGAGTTCCTAGTGTCTTGATCTTGTTTTTGTTTTCCGATCCCGAGTTTGCCTTATCCTAATTTGTACCGTCGCATCTTTTGAATTCCTGGTTTTGACTATTATAATAAAAACGACTACCGATTTACTTTACCTGTGGATTCTGCATTTTTGGATCCTCCAGCCCTGGTTCATGACAGTACTGTAGGTTCTTGCTTGCTGCTTGGGGATATTATATGCTAATAGTGGCTTTTCTATGGTAATCAATCAGCTGATAATATTTGCCCACCCATTTATCAGCCAGGCTCTAATGCTGTTTCTGCTGTCTTTTGGTGTATTTTTTGCTGTACTATCAGGATGCCCATTTTTAACATCACTGAGCCCAGTGGGGATTGAACTCCTAATCTTTGCACTGCCTGTGCACTTTTCTCCAGAACGCGCACTCAGCTATTAGGACACAGAACATCTATCATTATTTAAACGTGGAGGTTCAGTGAGGGTATTATTTGTGAGGTTTATTGGACAGTGTTGGTCACTTTTATAATCTCATCTGAGGGATATATTTTAACGATATTAACTGCCAGGTGCTGCATCTCATTTGCCATTCAAACTCAAAACAGAATGAGCTCCCCCAGGAGACTCAGGCATTGGGTTTGGTCAGACATTTTTGATGATGTGGTGGTTTGTAATTCAGAATGGGAGCTGGCAGGACATTTTTCATTTCTGTTTTTTCTATTCATATTTCATTCATTTACAACTAGTGGTTGTTCATTCATCATTACTCTGTGTTCTAGGTACTGGATCTGTGTGTGTGCATAAAGAAGCATTCAGGTGCAAATCACCATCTCTGACAGTGACGGGGAATAGAGGGTATGTATTATCTTTTAGCAGCTAAATAAACTCACATTATCCCATTTGAGAAGTAAAAAACCAAACAACCAGTGTATTGTAAAGGTAAAGGACAAGGAATCCAGAGCAATCTGTGTCATATGTCAATCAGTCAGCACATTGGAGACAATAAAATCTAGCTTGTCATATTCATTCTGCTGACAACATGAAGTGTCAAATCAGAAAAAGGCTATGTATACATATATGCCCCTACCCCCTTTTTGCACTCTAAAAGATGTCCTTGTTAGGTTTTTTTATAGTGTTCAATATCTTTAAAAAGGTAACTCATGCAGCCATGAAATGGCAGGGGCACAGACAAAACCATGTACAACTCATCCAATTGATCAATGAATGACTGCAACATAAAATAAAACAGGAACAAGCACACTGAAATTCAAAACCATGACACACAATTTCTTTTATACATAGTCTCCAGGTCCAAGATGGGTTTAATCCTATTTTTCATACCTCAGAATGCTCCTCCAGTCACAGAACCCTCATGCCTACTAGACGGGTTGGGGTAGGAAAACAATGCTAACAAGATGGTAATTGTACTTGTCAAAGATCTTGAAGACTGAACAGAGGGTATTGGAGAACTCTGTAAATCTTTTGGTTCTGATGCTAAAGGGTTACTGGATTTTAACCATTAATTTTACTATTCCTGAAAAGAAAGGCTCAGTGGACTGTAATCTGTATTTAAAAAATCCAAAAACTATAAACCACTTCTGATATAGCAGATGATGTTTGCGGGTCATGGAAAATAAAATATTTCTGTTAATCTAAACATTTTGATATCTTTTTCCCTATGCACACACCACAATTGAAGTGGAGTCTGGCATTAAAAGGATGTTTATAAGTTGGTTTATAACAGTTTTGTATCTGGGGCTTCCATGGAGTTGGATAATGCAGGTGATTAGTGTAAAGATGTTCAAACTTGAGAACTCTTTCATATATGATGGCAAGAAGATTCCATAAAATCTGCTGTTTCAAGGTCATGAACTGTTAAGATTGCGTTTAACTTTGTTTAAAATGAAAAAACTTGGGAAATAATATGCATTTATGTAAAGGTAATATTTATACTTTTTATACTATTCAGAAACAATTCCTCAAAGCTACACCAAACTTAACAAGAACAATTCAGATTAATATTTAGTCTAGTTTCATCTGGCAGGTAATCAGCAGGTGACGGTACTTTTCTGCTTGACCGTTGTTTTTTACCCCGCCCGTTTACCTACGCCTCCTGCTGCTTCACCTGGTGTTTCTTGAGTAGCAGTCTCAGCTAGCTGAGGGTGGAGTTGAGCATAGTGACGCAGAGCACTCTCAGCTGCTCTACCCCCCAGCTTAGTTGAGCCACATCCCTCCTGATACGTGTTCTGTGGCACATGATTAATCCCTGTGCTCATATCTCTTCTCATGTGTAAGCACTTTCGCTGCTTTCTAGGCTCAGACTGACATGAGGAGACAATTCCATTCTGACATATCACCAAATTAAGATAACTGGCATGTGTAAACAATGCAAATAGGCACTAAAAACCATTCATCCAACGGAAGGTGATGCCTAACTCTCCTATTAAAACTTTGTGGACCCCGTAATATTTGAAGGTCCTGTGTGGTAGAGCTTGATTCTCCATTAGTAATTTCTTAGCTTCTCTCAGCTGGCTAATTGTTCTGACATTTCTGATGTTGTTTGAACAGCTGCATCCATAAATAATACATGGCTTTATTATAGTATACTGTAGGTCTCAATTATGGTGGATATTAAGAGACCATTTCACTGATGCAGTTGCATTTACAGAATGTGCAGGACAATGTCAGGGTCTGCTAGTGTCAAGTGTCTGTCTGTTAGGGTCAGTTGGTAATTCAGCTCTCTTTTTATGTCCCTGTGTGTCTAATCCCCACTTGGTCGTGTCGCTCAGGTGTGTTTGATTGTCTACTTCTCCCTCGTGTATTTAACCCCCGCGTTCCTTTCCTCCTGTGCCAGATTGTCTTGTCTTTTGTAGTAAGCAGTCCAGCGTATATTCCATGTAAGTCTCCTTGTGTCCAATCTTTATTCCGTGTTCCGATTACTGAGTTTTCCTAATCCTTGTCTGTACCATTGCATAGTTTGAATTCCCAGTTTGACCTTGTTATTAAAACGACTACTGATTTAGAAAGCCCCCTGTGTGACTCTGTACAATTGGGTCCTTGGTTTCCCGAACCTGATAGTACAATCTGGCCAGAAATGGATCCAGCAGAGTCAGAGCCAGTTCACTAAGCCCTGAAGGCGCAAGGCGCACGTCTCCACTGGCTAGATGAGCAACTGGCGTCAGGAAATGTTAGAAGCAGCTAAACGCAATGAATCCATGTGCCTGACTTTGTCTGATAAATTAAATGTCGTTATTGATCAACTTTAGCAACCATCTGCTTCTCCAATAGATCCAAAGGGTTCAGAAGCTGCGGCTGAACCTACTGTTTCTACCGTGAGTTTGCACTCTCTCCACCTTTCTAGCTCTGAACGTTTTGCTTTAGTGTCTGGGGACTGTCGACCCTTTATTTCTCAGCGCGAACTACATTTTGAGTTCAATGTAGCCTTCTTTCCTTCAGACCGAGCCAAGATTGCATTTATAATTTCTCATTTGACTGGTCAAGCCAGAACTTGGGGTACGGCTGAGTGGAGCCGCCGATCAGCTGTGTGTAATTCCTTGCCAGAATTTATTGGAAATATTCACGCAAATATTCCAGTCGACATCTGCGGGCAGAGAAGCAGCCAAAGCATTGGTATCTCTGAGGCAAGGCAAACGATCGGTAATTGATTACGCCATTGAATTCTGCACCATAGCCGCTGATAGTGGTTGGAATCAACCTGCGCTAATAGACGCATTCCTGAAACGCTTGTCAGAGACTCTCAAGGTACATATGGCTCCAATCGATCTACCAGCGGATCTTGAGGCAGTGATTAATTTGGCCTCTCCAAGATAAATAAGAGACTCCGTGAACGTCAGAAGCCTCTGCTTCGGCAGGATCACTTCCAGTTTGCTCCCATTTCCCAGCAACAGGTTTTTCTTCCAGTTCCCCACCGGCAAGTTTTTTCCCCTGCTCCTTCTAACGAATTTTTTGATAGACCTGAGCCATCCAGTGAGTTACTAGAACTGATGCAAATCAGCAGGACCAGCCTCACTCCATTGGAGTGGCAGTGGAGAATGAAGGAAGGAAGGTGCATTTACTGTGCACAGTTGGGACACATCCTCACCTCCTGCCCAGTTAGGTCTCCAACACCTAAGGCAGCCTCTTCATCTTTGGTGAGTCAAACAAAAATACCTGGCAGGTATAGGGGACCTCTCACTAAAGTAATGCTCCAATCGAGTTCTGATTCCCTAGTTCTTCAAGCATTAGTAGATTCCGGAGCAGACACTAATTTGATGGATTTTCAAGTTGCTAAGAGACTTCAGTTGTCCCGGGTAAAGCTTTCTCAACCTCTGTGTACATCAGCCCTAGATGGAAGACTAATGTGTAAGGTTACACACCAAACGTCCCCAGTGACACTTGTCACTTGACACTTGACACGTGTTTGTCGACGGTCATCAGGAGAAAGTAAACTTCTTTCTTTTCGTGTCTGTCCATCATCCACTTGTTCTAGGCCTCCCATGGTTACCAAAGCATAACCCACACATAGACTGGTCCACAGGAAGTGTTTTAGAGTGAGGAAAGAACTGTGTTAAGCACTGTTTTCTGGACAGAAAATCTCCCCAGGAGATTTCCGTGTAAACAGAGAAGTGTGATCTCCATGAAAGCCCAGTTTCGTTGGTGGGGTGTGTTGTATCGGATGGTCAAGTTGGGAAGGACCAACAGAAGCTCCAGGCCATTATTGATTGGCCAATTCCATCCTCGCGGGGGGAGGTGCAGCGCCCCTGGTCAGTCTCTCAGGACATTGTTGCTGGTGGACCCTTGGAGGAGGAGACGCAGCCAGATGAAAACGTCCCTTCAGCAGCTGCTACGGTCCGTCGCTGTCGCCGGAAGTATTCCAGAGCCAGGTCGACTCTCATCAGGTTGTCAGCAGCCTACAAGAAGGCAGCAGATAAAAGGACAAAAGGTCAGAAGGTTTGCCTCTCAACCCAAGATTTGCCCTTACGCACAAATCCACGTAGGTGATCCTCGAGATTTATAGATCCTGTTCCTGTGCCAAAGGTCACTAATCCATCTGTTGAGGAAGCAAGGTTAAACCGGTCAAAGAAAGCGCCCTCGTCTCAGCCTCCAAACCACTTCCTCCTCCCTGCGTCATCGACGGCGAACCAGTTTACACTGTTCGACGCTTACTGGCAGCCAGACACAGCGGACGAAGTATGCAGTATTTGGTGGACTAGGAGGGCTATGGGCCCGAAGAGCGCTCCTGGGTTTCATCCGAGGACACCATGGACTCCCAGCTCATAAAACAACTTTTGAGGACCCACCCTCCGGGTTCTAGGCCACCAGGAATTGAACCCAGGGCCTTTCTGTGTGGAATTTACATGTTCTCCCTGTTTCTGCGTGGGTTCTCTCCGGGTGCTCTGGCTTCCTCCTGCAGTCCAAAAACATGCAAGGGGTTTAGGGTAATTGGTTACTCTAAACTGCCCTTAGATGTGAATGTGAGTGTGTATGGTTGTTTGTCTCCATGCCAGCCATGCGATGAACTGGCAATTTACTCCAGGGTGTACCCCTGGAACTGCTTAGATTTGTATGTGCAGGTTGCTGGGGACCAGACAGATAAGGAGCTCTCTGAGAAACCTCAAACGGCTCCCAGCTTCTGAGGCTGGTTCGTCTGCATATGTTTGAAGTCAAATGTTGGATGGGATTGACTGAAAAGAAATGTGACAAGCTCCACTGTACAAGTGCACACATAGGCTCAAAAATGTACGCACACTGACACACGTCTACTCAGACGTAAGGCACAGCTTTGAAACCAACTTTTCCTCTGCGTTACCTGTCAGCAAATTTACCCTGCTCCTTAAGGGGCTGGAATTTAAATGTTCAGATCTGCCATAGAAATGACCCACCACCCCTTCCTCTGCTGCCACCCATCATAATGTACAGGCAAAGAGGCTTAGTCATCAATTTCCCCCATTTCCTTTTAAGATGACAGGGATTTAATTCATTCGAATATAGGCAGCTCTGCACAGTTACTGAACATGTAAAAAATTTAGACACATAAAAGTTCTATCAGCCAGTATAAATCTGAAAAATCAATACTATCACACAGTATGCATGTATGAGTCAATATATTCTGTCTTTCCTCAGAAGATTTTGTCTCATGGTCCATTCACAATTAACATCAGGCAAATTCTTGCTCGATCTGTTCAACTGGTTGTTTGAGGTGAAAGAAAGACTTCATAAACAGTAAGCCTAATAGTAGAATATATGTACATACATTTCATCAAGTTTATGGCATTTATGGCATCCATAAATCCACTGGTTACATCCAAAATTTTTGATCAAATCAAATCAAATTTTATTTGTATAGCCCAAAATCACAATTTACACATTATCTCACTGGGCTTTGACAAACTGTACAGATGTGACATCCTCTGCCCTTAGACCCTCGAACCAGGTGAGGAAAAACTTAAAAAACCCTAAACAAGGAAAATAAGAAACCTCAGGAAGAACCACAGAGGACGGATCCTTCTTCCTAGGACGGACAGACGTGCAATAAAGGTCACTTGTACAGAACACAAACACATGATAACAGTTCACTTAGAATGCATAAAACATCCATGAGTTCCAGAGTCTGTGGATTCTATAAATCCGGATGTATGGAAAGTCTAGTGATCCAGACACAGGTGGACTCTGTTGGTCCAGGAGTCATTGTATTCCATGTAGCAAGATCTGAGTGTTGCTGAGTCCAAGAGTATGTAGAATCTGTAAATCCAGGGATATGTGAACTGTAGTGATCCAGAAGCAGGTGTAGTCTATTGATCCAGAAGCCATTGTGATCTGTGGATCCTGATTTGCACTTGGAAGCCTAGGATCCAAGTCACAGGATCTCCTTTCCTAATGTGGCCAGGAGGCATCAGGCAGGACCACAGCAGCACCTCCCACTGCGACCTAGAAAAACCTGCAGGATGGTAAAGCACAACGACTCCGGGGAAGAAGTAAAGTTAGTGTAAGGATATGGACATTTATAGGAGCAGAGAAGGAGTCGGAGTCAGAGGGGGGAGAGAAGAAAGCTCAGTGACTCATGGAGTGTTCCCCCAGCAACCTAAGCCTATAGCAGCATAACTAAGGGCTAGATAGGCCAGCCTTAACTATAAGCTTTATCAAAAAGGAAGGTTTTAAGCCTACTCTTAAAATCAGAGAGTGCGTCTGCCTCCCGTACCAAGACTGGAAGTTAGTTCCACAGGGGAGGAGCTTGATAGCTGAAAACTCTGCCTCCCATTCTACTTTTGGAAATTTTTGGGATCACCAGTAACCCTGCATCCTGGGAGCGTAAGGTTCTGAATGGGCGATAGGGTACTATGAGCTGTTCAAGATAAGACGGTGACTGACCATGAATTGCTTTGCAGGTGAGGACAAGGATTTTAAATTCTATTCTGAATTTAACTTGATGTAGTCAAAACTAAGCTACCCATCTCGAAACTGCCACCTTACCGTGGTGGAGGGTTTTGGGTGCCCTAATAATCCTAGGAGCCATGTTGTCTGGGGCGGTTTGCCCCTGGTAGGGTCACCCAAGGCAAATTGGTCCTAGGTGAGGGGCCAGACAAAGCGCGGTTCAAAAGACTTCTATGATGGTGACAAACAAAGACTTGTGTACCCTGTCCGGAGGGATACCGGGACCCCGCCCTGGAGCCAGGCCTGCGGAAGGGGTCCGTAGGTGAGCGCCTGGTGACCGGGCCTTTGTCCATGGGGTCTGGTCGGGCTCAGCCCAAAAAGGAGACATGGGTTCGTCCTCACGTGGGCCCACCACCCACATGAGGAGCCATAGAGGTCCGGCGCTATGTGGATTGGGTCCAGAGGGTGTGTTCCAACTACCAGGGGATCACATTCCTTAGCCTCCCTGGGAAGGTCTACTCCAGGGTGCTGGAGAAGAGAGTCTGGCTGCTAGTTGAACCTCGGATTCAAGTGGAGCAATGTGGTTTTCGTCCTGGCTGTGGAACCAGCTCTATACCTTTGCGTGGGTACTGCAGGGGGCATGGGAGTTTGCCCAGCCAGTCCACATGTGTTTTGTGGATCTGGAGAAGGCTTATGACCATGTCCCTCAAAGTGTCCTGTGGGGGGTGCTCCGGGAGTATGGGGTAGATGGCTTCTTGTTACGGGCCATTCGATCTCTGTATTGTTGGAGCCAGAGCTTGGTTCATATTGGCGGCAGTAAGTGAGACCCCTTCCCAGTCAGGGTTGGTCTCCACCAAGGCTGCCCTTTGTCACCGGTTCTGTTCATAATATTTATAGACAGAATTTCTAGGTGCAGCCAAGCGGCGGAGGGAGTCAAATTCGGTGGCCTCCGGATTCCGTCTTTGCTATTTGCAGATGACGTGGTCCTGTTGGCCTCATCGAACAGCGATCTCCAGCTCGCACTGGGACGGTTTGCAGCCGAGTGTGAAGCTGCGGGGATGAGGATCAGCAGCTCTAAATCTGAGGCCATGGTTCTCACCCGGAAAAGGGTGGATTGCCCACTCCGGGTCGGGGGAGAGTTGCTTCCCCAAGTGGAGGAGTTCAAGTATCTCGGGGTGTTGCTCACGAGTGAGGGGAAAATCGAGCGGGAGATTGACAGATGGATTGGGGCAGCATTGGCAGTTATGCGGTTGCTGTAGCAATTTGTTGTGGTGAAGACAGAGCTGAGCCAGAAGGCAAAGCTTTCAATTTACAGGTCAATCTATGTCCCAACTCTCACCTCTGGTCATGAGCTCTGGGTAGTGACTGAAAGAATGAGATCGCGAATACAAGCGGCCGAAATGAGCTTCCTTCGCAGGGTGGCTGGGCTCAGCCTTAGAGATAGGGTGATGAACTCGGACATCCGGGAGAGGCTCAGAGTAGAACCGCTGCTCCTCCGCGTTGAGAGGAGCCAGTTGAGGTGGTTTGGGCATCTGGTCAGGACGCCTACTGGACTTCACCCTGGGCAGGTGTTTCGGGCATGCCCATCCGGGAGGAGACCCCGGGGAAGACCAAGGACACGCTGGAGATATTATATCTCTCGGCTGGCTTCTCCCCGGAGGAGTTGGTGGAAGTGGTCGGGGAGAGGAACATCTGGATCTCCCTGCTCAGGCTGTTGCCCCCGCGACCCGGACCTGGATAAGCGGCAGAAAACGAAACGAAACGAAATGAAAACTAAGCTAATCTTAGAGTAGATTTAGCCTTGTATTTGTGTCAATTCACACACACACACACACACACACACACACACACACACACAAAACAAAAGCACCTGCAGCTATGAGTCTTCATCATCTGTGTATCAATCTCTGTCCAATCTGCTTGGAAACTTAACCATTTTATTCCCCCCTGAAAAATTTGGCAATCATTTTTAATAGTTTTTAAAATAGTTTTTAAATTATATTTTTAAGACACATACATAAACAGGACAGGTGTTAAAACCATACCGTTACTATTGCAATACCTATTGTTAAGGATGTTGCTGATATGATGAACTGTTATTTGGTAATTGCTGCAAAGAATTTATCCAAAAATATTTAAAAGTTTTGAATAATTTTTCTGGTGTTATGCTCCAGTCCAGGGGTAAGAGGCGCAACATAAAAGAGCAAGAGGGGACAAAAAAACAATGCGACAGTTCCCAATTTATTTCTATTACAGTATTTACTGGCAAAACAGTGAAAATTGACTTCAGGCAGGGCGAACCCAGGCCAAAAAAACAAACAAAACCCAAATTATCTTTCCCAGTATAAAGTATTCAATCCCCTCAGAAAACCAGAAAAATGATAAAAAGAAATGGCAGTTAATCCCTATGGTTCACCCTAAATCTAAGTGACTATTTACAACTATCTACAAGTGTGGAACAGGTGCGACATAAGATCATCTAAACTAAGCTAACAATCAAATGAAACACACAATAAACAATCAAAAACACGAACCAGCAAAATACACAAAGAAAAGATTGGTGAACAAGTGAACTGATGATGACGTCAATAGACTGGGGGCCCCTTCTGCCTGGCAGACTGGTGAAATCCCTTCCTCTCAAACTAATTGCATCAGTCTCAGATAAAAGAAGCACTAAGAGTAATGCTGATAAATGTGGTGAATGGTGAATGGTGAATGGTGAGGGATTTTATGAAACACTGAAGTGCTGTACTATACTGAACCAGGCTATCACATCCCCTCAAGAGACACAATTAATAAGAGCATTGAAAAGCAGTGTGGAAATTAAAAAAGCCGAGATAAAGGCTTTGCTGACTGAGTTGCTACTGGAACTGACTGTTAAGACTGCGTTAACTGCAGTTGCTTCACAGTTGCCTACCATGTTCCTCCTAGCTGAGTCCATACCAGTCTATACCATGCCAAGGTATAACCTTGGTCATTTTTGGGCAGTTACTTTAATCATAGCACTGCTGCATTCATAATTAAATATTTTAGCATTTTTGCAAAGGTTGTGAGGTTTGGCCACCAGATAGCACCATTTACAAAATCAAAGGGAAATTGTTCCTATTCCTACTCCTACTGAAACCGTTTAACTATTAAAATGTTCAGTTCTTTAAGGACATTACAATATTGTGTTCACGTTTCTTCTTTTTATGCTTTTGTATATAAATTCCTGTGAATTTCCTTGATGTCTTTAACGTCTTTTGTGTAAAAATAATTAAAAAAAAAAAAATTAAGAAACTATAACATAAAACACATTAAAAACATCAAAGAAGAAAGAAACAGTGCTAATGTGCATTGTAGCTCATGAATTTTCTGACTCTTCATTTCACATTTCTGCAATTTAGCAAACGTTTTCAGTATGCAGCGTCCACACACATTTTCACCAGGAAATGGACATTTTTCTGGTCAGCTTGAGACCAAACTTGTAACCATGTACAGTATTTCAAAACACATAACGTACTGAAATCATAACAGGCAGACAATGGTACATAGTGGAAGACCATATCTTTATGTTTTTGGTGCAAAAACAGGAATGTTCTTGCTCTTATGGCTTTTATTTTACTTCAGTTTAAAAAGGATCATGGCTGCCTGCAGAAGGTCCGTTTCATAGAGTTAATTATGTAGACGAAAACTTGACCTGCCGTCTTTTCCCATACTTTATTTTAACAAATATCTATGCGAGTGAAGGAGGGCTGTGTCACACATCTATTGTACAGATAGTTCTAATGGCTCAGAAGACTGAACTCAGAGCTGAAACTGTGAGAAGGTTTTGAGAGAATTGGCTCTGTAAGAAATAAAAGCCATTTATCTTTTACATTTTCTTCAGCCGTATTAGTATTTCTAATTAACTGATAAGCGTAGAGGAACAGCCAGCACATTGGTCTTTGGCCTTGTAGTAAATGTAGTTTGCATCTTAGCAGTCCTGCAGCTGAAAGCTGATTAATAGCGCACTTCCTCAGAGTAATCATCATTTTGATCCTGGTTGGGACTGTGACTCCTGCCCATCCTCATTCAAACCTCTACCTCCTGTGTGGGCTTATGGCAACCAGCAAGAGGTAATGACTATAATGAAACAGTGCAAATATGGTAAACCTTAGACCGATGGTGAGCTCCATCAAGTGAGGACGGTGCACGTAGTTGCTGCGGCTCGGTGCTTTCCTTTTCAGAACTTTGTATGGTTGTTTGTGTCTATGTTGATTCTCGTCCTATCTGCATTCTGCCAGGCGAACAACAACTATGAGCGGAGTTTCACAGCTGATTTTCTCCGCTCAATTACATTCCGGTGGATGTAACGAGGAGCGCCAGCTCCGTGTGGATTACCATCCCTGCAGGCTGGTGGTGAAGGCGGCGAAGGGAGAAGAAACAAAAGCAGGGTCGGCGCACTTGCAGCCACAAAAACCACCGTTTCCCAGAGTTTGCCTCACCAATGCCAGATCCCCTCGCTAATAAAATGGATGAACTGAGGCTCCTGGTTGCAACAAACAACATTGTCAAGGACAGTTGCCTTCTGCTGATTACCTAAGCCTGGCTTCATTCATTCATTCTGGACTCTGCTATCCAGCTAGCAGGCTACACAGCGAAGCTTCATGACAGGACTAGTAACTCCGGTAAGAGCAGAGGAGGTGGGCTGTGTGTCTACATCCACAACAACTGGTGCACTAACACGGAGTCACTGCTCCCCAGACTTGGAGTATGTGACTGTATGTTGACAGTCGACCCATTTACCTTCCCTGAGAGTTTACTGTGGTCATGATTACTGCTGTTTACATCCCACCGGATGATAGGCTAACTCGGCCCTCAGACATTTACATGGCATCATTAGCAGTCAGCAGAGCATGTAGCCTGATGCAGTACACATCGTAGCGGGGGATTTCAACCATGTGGACTTAAAAGCAGTGCTCCCTAAATTCCACCAACACATAAAGTGTGCCACCAGAGGAGCTAACACACTGGAAACGGTCTACTCAAACATCAAGCTAGGCTAGCTAGGGTTAGACCACTACCACAAATGGGCTGACCACATATCATTGCTTTTAATCCCTGCAACCTCAGGATAACTGCTGTTACCACCATACAGACTGTCAAAACTTGGCCTGATGGAGCCTCCCAGCAGCTACAAGACTGCCTTTACAGGCACAACTGGGACATTTTTGAGCACCAAGACCTGGAGGTGTTCACTGACAGTGTACTGTTTTACATTAAGAACTGCACGGATATATTCATAGTGGACAAACACACCCAGATTTATCCCAATCAGAAGCCCTGGATGACCAGGGAAGTCCAGCGGCTACTAAAGAAGAGGAACACCACCTTCAGGTCTGGAGACAGGGCTCTCTACAGCACAGCCAGTGCCAACTTGAAGAAAGGCATCCAGAAGGCCAAGTTGGACTACAGGAGGAAGGTTGAGGACCACCTGGAAAGTGACAACAGCAGGCAGGTGTGGCAGGGAGTCCAGCACATTACCAACTGCAGGGCCAACATTGGAGCTGCTGAAGGGCCTCACTAGCAGATGAGCTGAATTACTTCTTTGCCCGTTTTGAGATGAAGCCACAGGAGGCAGCCATGCTACACCCAGCAGCCCACAACAACTCCATCCTCACAGTGGAGGAGCATGAGGTGAGGCATATGCTGTGGGCTGTCAATCCAAGGAAGGCGGCTGGACCCTGGACCATACGACGTCTCTGTACGTGTGCTGAAAGACTCTGCAGACCAGCTGGCTGGGGTCTTCAGTAGGATCGTGAACCAGTCCTTGTCCCTGTCCACCATCCCATCACCGGCCTCAAAGACTACCAGCAAGTAGCACTCACATTTGTGGTGATGAAGTGCTTTAAGAAACTGGTTCGGAGTCATATCATGTTATTCATCCCTCCCACCTTCGACTCACATCAGTTTGCCTACGGGGCTAATTGGTCTACTGAGGATGCCATGGTCACAGCGCACTATGCTGCACTGTCCCACCTGGAGCAGCAGGGGAACTACGTATGGATGCTCTTCATTGACTTTAGCTCTGCCTTTAACACCATCCTCCCCCACAGACTGGTGTCAAAACTATCAGACATTGGACTCCCACACTCCATCTGCCTTTGGATAAAGGACATCCTGACAGACTGCACCCAGAAGGTTAGAGTGGGCCCCCACACCTCTACGGCCGTCAACCTCAGCACTGGCTCCCCACAGGACTGCATGCTGAATACCCTGTTTTATACACTCTACACCCACGACTGCACCCCCGCCCACCACAGCAACACCACCATCAAGTTTACAGATGACACAGCGTTGGTGGGGTTCATCTCTGGGGAGTATGAGTCTGCGTATAGAGATGAGGTGAAGCGGTTTACAGTTTGATGTACAGACAATAACCTACTCCTCAACACAATAAAAACTAAGGAGCTCATTGTGGACCTGGGGAAGAAAAAAAAGGACATCCAACCATTGTTCATAAGCAGGGACTGTGTGGAGAGGTGTCCCGGATTTCCACGTCCTGGCAGTCCACATCACGGAGGACCTGATCTGGGGCACGAACACACCTGAGTTGGTGAAAAAGGCCTAGCATAGACTCTACTTCCTTAGAGTTCTCAGGAAGAACAAGATCCCCCAAATACTGATGGTGTCTTTCTTTCGCTCCTCAATTGAGAGCATTAAGACCTACTGCCTCTGTGTGTGGTTCTCAAGCTGCACAGTGGCACAGAGGAAAGCGCACCAGGGGATCATAAAAGTTGCTCATAAAATCATCGCCTCCCCTTGCCCTCTCTTGAGGAACTATATACACTAGTTACTATATACACCCAGGAAAGCCCAAAATATACCGCAGGACTCATCACAGCCTGGACACCAATCTGTTTAAGCTGCTGCCGTCAGGCAGACGATACAGGACAATTAAAAGAAGGACAAACAGAAAAAAAAACAGTTTCATCAACTGCCATAAATGTATTAAACACTGCCAAGACTTAATTCAGCAATTTTTATACTGTACAAGGTTTGTGAATTTATTGGATGAATGTGGATGTCTGTGTGGGTGTGTGTGTTTTGGGTTTTTTTTTGTTTGTTTTTTTACGTAGTTAATTGATTATTGATTTTTATACATTTTTATACATTTGCACTGAATAAGGGTTGGACTCAATTTCGTTGTACGTGTTACAATGACAATAAAAATATTCTATTTTATCAGCCCCAGGGCAACAAAGATGGCTGTCCTGTTGTGGCTTGAATGTAACTACTTTATAAAAGACTGAACACTTTGTTCTTTGTCCTACACCAACAGGGGTCCATATTTCACCCCAACACAACAGATATTGTGTAGTTGTCAGTTTATTTATAGATTGATGCACTCCCCCTTTTAGCTTGCAGGGCAGTGCTCTACCACGGTCTAATGAGGCAAAAGACTACATGAAATCAATAGATGCAATGCAAACAACTGAGGACTCAGATAATTAAGCAGATTCCACCATGTAGAATGGCCGGCTGTTTAAGGGTTGAGGAGCAGCAGAGCTATGCAGAGTTTAATGAATGTAGGTTAGGTCTTTTTTTTTTTTAATCCCTCCTGCCACTTTTGCCAGCTCTGAAGTGCCTTTAGTCTGCAGGGTGTCTTCTGGCTGTGTTAGTCTTAAAGCATTGTGGCTTCATGCATTCTACTTTGAACCCCAATTTAAAAGCTTGATGTATTTCAAATTTTACTTCAACCTTTTTTTAGAGTATTTACCTTGACAAATCCATGACGCCATGTACTGGCCTTTCCACTCACCAATCTATGGATGATACTCGTGCAGAATGGAGATTCCTCAAGAGAGCAACAGTCTTTTTAAATAGTGTTACACTCTGTCTGAAAAATAAAGATGAATTACATAAGAGCTTAATATCCATCAGGCCCTGTTGGTAGGCTCCGAAATTAAAAACTCAAAAGTAAACATAAAATACTTTTTTCAAGATGGTTTTTGTTGTTAGGAAGTGTTTAGAAAAAGTCTCATTGATGCGGTGAGATGCAATCTTTTTAACTTGTGTACCACAGCAGTCAACCGCTATACACTAACACCAACACAATATCCTGAAGAACTGTGGTTGTTCAATATGTTCAATCTACTTTAAAGGCCATGCATGAGTGAAACAAAGACTTAAACTAAATATGAATTGCTTCAGTTACACTGATGCACAAGCACATTTTGCCAATTTGTGTGAGTGTTTATAAACTGAATAGTGCAATGACATTAAGACTAAATTGCAAAGAATTTTCTGAATGATTATCATAAAAATAAGTAGATATACTGTGGCGTACACTAGGAGCTATGCCTCTCACCCAGCGGGTTGTGAGCTGGGGGCGTGGTTTACGTTCCTAGGTTTTCTGGTGCAAGGTTGTTCCTGTTTCAGTTTGGTTTTGGAGCTGAGGAATAAAGTTTGAACTCGCCTTAGTCTCCGGTGTTTTTCCTCATCCTGCCACAATACCGTATATGTGTAATAAAGTGTAAAGAAGTAACTAGGCTTAGTCAAAAAGTCCGTAAGATTTGTATTTGTACTGTATTAGTGGGACTGCCTCGCACATCCTGATTTCAGCAAATGCACACGTGCACGTATTCCGTTCATCAGGTCATCTACCAAGTTTGAAGTTAATTAGATGAATGGTTTTCACACTAATTGTTTACATGCGCACAATTTCTTAATCAGATTAAAAATTTGAGGGATTGGAAATTCCTAATCCACTGTTTATATGAAAATAAATCAAATAATCTGATCATGACGTGCATATAAATGCACCAAGCTTTAATCAGAATAGCAGCATTTTGACATCCACAGATTTGTCTAATTTCCTTAAAATAACCGCAGAAGAAGAAGTTGTACTTCCACTTTAACAAATGCTGATGTGGCTACACTTTGTACTTTTGCACTTTTCACTGCAATTTACACTCCGCACTCTAAAAGAATGGACCTGCGCCAAGTTCTGAAAGCCCTACTTTTAAGCTATTAGCTCAGCAATGCATAAACATCCTGCGTTACAGGAGGAGACAGCGGGAGGACATGAATGGCACACATGCGCAGTGAGGATAATTTTACCAAAACAGGAAGTAATGATCAGAATAAGTGTATACATGGACGCGGTTCGGAATAAGGAATGGCATAAACCACCATTCTCGATCGGAATATAATTTCTTTCCGAATAAGCCTATTCGGTTCAACAAAGCAACATTAACATATTAACATTGTATAAAGTCATTGCCATGAGCAGGTTAGAAGCAGAGCAGACAGATCAGTGCTGCCGTAGGCCCGTCTGCTCAATACCCCCCATCCAGCCTTTCCATTCCCAAGTCTTTGCTCCCCACTCTCCTCACATGTTTCGACAAGTTACTAATTCAATCTCTCCTGCTGTTTTGTGCTGAACATATAACGTAAAGTTTGGTTTATCAGCTGTGCTGAACAAGGGATTGAAGAGAGCAGTGTTTGTGGAGTGGTCTGTAAATCCAAAACAATGAGCTGAAAGAGGCCAAAACACTTAGTAGAGCACTAGCATACTGCACGGTTGATTATTTTCTCTTATTTTTTAATGGCAGCTTTAAATTCATATCTGAACAGAGCCGCCTTAGGCAGTTTGTCAAACAAGCAAGTATTTTCTGCAACAATGACATTTTAAAGTCAATCCAAAGCTTTAGACTCGTACATAGATGATGGGGTACTCTGAACACTATCTGTTTTGGCTAGTCATTTATTTTAATTCAGTGTCATCCATGGCTGCAGGTTTCTCTTCTACACTGTATCAGCACACTGCTATAAAGATCAGAGAAAGACACATATTTCTTTAGTTTTCAAACGATTAACATTAACCAGGGGGCAACAAAGCACAACCCCACTGTGACACAGGTACCAAATCTAGTATTGAATAGTAGAATAATATTCACCTTTATTTCTTTCAAATTATTTATTTATACAGGCTTATACAAGCAAGCAAACTTTATGTAAGTCATGAAATAAATGACAGAAATATGGTGCAATGTCCTGGGCTGTCACCTCACCTGCTGACCAGACTAGGAATTTTAGTTAACCTTGAGGAATTTCATCAGAATTTACCTAACACAGATTAATCACTAAATGAATATATTCAGATTAAATCTGATTACATACTGATATAACTGACTTGCAGAAATGTGACATCTAACATAATTGCATTGATCCTAAGTCACAGTGAATTGCATGTATATTTCTTTGTTATATGTAAAAATGATGAGCTGTAAAACTACACCAACCAGGTTCTTACTAGCAGTGCCACAGATATTTTTTAAGCCATTGCCAATGTGACAGTCCAAGGTCTTAGGTCACATTAGGTCACCAGATTGCTTTCCAGCTGCCAATAACTCACAGAAACACATTAACAACATCGTAGTGTAAAATGAGAAGCGACTGTTGGTATGGAAATCCTCTGCAGTCATGATATTAAATTGTCCATTCAGATTATCAGAAGACTTAACGTTTTATTTTTAAATTAGAAGAACAGAGAGCTGGGTTTTGTTTAGAGATTTTTTTTATAGCAATTCATTGCCCTCCAATCATGTTTAGGGCTGTCATGCTACTATTTGCACGGTTGTGCCCTTAACCTCTGTGACCTTTTGATTTCCTTCATCATGTATATTTTAATGACTGGCTGTCCAACAGCGAATAAATTACATTTGATTTGATCTCTCTGTTTATGTTACATCCACGAACAAGTCACAACTAAAAGCAGAGAAGCCATAGAGTGATGCTGCTCTGACAGAATCAATAGATCCCACATACAGGAGGGCAAAAGAAGACAAGATGCAGAATAATCCTTTCTTGATCATAAAAACTGTGTTATCATCCAAATACTTCTGGACCTAACTGTATAAATATACTGTATGTGTGAGTGGTTGAATGTCCCAAATTTTGTATAGTGCTTTAACGAGTCAGAATTGGAATCGCTAAATAAAAGTCGAGTCCGTTTATGTCTTTGGAATAATGATCATATGAGTCTGATAGCATTGAGTTATCAAGAGTGCAAACCTTTCCCCAGGATGTAATAATAGATAATAAGAACACGCCATACCTCCTGAAAGGTTAAAACATACAAAAGTTAATTTGTATCAATTTAACATGTCCAAGAGAAGGGGTGCGTGGAAGGCCTCAGGAGACACATGTTCCCAGGAAATAATGAATCAAGAGGAACCAAGTGGAGGTTAAGGAGGAATGTTTAGTGGCTTTAGGTAAATTATATCTACATACGTCAGTATGGTATATTCTGTGTGGGAATGTCATGTTTGCATTGGTGTTGGTGTGCTATAAATACATATTATATCCATATATTGTGTGTTCATACTCCCTCAAGGAGATTTTTTTACATCATCTGTGTCATACACACATAAACATGTTTCCCTGGGAAAATATGTAGAATACCTGAGCAACATAAAGACCAGAGTCATATCAACATCAGACTAGAGGGAGAAATAAACGTCTGTACAACTATTTTCACTCATTATTAAAATTTTTCTGAGGTGAATTTTGCACATTAGTTAATTTTCCTGGGGAGCTTCAATACACTAGTGAAAAGAAGAGGCTACACACTCAGATAAACCACATATTATAGAATCAGACAAGTGGCCAAGGAAACGAATGCATCTGTCAGTGCCACATCATAAATTCAGACAGTGTGCATAGAGAGACGATCATCAGGCCCAGGAAAAAAAGAGAAATTTCCTGGCAACAATATGTCCCTTTTTTATTGACAAAGAAAAATAAATGTATTCTGTATTTGAGAGTAATCTGAGATACATACAGTTTCAGGAAAATGGTAAATTCTGATGAAATTCTGATGAAAATGAAAATTGTTACTGAAATGTAATATTATTTTGAAGACTCTGCAGCATTAATTCATACTGATATATTTGATGAGTATGGAGACAAGCCCAACACTAAATGTTTCTGTGATTATTTATTCCACATTTAACTTTTTCTCTCAGTAATGTTATAACAGGAACTTACACTCCTAGCCTTTGTGCCTTTTTATTGTTGCATATCACTGCTGGGTGGCTCGTACAAGCTGTTGTCATTTGACAATAATTGAAGCTGATATTTGCGTTCATCATGAGATCATCGCAGCGGGGTCATCTTGGTGACATCTTGATGGCACGCTGCTGTAACTATAGTCCTTCCCTGTGCGCTTGACAAACTGATAGATAGAACAAATAGACACATTAAGCGTTGCCCTTCAGACAAATCCTTGACTTCAGCGACTTGGAATAATTACATTGCCTTGCTGTAAGATGTAGCAAGATGTAGTTCTTCGGGCGAAGGCGGGGTCACCCTGGACAAGTCACCAGTTCATCGCAGGGCTGACATATAGAGACAAACAACCATCCACACTCACACCAACGGACAATTAAGAGTGACCAATTAACCAAACCCCCAGTTTGCATGTTTTTGGACTGTGGGAGGAGGCCGGAGTACCCAGAGAGAACCTACGCAGGCACAAGGAGAACATGCAAACTCCATGGCTGTAAATGTCAAACTTAAAACTAAAAATACATAAAAATACATAATACATAATACATAATACATAATTTTTTTCAAAGATGGTTTCCGTCATTTTAGGTAGTTTTTATCATGATGATCATGTTGTTGAATTTATCATGTTCACGTGCTCCTCTGTGATAAGTTTGATTTGAATTACTAGTTAATTAAAAAAATCATTATTTTCCAGCTCAACAAGTAAGAAATTTGACTTCACTTGCAAATTACCGTTTCGTACCTGGGCACCTGGTGACCATCATTATTTATGTCAGTATATTCTAAGAAGTTTTTTCTTATAGTGTGTGTGGTTATAGGGGATGTCTTTAAATACCAATTTTGATAATTGAATTTATGGTAATAAATTTGAAATGCAAACCAAGTTCTCAATTTCATTGCAGTGCTTTTATATTTACATCTTTAAAAACAGTATTAAAGTGAATATACATATACATTTCCATGACATCTCAATGTTTTAGTTTGCTGAGTGAACTACTGGCCGTATGACATCATTGGCAGAAAAAGGACAAATTAGATGTTACCTTCAGAACCTAAAGTAGTGCTTTGGTGTGTTTGTGGGGTTTTTTCCTGCAGTGTGAGGCATCTTTGTTTACCAGCAACTTGTGCATTTGAAGTGATACTTCAAAACCATCCCTATGTAGCTCATGTTCATCATACCACATCAACATATACCATCTATTAGTCATGGCTCATGTACTTACTGCAGTCTTCTTTAGCCGTAACAAGGCTTTTGGATTTCGTCTCCCCATCACTCAGACAGTGGTGCCCCTGCTTACACACACCCTTCCCTCCTGCCATGTGAAATTATGGATTTTGCCTAGTTACTGCAGTTTAATGAATAATTAACTGTAATAAGTAGAGCTTCCAGGTTCTGTGCTTTATTGCGTCCTCCCTCACTGCTCTGTGTCATTACAGAAATGGCATATGTGTCTGAGACAGACTGAGCCCATTAATAACAGAGCTGAGCTTTGTTTCCTCAGTGATTCTGGGCCTCACTTGAGTTGAATAAGGCTTCTGACGTATGGCTATGTGTGATCAGCAGCGCTTTAATAAATTCCAGTCCATTATAATGGATAGGAAGGCATAGAATGGACTACACATCACAGCCCTACAGTTGAGGAAAGAGTTAGAGAGAGGCTTGACCAGAGAAAAGCTGCTGGACCCGATGGCATCAGCCCTTGAGTGCTGAGGGCGTGTTCGAGCCAGCTGAGCGAAGTGCTCCAGCACCTCTTCAACCTGAACCTGCACCTCCAGAGAGTCTCAGAGCTCCAGTGCTGTGGAAGACATCCTGCCTGGTCCTAGTGCCCAAAACGAGTCGTCCGTACAATCCCATAGCACTGACCTCCCACATTATGAAGGTCATGGAGAGGCTGCTCCTGGCACATCTCAGACCACTGGTGTGCCCATCACAGGACCAGCTGCAGATTGCCTACCAGCCCCATGTTGATGTAGATGATGCCATCATCTGTCTGCTGCAGATGGTACATTCTGCACTGGATAGACCCAACACCACTGTCCGCATCACTTTCTTTGACTTCTCCAGCGCCTTCAACACCATCCAGGCAAGGCGAAGCTGGAGGACATGCGGGTGGATTCTCCTCTGATTGCATGGATCACGGACTACCTGACGGGCAGACTGCAGTTTGTAAGATTACAGCACTGTGTGCCTGAACGTCTGATCTGCAACATCAGGGCCCCCCAGGGAACTGTGCTCTCCCCCTTCCTCTTCACCACCTACACTTCTGACTTTCAATACAGCACTGAGTCGTGTCATCTGCAGAAATTCTCAGATGACATGGGCATAGTCGGGTGTATGCGGAATGGACGGGAAGATGAGTACAGGTGGACTGATTCATGCAATGGTGCGACGAGAACCACCTGCAGCTGAACATGAAGAAGACCAAGGAGATGGTGGTGGACATCAGGAGGAACAAGCCCCCACCCTCTCCTGTCTGCATTAATGGGACTGATGTGGAAAATGTCCAGATCTACAGGTATCTGGGAGTACACCTGGACAACAAGCTGGAGTGGTCCACCAACACAGGGCCACAGTGGCGAGCATCCTGTGTCTCAGTGCCACTGTGTGGTATGGTAGCTGCACAGCTCAGGACAGAAAAGACCGCGTGGTGAGAACTGCTCAGGTAATTCAGTCCTCTCCCAGATCTGGACTCGTTGTATACTGGCAGGATTCAGAGGAAGGCCAGCTGTAGGTTGTGTTTAAATTGACTAGTGCAGACTCTGTGCTATGATTCTTTTGGAAACCTGACTGGAAAACGTCAAATAAGTTATTTGTCTGTAGAAAAAATCACATAACTGATTTGCTACCAATTTCTCCGGGATTGTAGACATAAAGGGAAGGTTAGATATCTGTCTGCAGTTTTCCAGAACCTCAGGATCAAGTGTTGGCTTTTTAAGAAAAGGCTTGATTAAAGCTACTTCGAAGGACTGTGGTACATAGCCTGTTATCAGGGATGAATTAATTACAGTATATCTAAGAAGGAAAGTGCTAATTAGGAGTAGTGTTTCTTAAAGTTTTTTAGTAGGAATGGGTCTAGAATACATGTAGCTGGTCTAGAAGAAATAATTGTTGCGATTTGTTGCTCAAATTGGTTTAAAACTGCTTAGGTAACTATCTGATGCTGTAGCTGACTACAAGATATCTGTGTTAACAGAAATGTCTGTGCCAGTTGAGGATAGTTGTTTCTGAATTTTCTCTCTAATAAGTAAAATTTTAGTATAAAAAAAGTTTATCATTTATTTATTTTTCTCTATTAATGCTGAGCAGAAGGCTGCTTTAGCTGCTTTAGGCTAGCCTGCCTCCTCCAGTTAGTGAGTCTGAAGAATGTACCATGGTGCTAAATTACTATGCATAACAGTCTTCTTTCTTAGAGGAGCAATGGAGTCTAGAGTTGTTTGTAATGATTCTGAGACTTTGTCAACAAAGTGGTCAATTTGAGAGGGACTGGGCTTAACTAAAGGATCCTCTACTTTAGTAGGACAAGGCACTGAATCTAGATCTTATGGAATCAATTCTATAAATTTAGTTACAGTATCATCTGATAGAGATCTTGAGTGGAAATGTTTGCTTGTCATCAAAATTCAAACGTTATTAAGTAGTGGTCAGATAAAAAGTATTGTGTGGAAAAACAGTTTGAAAAGTGATCAATTTTGATCCCATGCATCAGTACAAGGTCCAGAGTATGTTTAAACAGTGAGTAGATTTGTACATGCTGACAGAGGCCAATTGAATCTAACAGTGAGATAAATGTGAAACCAAGGCTATCATTTTCAATATCCACATAAATATTGTACTTGCCTACAATGATTACTTTGTCTGTTTTAAGAACTAAACCTGAGAGAAATTCATTCAAGGGAAATTCACTCAAGAGAAAAATCACATAGAAATTCAGAGTATGGGCCAGGGGGGTAGTAAACTATAATGAACAGTATTGGTTGTATTTTTTCCAGGCTGGATGAGACAGACTAATCAAGCTTTCAAATGATTTATAGTTTGATTTAGGTATAGGATTAATTAATAGGGCTGAGTTATAAATAGTAGCAACTCAACCTCCTCTGCCAGTATCTCGAGGGATGTGCATGCTGGTATGACTGGGAGGAGTGGATTCATTTAAACATATTCATCGTGAGAGACCCAGGTTTCTGTAAGACATAATAGATTAATATGATGATCTGATATCAGCTCATTTACTATTAGATCTTTGCATGATAGAGATCTGATGTTCAGGAGTCCACATTTAATTTTTCCTATTTGTTACTAGTGCATTGGTTTTGTTTATTTTTACTAGGTTTTGTATGTGAAACTCCGCCTTTCTTTACATTAGATTTAATCAATTTAAGGAGTCGGGGAACAGAGACATCAGAGACTCGATGGGATTATTGGCAAGAGACCGTCCTATTGGAAGTACAGAGAAGCGAGAGAAGCGAGAAGCGAATATGTTTCCTGGCCTCCACTCTGGGTTGTCAGGGTTTTGGGACTAAAATAAACTTTACTAGATTACTAAAGATGAGAGCTGCACCATCCAACATGGGATTAATGCCGTGTCCTAATCAGACCAGGTCTACCCCAGAAAGTCTGCCAATTATTTACAAAGTCCCCAAGTTGGCTGGACACCACCTTGATAGCCAGAGATTGAGTGATGACATGCTGCTAAACATATCGTCACTGATCAAATTGAGAAAGGGTCCAGAGAAAATTACATCCGACACTGTTTTGGCATACTTACTTACCGACTCAATGTATTGGTGCCAATCTTTAAGAAGAAGGGTGATGTGCAGAATTGTAGAAACTACAAAGGGATAAAAATGATGGGCCCAGACAATGAGGATTTGGAAAAGAGTAGTGGAAGTGAGGCTAAGAGAAGAAGTAATTATTTGTGAGCAGCAGTAAGCAGTAGGGTTTCATGCCAAAAAAGAGCCACTACAGACGACATGTTTGCTTTGACAATGCTGATGGAGAAGTATAGAGAAGGTCACAAGGAGTTACATTGTGTCTTTGTGGATCTAGAGAAAGCAATGACAGGGTGCCGAGGGAGGAACTGTGGTTCTGTATGAGGGAGTCTGGAGTGGCAGAGAAGTATGTTAGACTGGTGCAGGATATGTATGACAGTAGTATGACAGTGGTGAGAGATGCGCTGTAGGAGTGACGGAGGGCTTCAAGGTGGAGATAGGACTGCATCAAGGATTGTATGTCCGTGAAGGTTCTCAGTCATCCGGGTCATCTTGATCTCGGAGTGTTTAGTAGGAAGCAACTGGACTTCTTATCTTGTTTGAAGACGTTTCGCCTCTCATCCGAAAGGCTTCTTCAGTTCTGAGGTTTAGTGCAGGAAACCCAGGTATTTAACCCCAAGTGGGTAGAGACAATCACCAATCACCAACAAAGAGGACATGTTTTGAAACCAACAGCCTCCTTTGTTGGTGAGACAATCACCAACAAAGAGGACGCGTTTTGCACCCCCGAGGCTGTTGTTTTCTAAACACGTCCTCCTTGTTGGTGATTGTCTCACCAACAAAGAGGCTGTTGGTTTCAAAACACGTCCTCTTTGTTGGTGATTGTCTCACCAACAAAGGAGGCTGTTGGTTTCAAAACACGTCCTCTTTGTTGGTGATTGGTGATTGTCTCTACCCACTTGGGGTTAAATACCTGGGTTTCCCGCACTGAACCTCAGAACTGAAGAAGCCTTTCGGATGAGAGGCGAAACGTCTTCAAACAAGATAAGAAGTCCAGTTGCTTCCTACTAAACACTCCGAGATGCATCAAGGATTGGCCCTGAGCCCCATCTTGTTTGCTATGGTGATGGACAGACTGACAGATGAGGTCAGTCAGGAATCTCAGTGGATGATGATGTTTGCAGATGAAATTGTAATCTGTAGTGAGGGCAGGGAGCAGGTGGAAGTGGAGGTATGTGCAGGAAAGAAGAGGAATGAAAGTCAGCCGTAGAAAGACGGAATACATGTGTATGAATGAAACTGAGGCAAGTGGTACAGTGAGGTTACAGGAAGTAGAGATGGAAAATGTATATGAGTTCAAGTGCTTAGGGCCAACTATTCAGAGCAACAGGGAGTGTGGTAAAGAGGAGAAGAAGTGAGTGCAGCCAGGGTGGAGTGGGTGGAGAAAAGTGTCAGGAGTGATCTGTGACAAAGAGTAGTAGCAAAAGTGAAAGGAAAGATTTACAAGAAGGTAGTGAGACCAGCAATGTTGTTTGGTTTGCAGACGGTGGCACTGACCACAAGACAGGAGGCAGAACTGGAGGTGACAGAGTTAAACATGTTGAGATTCTCTTTGAGAGTGAAGAGGATGAACAGGATTAGTAACAAGCATATCAGAGGGACATCACAGGTCGGACGTTTTGGAGACCAAGTTAAAGAGGCCCGATTGAGATGGTCTGGACATGTATAGTGAATATATTGATAGAAGGATGCTCAAGATGGAGCTACCAGGCAGGAAGCAAAGAGAAAGACCAAAGAAGAGATTCATGGATGTGGTAAGAGAGGATATGCAGATAGTTGGCGTGAGAGAAGAAGATGCAGACGACATGGAAAAATGGGGGACGATGATTCACTGTGGCGACTCCTACAAAAAGCTAGGTAAAGCTAAAGTGGAAAAACAAGTCATTGTACCCCTTTATGCAGGAAAAGTAATACAGACATACATGGACAATACATGGACTCTTTCTTTCTTTGTAACTTATTTTTACCTTATCAACCTAGACAAGGTACATAGTAGTACCTACTAATGACTACTAATGTAGTATGACAGCCACAGTTGTGATGTAGAGAACATAAATGCACCCTTAGTTCTTACAGTGAGCACTGGATAGATGACAGTTCTGTACTATATCATGCAACAATACTAAAGTTGCACTTACTACCACAGTGGAAGTAAAGTAAGGATTAATGGTGATAGTAACAATAGTTTAGAGCAAGAAAAAAAAAACATTAGTCAGTTAACTGGCCAATATCTGCCCTTCCCTCATAGAAATATAAAAAATACAAAAGGCAAATATGGCACTGATTCACTCCAGTGAGAAGTACTTGCCTGGGTAATGCACAACAATGGCTTTCTAAGTTCAGGAACACTTCTTATTAGGTTATGCTGCCCACTAAATGTTCATTAATGTGTATCTTGCTGGCCCTTTCCCCAAGTTCCCTCTCAGCTCATGGATTATGACCTCAGAGATTTTTAAATTGCTTTCCTTGGCTCAAGGAAAGTTTTACAAACATAAAACCTTACATAAACTGGTTTGCATTTTGAGGTCTCAAGAGTTTTGCAGATGTCTCTTATAATCTGGTCTATCGGGAAAGTGCTTTAAGGTCCTGCAATGAGTTGTACTTGTACATGTCTTCATCTGCTTATCTGAGTCTGGCTCTCAGTCTTAGCAGGGAAGCCCAGGCACTCCTTTCCCCGGCCAATTTCACCAACTCCTCTTAACACTCAGCTGCAAACCGTTCCAGTGCGAGCTGAGGGTCACTGTTCAGTAAAGCTAATAGAACTGTGTCGTCTGCGAACAGCAGAGACAATGCTGTAGCCACTGAACCCAACATCCTCTGCCATTTCACTGCACATACAGATTTTGTTTGGTCAAAGAACCTTTAACAAAGGATAGCCCTAGTGGAGTAAACCCTAACTGGAAACGACTCTGACTTACAATTGGCAATGCCAACGCTCTGGCTCTGGTAGTACAGGGATCGAATGGCCAGTAACAATGGGCCATCCGCCTCATATTCTCAGAACACCTGCCGCAGGACACCTAGAGGAAAGCCTTCTCCAGATCCACAAAACATACGTACACTGCATGAACAAACTCAAATTCCTTTTACAGCACCATGGCAAGGGAAAGGGGCTGGTAGAATCGGCCCACTGTTCCACAACCAGGATGAAAACCACATTTCCCTTTTTAATCCAAGGTTTGACTAACAGCTGGACTCTCCTCTCCAGCATCGTGGAGTAAACCTGCCCAGGGAGACTGAAGAGTGTGAAGCCCCTATAGTTGAAACACACCCTCTGATTGTCCTTCTTAAAATGGGAACTACTATCCCAGTCTTCCACTCCACTCCAAAGGCACAGTCCCCAGTGTACAAGCAATGTCGTACAGTCACATCAGCCAGAACAGCCCTACAACATCCAGAACCTTGAGAATCTAGAATGAATGCCATCCAACACTGGGATGCTAATGCTATGGAGTTTTTACCAAGAAAGCAGCGGCAGCTCTTTGAAATATGAAATGATCAGTTCAAAAAGGTCAAAATAGTTCATGAATAAATCTGGAAGCCACAAAACTAAAAATAATAAGAGCTATTATTTTCACACTAAGCTATTTATTCCATTTGGGAAGTCATCTTGCTATTACTATCATGTCATAACAATGATGAAAAATAACTCTGAAAGGACCTAATTATAAAGGAAAAACATCGAACACTTGCATAAGTGATGTTGGGGCCCACAAATGAGTGATCCTTCCAGCCCCCATCCTTTTACACCTTGGTGCTAAATACCTCACATCTGGAAAGAAAGGGCATGCAAGAGATTCTCTTCTCTCTCTGCTCTCCTTGGAGCTGAAGCCACAGCCTCTCTCTTTGCTTTCCTCATAGCTAGTCACACAGAGCTCCTGCTGAGGACTCCCAAGCTCAAATTTAGCCAGCAGCAGCAACCAGACCTGCAGGCTAACCAAAGGGAGTTACTGAAGATTTCAGCACAACTCCTAACTCTGCAAGGAGCAAAGGAGGGACCGGTTTCCTCCATCACCAGAACTGGACAACAAGAACAGCATTCTCCCCTTTTAAAGACTGGTAAAGTTTACCAGGGCACATCAACTCAGCACAGCATGGCTAAACACATAATTGATGAAAATATTTGTCTTTAATTGTTGAATGGTACTCTTGTGACTGTAGTCAGGTTATTAATAAGTGGATTAGCCACAATTATAAATTACGTTTGGTTATCTGACACAGACTCATGGTCTTGCATGCAAATAACAATCTTTCTTCTAACCTGGAACCACATCGTCACACATACACTGTCTTGACACATGCAGGGTCTCAACTGGCAAATGGTCTGAGCCCCGAGTAACATAGGAACATTTGGTCTAAAACTTACACAGCTTTCGGCCATTTTGCCTTTGTTTAACATCAATCCATCTCTCTTTAAGAGAGAGACTGATTAATTAAATTGACTATCTTTTCCCTTCTTTCAGGGTGGTGCCCCGAGGTAATCTAATGTAAATTAGATCTTACTATTCTAATATGCATTAGTTAGGTTGGTGTTGGTGTTGGTGTGTAGAGAAGAGAGTGAATTTTACACAAAACTAAAGAATCCTTTAAAAAATTGATCCTTCAAATTACCAATTATCATATCATTTTGATACATAGCACATCTGACATAGGATACACAGAAAAGAAATGTTCATGTTAAATACCGGAAGCTGCAGTAGTTAGCCTCTCTGAGTGGCACACAAAAATCATATGGACGGTGTCACTTCATTAATATGTGATTGATCCTTAGAAATATTGATAAGTCAACCTTACAAATTTAAAATTTTTAAATTATTGTATTAGTCTGCACACATCTGTTGTCAAACTACCACACAGATGTATTTGGTGTGGTTTGACATCTCTTTGGACAATTCTTTCTTCAGTGATGCATGGCTGAAGCTTTGGACATTTGGGAAGAGGAATCAGCCTGACCAAAGGGAGCTCCCTGCATGCCTGTCAGCAGCCAACTGGCTCCCTGAGTACATGAATGGCAGCTCATTGCTGTTTTCTCAAGTCTTACAGTACTAAAGTAGTAGGATGCTGTAAAGTCTTTCAAAAAGCACTCCTTTACATTTCACCTTCATTTAAACTGTTAGTTTACTTCTAGAGTCACCTTATCTTTCTTTGCTGTATTTAATAGTTTATAGACAGTGTCATTTTATGATTGTCTCTGTGAATTATTCTACTCTCTCAAGCAGAGTGGAAACTGGTAGAGAGCACACACACATCCTGACACTGAGTGCCTTTCAAATGCCTGGAGACATCTTTATCCAGAAGTGCTTCACCCTGGTTTGGAAACTCACTGCCAGTTAGGATGCTCAGTTGAAAAGATACTGATCCTAAATCAGCAATTTCCACTTTTATCCAGTCAGGATCCTGTACGCACTGTACAGCATCATACCTTTATGTGATCAATAATTCACTTTATACCAGAGCATCTGTGACATTTTATAGGGACACCCCTATAGCCTAATGTTCCAGTAATACAATAGATATTATTTATTGCTGAGTGTGCTCAGTCTTCAAGAGTGCTTGGGGTAGATGGTTAGTGTCATGTGGCATCCACATTATTGCCAGGATCAAGGGTTTTGCTGCAGTTTTGTACTTTTTACTGTACTGTACAGTGCTGGCATTAGAGCAAATTGATCAATGGTGTTTTCATGAACAGTCTCTAATTGTCTGTAATGGTGGTGTTAATGTTATGAGTGATTAAGATAAGATAAGATAAGATAAGATGTATCTTTATTGATCCCCCTTGGTAGAAATTCAGTTTGACACAGCAGTGCAGGGAAAAAAGTACCAAAATAAGTCAACATGCAGTATAAGAAAGGATTTAAAAAAAAACAACTAAAATACTAGAAACAGTTGGACATGTGAAGTATCAGGGTTTTGTTTGGTGTTTTTTTTTGTTTTTCCCTAGAGCAGTGTACAGATTGAGTCCTTAATCAGTGGAGTATGTGGTGCTGGGAGCTGTGGTGTTGTGCAGTCTGATGGCAGATGGAATGAAGGACCTGACCTTTCCTGTAGAGGGCTTCTTTGTTGTTTAACCAGTCCAGTTTGTTATTTAGGTTCACCCCAAGGACCTTGTAGGTGCCCACCATCTCCACCCCCTGCCAGTTTATGAAAACAGATGTTGGGTGTCTCTTCCTGCTTCGGAGGGCCACTACAAGCTCTTTGGTTTTCCCAATGTTGAGCTGCAGGTGGTTCCTGTCACACCAACCCACAAAGTTCTTGATTAGGTCTCTGTACTCATCCTCATTGTCATATGTAATGCAGCCAACAATGGAGGAGTCATCTAAGAACTTCTGTATGTGGCATGTCCCAGAGTTGAAGCAGAAGTTGGAGGTGTAGAGGGTGAACAAAAACAGCGACAGTATAGTTCCCCGGGGTGTGCCATTGCTACTACTCACCATGTCTGACATACTGCGGCCTGTCTGTGAGGTAGTCTGTTACTCATGCAGCCAGGTCCTGGTCCACCTGCATCACCGAGAGCTTCTCAGCCACATGGACCGGCTGTAAAATGTCAAAAGCACGGGAGAAGTCAAAGAATATAACCCTCACTGTGCTTATTGTCTGATATACAAACTGCAGCGGGTCCAGGCAGTTGCTTACCAGGTGCCTGAGGTGTTGCAGGACCAGTTTCCCAAAGGTTTTAATGACGTGTGACGTTAGAGCCACAGGCCTGAAGTCATTTAGAGCACTGGGACGACCCTTCCTGGGGCCCGGAACTATGCAGGATGCCTTCCAGATCACGGGCACCCTTTTCAGCCACAGGGAGAGGTCAAAAAGATGTGTGAGATTCTTGCTAGCTGCTCCGCACACACCCTGAGCACCCGTTGGTTGATGTCATCTGGCCCCCTCGCCTTATTGGTCCTGGTCCTGCTGAGCTGCCATCTCACTTGGCTGGTCATGATAATTTTGGGGGTGTGGAAGTGGGGGTGACTGTCCACCCTACTGGGTGTCAAAATTCCTTAGGGGAGGACCATAGTCCTCCTGAAACATTTCCTATACTTTTATCCTGTAGCACTCCATCAGGTTCTCCTCCACCTCCACTAACCACTGCTGTACAGTCCTGGTGGAAGAGGGCTGTCTCTGAACAAGAGGCTTGTATGTAGGAGTCAGCTGTGTCAGGCAGCGGTCTGATTTGCTTAGAGGGGGGAGGGCTGTGGCACTGTATGCCTCCTTAAAGTTGGCATGCAGTAAGTCCAAGGTCTTGTCTCCTCTGGTGTTGCAGGTCACTTACTGGGTGAAGTTAGTCAGTGTCTTTGACATTGTAACATGGTTACAATGTCCATGTATTACGAGGAGAGGGTCGGGGTGGTGCGTCTGCGGTCTGCAATGGTCGAGTGAATGACGTCACAAGCACGCGCCGCCACTGCCGATGTTGGAGTGTAAACAGTGATGATGAAGGCTGCTGAAAACTGCCAGGGCAGATAGTATGGCCTCAGGCCCACAGCCAACAGTTCAACGTCAGGGGTGCATGTTATCACCTTCGTGGTTACATGTCCCGGGTTACACCATTTGTCGTAAACAAAGACAGCAAGCCCATCACCCAGCTTCTTACCCTTTTGTTTGTCTCTGTCCGCCCGAACTAGCGAGAAGCCGTCTAGCTCCACTGCACAGTCTGGTGTCTTCCCATTCAACCATGTCTCCATCAGGCATAACACACTGCTCTCCTAGTACTCACATTGTCTGATGGTGAGGGCAGAGAGTTCATCCATTTTGTTAGGTAGTGAGCGTATATTCCCCATGATGCTCGAGGGAAGAAAGTGTTTGTATCTCCACCTCCTCTCCATCTTCTTGTCCTTCACCAGGACTCCGGTTTGGATTCCTCGTCTCATTCTACTCAGCTCCCTCGGAATCTCTTTGGGACATGCCACTGGTCGTTCCCGTTGCTAGAGGTGCTCGTCGGGCGAGTCATGATGGTCCATTGTTTGGTGATTGCTGTGTCCGTAGTCCTGCACACTGTTGCTCTAGCTGTTGGTTTTGGTGTATAAGACGGATTTCAAAAAGGAACCAATCACTTGAAAAAAAACAAACAAAAAAAAACCACAGAATGTTTGCATGTCATTCTCACATGTGTGGTGTAATGAAGCCTATCACTGCCTTGCACAATGTTCTTCACAATCCTGTACCGTATTACAGTCGGCTTGTATTAATACAGATACAGGTCTTTAATTGTAATTAATTGTTAATCAAATTATGATTTCATTGCTGCCACAGGCCACACATCTATCAACATCTGTGTGTGCTGTCACATTGTCCTTGAGCAAGGTGCTGCACTGCTTCCTGTATACTTCACTCTACGTCTCACTCAAAAGCCGGATAAACTGAGCGATAACTATGACACACACTCAACAATGAAATAGATAACACTGAATGATTAGGCTTTTAACTCACAGAAAGTGAACATTTTACCTGGCGATTATAATTTCCTGGACAAGCCCCATTTATGTTAAAACCTATACAGACGTCCAGGCATTAAGGGAAGTAACATGCTGCCATGGTGGTAAAAAAAACGCAAGAAGCCATTCATTGTTTAATGAAAATAAAAATAACAGTTAAATACAAAAAGGGAAATGGGAACAAAGGAATAGAGCAGCAGGTGATGACAGGAAAAAAACAGGCAGCAAAAAAAGACAGCTGTTACCTGTTTACTCTAAACATACCTTACATAAAACATGATCTATTTACAGTAGTCTGTGCCGATAGCGCTTTCACACCGACACGGTTCTGGTTTTGGTTCCAGTTCCATTCTCAGGTCTGAGAACCGGGTTTAGACTGATTTAAGCGAAACCAAAGTTTCCAAGGTTTCGGAGGGCATTACTTAAATTTTACAAATTTTTCAATTTTGATTATAATTTGGTCTGGTGTTCTTGCGAACTCAGCCTTTGCCAACTTGCCTGCCATTTCTGCATTCAACTACGCTCTGCAGGTGCTGCCTTTGAGTTTCTACTGAAACTCGAGGATGCCCAAATTGCAAACAAGCATTGTGTTTCCTCGGCAGACCACTGAACACCTTTTTCCAATGTAGATTTGGTCTCCGTCTTTCTCTGTTTGTCTCTTGTCTTCTAGTTTTTGTTTAATGGAGGGTGGCAACCAACACTTGTTTATCTCTCTTTTTTGATATTAAGATATGTCCTCCAAAGACATCGCTGAAATGTCACCGCAGATGTCATGGTCCACAAGGATGGACCAAATATTTTTTTGTTCCCATGTGAGCCAGCTTTTCAGGTTCTGATCATAAAAAGTTCTCAGTGTGAACGTTCTTGCCGGTTCAAAAGTAGGTGCTGGAACCACAACTGACATGGAGCCGTTTCAGTGTGAAAGCACTACTAGTGTGCTAGACGTTTTTTTTCGCTATGATGTGGTTCATTTGAGGATGAAGTGTGTTCCAACAATAAAATAAAACTATGGCCCAGCTCCCTTAAAACAAAAGAGTGCCTGTTGTCAAGTGACCATTTTAACCAACCTAGACGAACTAGCACAACTAGAAACTACAGGCCTACATTCACAAACACACAAGTTAACGTTTAACCAAAAGGAAAAGAATACAGAGGCAAACTGCTGACAATATAAGACACAGCCGTGCTCTTGCAAAGTGACCTAGAACATCTATAGGTTTTCAGGGCAACATGATTGTAACAGGTCCTTAATGACACATCTATTTGATCTGTAGGAGCACAGCACTGCTGTACAGCAAAAGTGTGATTGTGCACATTATTTTTATTTTTATTTATTTATTTTTTTTCAAAAAGTAATACAATTACATTGGAAAGGGCTATCATTATGTTCAGAAAAAAGATGGGGGCAATGTTACTTGTCATGGTTCTGCCCTCTGCTTTTAGTTTGGTAGTTGTGTTTTGGTTTTGTTACTTCATTTCAAGACTTAAGGTGGCTCAGGTGTGCAGAGCTGATTACCTGCAGCTGATGAGTCCTCATCAGTGGTATTTAAGACACAGATCCTGATCTGCTCGTCGCCAGAACGTGTTGTCCCCAGCAAGGTAAACCTAGACAGCTACCTACATCCTGATACCTTTTGATCTCTCTGTTCCCATGTTTTTCTCGTCCGAGTCTCCTAGTTCTGCTCTCGTGACTTTTTTTGTTGCTACTTTGATCCTGTGGTTCCTAGTGTTCCTAGACATTTTCTGTTCAATACTTTGCTCAGCCTTCCTAGTGATCTTTTGTTGGTACTTTGTCTTCTCGTCTTCCTGGAGTTTCCTGCGCCTTTTGTTAACCATTGTTTTGTTGTTCCAGCCCTGCCGGGACTGGAGAGCTCAGCCACCACAGCCGTGTCCATCCCTGGTGTTCGTTGCTACTCAGTTCGGTTTTGATTCTTGTTTCTGTTAATCTTTATTTTGTACTTTGACCCCTGAGTTTCCTGTGTCCGCTTGTGGGTCCAGACTCTGTACGTCACATTACTGGTGTAATTAGAGAAGTATAATATTATTATTTTACTAATAGGGATTAAGAGGGAATGCACAATAATACCAATATTGTGTACACATGGAATGACTGGAATAAAATGGCAAAAACACAAAAAAGGGCTAAGCCTGGTAACAACTATTTTCATTATGAGTTAAAGTGTGTTTTTCAATCAATAAATGGTTTGATCTACAAATATTTTAGATACACTTTATATTTACAACAATTACTTGCTTGATAAGTTAGCTCCAAAGATTGATTATCAAAAACATTTTTAGCGAGTCTTTTTTGTTTATCAACTTGTTTTAATTCAACATAACAACACAACATTGCGAACATTTGGCCGTCAAATTAGACTCTTGGATCCTTCTTATAGTCTTAAGATTTCCATTGTCAGACCAAGCTGCAAACACTAACGCACTCTTGTTGCCAGTTAGTCATGATTTTTTTAATTGTCTAAAAACCTGAAATCCAAATTTGCTATACATTTGAAAGAGGTACAAAGATGTCTGATTGTCTAAGAAAGGGTTAATGAAACAGGTGAAAGGTATGTCCCACTTTGCCTTTTTCTAATGGAGCCTCATGGAGAAATGACTGCAGGGAGCCATAGGCCTCTGCTGAGGGAGGCAGATGAAATTTTAAATACCCACAGAAATGTCTTTATGTGAAGCAGAACCGGTGGCCTGTCAGAGGGAATCACAAGGTGCTTGATGATTGGAAACAGTTAGAAGGTTTTGCGTAAGTGCTGCGTGACTAGTTAGCTCCATGCATGTGCCAACTTGTGCTTCAGGGCTGCCGGTACACCTAGAGCCTCAGCTGCAGCCGCTCATTTCAGTGAGGGGGATCCTGACCCGAAGTGGCTTGGTCGTGCCCGCCTCTCACCGGAGGAGAGAAAGAAGACAGCAGTTGAATCTCTCCATGTACTGTGGCCAGCCCGGTCATTTTGTCAGCCGGTGCCCAGTAAAAGCTGTGGTGAGCCAGAGCTCATCAGTAGGAGGCATACTGGTGAGCTCAACAACTAAGTCCGCCTCCATGCATAGACCCATAGTCAATGCTGAGTTTCTGCTGCCTTCTGGTTCTCACCCTGTCTCAATCCTCATTGATTCCGGGGCAGATGGGAGCATTATGAATCAGAACCTCGCCCTCCAGCTGGGACTTCATCAGGAGCTGCTGCTGCCATCCTTCTGTGCCAGAGCTTTGGATGGGCATGTCATGGGGCAGGTGAAACATCAAACCAGCCCTGCGTGCATGCTCCTTCCAGGGGGCCATGGTGAAACCATCCGTTTTCTGCTCCTGCCCCCACCGAACCAGCCAGGCAATTTGGGACTCCCCTGGCTCCGCCTGCACAATCCGGATATTGGTAAGACCAGCTGCTCCATCAGAGAATGGAACCCCACGTGCCAGTGGACCGGTCTCGGCTCACCTTCTTCATCAGCAACCTCGGTTCCTGTTCCTGCGTCAGACCTCACGGGGGTTTCAGCCGTTTACCATGACCTGAAAGAGGTCTTCAGCAAGACCAAAGCCACCTCCCTGCCGTCACACCACTCTTACGACTGTGCTATTGACTTGCTTCCTGGCACGTCCCCTCCCAAGGCACACCTGTACTCTCTCTCTGCCCCCGAAAGAGAGGGTATGGATAAATACATCAGAGACTCTTTGGCAGCAGGGATTATCCGTCCCTCCTCTTCACCTGCTGGTCCGGGGGCGTTCTTTGTTGGAAAGAAGGACAAGACTCTACAACCCTGCATGGACTATCTTGGACTGAATAATATCACAGTTAAGAATTATTACCCTCTCCCGCTCCTTTCCACAGCCTTTGAAATTCTCCAGGTGGCAACTGTGTTCTCCAAGCTCGACCTAAGGACCGCCTACCATCTGGTTCGTATCCAGGAGGGGGATTAGTGGAAGACTGCCTTCAACACACCTACAGGGCATTATGAGTATTTGGTAATGCCCTTTGGTTTGACCAATGCCCCCGCTGTCTTCCACGCCCTGATTAACAATGTGCTCTGAGGCATGCTCAATGAGCTTGTTTTTTTCTGCTTGGATGATATCATCATTTTTTTCCCAGAATCAGGATGACCATGTTAACCATGTAAGAGCTGTTCTCCGCTGCCTCTTGAACAAAAGTCTCTTCATCAAGGCAGAGAAATGTGAATTCCACGTTTCCTCAGTTTCATTCTTGGAGTACATGATAGCCAAAGACTCCCTTAAAATGGACCCAGCTAAGGTCTCAGCAGTAACCTCGTGGCCGGTCCCAGACATACGTAAACAACTACAACACTTCCTGGGATTTGTCAATTTTTACTTCCGCTTCATCAGAGGTTTCAGCTCAGTCGCATCCCCACTCTCTGCCCTCACGTCATCCAAGGTGTCCTTTCACTGTACTGAAGCAGCCCAGAGAGTCTTTGACACGCTCAAGTCTCGGTTCTCCGCGGCTCCTATCCTCCAGATCCCCAACCCAGAGCGACAGTTTGTCTTGGAGTTGGATGCATGTACTGTGGGAGTAGGGGCTATCCTGTCCAAACATGCTGCCATTGACCAGAAGCTCCATCTCTGTGCCTTCTTCTCCTGCCGCCTCACTCCTACAGAGCAAAACTATGACACTTGCAACAAAGAATTTCTGGTGGTGAAAGTGGCCCTGGAGGAATGGGGCCACTGACTGGAGGGCACCAAGGTGCCTTTCTCGGTATGGACAGATCATCACAATTGGTATATATCTGCTCATCCAAGAGACTGAACTCCAGACGAGTTCGACGGGTTCAATTTGACCCTGTCCTACCGGCACGGTTCCCAAATGCCAAGCCAGATGCTCTTTCCCGTCAGTTTCCTGAGAGTCCTGATGAAGGATCTAAACCCTCCACCATCGTCCCAGCCTCCTGCTTCATTGCCTCTGTCACCCTGGCATTGAAATTTTTTTTCCAAAGACCACATCATTTTCTTATCTTTAAGATCATTTTTTCATTTTCTTATCATTTTCTTTATCTTATATTCATTTCAAAAATCGCTTATGTTTGTGCAGCTGCCTTTAGCTAACAGTAGCATAATACCTTTTTCCCCACCACATAATAATGTGGTGATTTTCAAACATAATTATTAATATAAATTAGTCTTTTTAGTGAATTCTTTATACTGTTATGATAAAAGCTGCATATGGTCTCTCTTCTCCTGTAGTCCCAGCATGTATAAGTAGGTCTCTCATTCAACAAATTGTTCATTTGACATACCTATTTCTGAACCTGTTACAGAAATATAAATTAAATATTTCTGCGCCTGAATTTTGTTGCTCAAGTTGCCAGCCAGCCAGCGCCAGCATTTTTGGCAAAAAGAACTTTTTTCAAGGTACCCAGATTATTTATTTTCATGAATATGGAAACAATGAATACATTAATGGAAGACAAAGAGCTTCAACTTTTATGCATTCTAACTTCAATTCTTCATTTTTCTATTAACTTTTGAGATCATCATTTTAAGCAGAGCAGCATTTCAGACAAAAAGATGAAAACATGCATTTGTGTCAGAGTCATTTTCAAACAGAAAATTATTTTTCTTACCATCTCCTCAATTCTGTGGCTACATTCATCACTGTCACCAGTGTGCTTATATCGATTCTCTCCACCAAACTCGTTTGCAACTTGATGAATAAAAATGTAAAACGTTTAATTCTGTCTCTCTGCTGATTTCACACATTTCTCCTTTGTCTCTTCTTCACTTTGTTTTGCACCCAAATGTTCTTGTACTATTGCACAAGTTATATGACAGCGGCTCCTATAGTAACAGTAAAAAGTCAATTGCCAAAAAATCTTGTCAAGAGTAAATGAGCATTAGAGAAATTTTTTCTTTCTTTTTTTTTGGCTTGCTGTTTTTATGCTAACCTAGGATAAAAATTCCTTACTCCGGTCATTTACTAGTCATTTACCATGTGACTCAACCTACAATAAAGACATACAAAATGTATGGTTTTATTCATCATTCATTAATTTTCTGACTCAATATAATAAATCAATCAATTGTCAGATACTGAGATTTTGATCATGTTCTGTTTGCATCTTATCCAAATGTCCAAGGTACCCTTTGTTGTCAGCTGATTATGTGCATAGGTCTGTGCTCTGCACATCTTATCCTTGTTCACAGTCTATGTTACCTTAATTAAGTTTAGATGTAAATATAAATGGTTACATTTACGAAACGGCTGGTGATGCTTGGATTCAAAGCGGTCGTGAACTCTTCTCCTGGGGAAACTCTTAAATGAACAAGAGTTCAGTCCAAAAACAGGCCTTCTTACTTAATCATGTTAGTTGGCAGCATGTTGGAGGCAAATATTTGACATGCAGCAAATCAGCCTCCAAACAGCGAGCTGGAAGTGGCTGCTAAAGGATGAAATCTGACACTTATTAGTCAGGCTGGAGGTCACTGTCAAAGCTAAGTTCAGATAATATTTTCAGAACTGCTCCTCAAGTTCCCCCAGAAATGAAAATTCAGTAACTACCGGCACTTCAGTCACTACTTAGAATCACAGCAAATCAACATTGTATTGTATTGTCCTGAACAACTGAAGCATCATATAAACATTTCAAACTATCATCAACAATCGAAACATCTACACTCAGATGTCCTTGCTTCCAGGTCATTTAGAATCACTGCAGTAATTAAGCGCTGTATCTGTCTTGTACCTTGGTTAAATTGCAACTTTAAAATCTTTTTCCCGATTGCAAATGTAGTAATTATAGGAATTGAAAATCTGACTGTATTATGGTAATGTAGTTTATGCTTCTAATTTATAAATTCAAATATAGATCTTTTCTGTTTGAATGTTGATCACCTTGATGTATAATTTCTGAAAATCTTGAGTAAATTCATGCTCAAGATGGATGCTGAAACATGACTAAAAATTTCTACTTTAAATTTCTAGTTATTTCCCTCTGAAAGAAAAGATGCAATATCAAAACAGCGTAATTTTGAGGGGAAAATTGTAAATGATTTTTGGAGATTGGAATGACTTTGTACAGTGTCATTGAGTCAGGAAACTGGCGACAAACAAAGGAGGAGGTGGATTTCCCGCAGACAGAAATGTAGCAGCAGGGTTGCAGACTTAATGAGCTCGGAGTGTGTATATGGACAACTGGTTCTGATTTAGAACATGTGAACTTATTCAGCCTGTTATTAAACAACTTGTGTGAGTGCCTGAAAATCTTTGTGGCTACATTTCAAAGGTTGGCCACTGATATTTCACCCTAACTTGATGCTGAAAAGTTGCCCCTGCCATGCTCTTCATTACAGCTCAATCAGTGAGAATCCCAGATCAATCAGTTTGATCAGTTTCCAACGATCTTCACCCTTGCGATACAATGGTAGTTAGGATTAAGATTTCTTAACCTGGTGTAGAGACAGTTGAGCATTTTTTTAAGTCACCTAGGACAGAAAAACTTTACTGCATAAGCATTGTAACATCCCAGAGACAGAATATATTCATCTAACTTTATGATTTCTGTTGTCTTTTCAGTTTTCCACAAGTAGTGTTAGATCACTTGTCACCTCCCTAAGGAGGTTATGTTTTTACCCGCATTTATTTGTTTGTTTGTGAACATTATAACTCATAAAGTTACAGACAGATTTTGATGAAGGAGGGGTGGTTACAGGTTAACTAATAAGGCTACAGAAACAAAAACACATGATTCAGAAGGTCTCTCAACACATAGTTCACAAAGGCTTGAAAAAAAACTGGAGCATTTGTCAGACCAAAAGGCATGATAAAATATTCATAATGTCCCAACAAAGTGTTAAATGCCGTCTTCCATTCATCTCCAATTCGGATTAAATGGTAAGCATTTCTCAGATCCAATTTATTAAATACTCTGGCACCAGCATTAGAAGAAAAAGAAAGCAATTTTAAACCATAATGTCATTCAACCAGGTGTAGTGGATGGAGAGGCAGGAGGTCTTGTCTGTCTTTTCAACAAAGAAAAATCCAGCTCCTGCTGGAAATGAAGAAGGTTGAATAATACCTGCTTTCCGTTATGCAGTTATGTAGTCCTCCATCATCTTCTGTTCCATAGGTGACCAAGAGTAGAGTCTTCCTTTGGGAATGGGAGCCCCTGGAAGTAAGTCTATAGCACAGCCATACAGTCTATGAGGAGGAAGGGATAAGGCTTGGGTCTTACTGAATACCTTTCGAAGGTCCCAGGTTCGAAGGTTGTACTTAGGAAGATTGGAGATGTCAGGGTAATCCGCTTCTCCTAATGCTTCTTCTAATGCTTCTTCTTGGTAGTGGTGGGGGGGGGTCGTGCCTGTTAGTTACAAACTTTCCCCAACCTTAATATTATTCTTCCTGAGGCCAAGGGATGCCAAGGATGAGGGTTTGATGTACAGCATTCTAAAGGTGAAAAAGAATTTTTGCCGCATGACCATCTTCACCTCTTTGAGCAACCTAGTAGGTATGGGGTCTAGTATACAGGTTGATGATTTAGATGAAAATAATGCTGTCGTTAGTTCCTTAAGGTCAATTGGATGGAAGCTTTCCAAATACACATCAAGACTAATAACGGCCTCTATAATTCCTGTTGCTGAACTGGAATCTGTGAAGTGTAGGATATTTTCTCTGATAAGTATAATTCTATTATTGAAGAAGTTCATAAAATCATTACAGGTGAGGGCTCTAGGAATGCATGGTTCAATAGAATGACTCAGTCAGCCTGGCTAGAGTGCTGAAAAGGATTCTGGGCTTATTCTTGTTTTCGTCTATCAACGCTGAATAGTAGTCTTCTATCTCGGCGAAGGGCCTTCCTGTATACTTTAAGGCTATCCTGCCAGGCCATGCATGATTCTTCCAGTTTAGTGGAATGCCATTTCTTTTTAAGTTTATGAATTTCTGTTTTAACTTGCGATTATTATGATTATACCACGGAGCCAGTCTCTTGACTGGTTTTGTTTTCTTTTTAACTGGGTCAATAGAATCGACTGAAGCACGTAGAGAGCCGGCAGTGAAATCAGCAAGGTGATCAAGCTGGGAGGGGCTAAATTTAAGATATGACTGAAATGGCACTAAAATTATTGCAGAGGGAATCATTTCTTTAACATTTTCAACAGTGTCCTCATGAGCAGAAATTCAAATGTTAGAAGATAATGATCTGATAAAAGTAGATTTTGCGCAGAGACTTTTAAGTGCTTAATTTCAATGCCATATGTCAGAACAAGATCAAGGGTGTGATTAAAAGTGTGTGTTGATTCTTGTACACACTGACAGAAGCCGAATGAATCTAACAGTGACAGAAATGCCGTACCGAGGCTGTCGTTTTCAACGTCTACATGGATATTAAAGTCACCTACAATAATAACTTTATCAATTTTGAGGACAAGAGCTGAGAGAAACTCAATGCGAACAAAAATTCAGTGTAAGGTCCAGGTGCTCGATATATTATAACAAACATAGTTGGAGTTTTCATGGTTGGATCAGAAATGCTAAGAATGAGATTTTCAAATGAGCTAATATTTTGTTTGGCCTTCGGGTTTATTAATAGGGAGGAATTGAAAATGGCTGCAACTCCACTCTGCCAGTGTCTCTGGGAATGTGTGTGTTAATGTGACTGGGAGGAGTGGATTCATTAAGACTTACATATTCATCTTGGCACAGCCAAGTTTCAGTAAGGCAGAATAAATCAATATTGTTATCTGATATAAGCTCATTTATTAATACACCTTTAGATGATAGGGATCTGATATTCAAGAGTCCACATTTAAGTCTCTTTACTTTGCAAACTGCCTCATTAGTGGTGTTGATTTTTATTAAGTTCCTATGCGAACTCTTATTTGATTTAGTGAATTTAGTGAATTTATGTGGACGGGGGACAGACACAGTCTCTATGGGGTTGTAGGTGGATGACTCTAAAGGAAGCGCAGAGAAGCGTGTAAGACTGCAACTCTGCTTCCTGGCCTCAACTCTGAATTGTCAATTTGGCTGACTAATAAATCTGGCCATATTTCTAGAAATGAGAGCAGCTCCCCCACAAGTAGGATGGATGCCGTTTTTCCTAATTAGACCAGGTCTTCCCCAGAAAGTTTGCCAATTATCAATGAAACCCACGTCGTTTGCTGGACACCAACTCGACAGCCAGCGGTTGAACGACAACATGCGACTAAACATGTTGTCACTGGTCAGGTTAGGCAGGGGACCAGAGAAAACTACGGAGTCTGACAGTGTTTTGGCAAAAGCACACACCGACTCAACATTAACTTTAGTGACTTCCGACTGGCGTAGCCGAACATGAATTATAATCTTACTGTATTTACGTTTACTCTTTGACAGCAACTTTAAATTTGATTCCACATCGCCCGCTCTGGCCCCAGGAATACATTTGACTATGGCCGCTGGTGTGGAAAATGTCACGTTTCGCAATATAGAGGTGCCAATTACTAGAGCTGGTTTCTCAGTAGGTGCATCACTGAGTGGGGAGAATCTGTTGGAAATGTGAACGGGTGGGTGGTGAACCGTGGGCTTCTGCTTAGAACGGTGCTTCCTTCGAACAGTCAACCAACTTCCCTGGTTTCCCGGCTGCTCGGGAGCTGCTGGGGGGCTCGGAGGAGCTGATCTCAGTCGACCCACACTGGCTAATGGGGGCTGGTCAGTTAGAGAAGCTACTGGTTTGGTTTGCAAGGTGCGGGTCGTAGCCTCCAAATCACTAAGCCTCACCTCCAATGCAGCAAATAAACTACACTTAATACACGTAGCATTATCACTAAAAGAGGCAGAGGAATAACTAAACATGTGACACACTGAGCAAGAGAGATAAGGAGAGTGAGAGGGAGAAGCCATCTTTGTGCGCCAGGTACACTACCTGAGTTGGTTATCGCGACACAGAACGGTTGTAAGACTAACGATACAATTCACTAAAATGAGAGAGGGCTGAAGGGTGCTTAAGTACAAGGGTTTACACTTTTAGTACACAGCAGTTAAACAATTAATGTAGTTAAAAAGCCTCCCAGATTGTTAGCAAGGCACAGCAAGACGACCAGACACGGACAACAGGAAGTGACGCAATACGCTTACCACAGTGGCGCAGCCGCAGTGAGTCTGTCTCTGATGTGAGTGAGTCTCTTATCTATTTTAGAGGCCAGTGAAATCAGCGCATCTAATTCCGCTGGCGGATCCGAAAGTTCTAAATGATCTATCATAGTTTCTGTAAACCCATTTATAAAGCATCTACTAAGGCTGGCTGATGTCAACCACTATCAGCAGCGAGAGTACAGAACTCTAGCCTAATGTATAACTGACTTTCTCCCTTGTTTTAGAGACACAAGGCTTTTGCAGCCACTCTGCCTGGCATTGCAGACTGAAAAACTGTTTGAAAGTTGCTAGAAACAACGAGAGGGAATTACAAACAGCAGACCTGCAGCTCCACTCGGCTGTAGCTCATGCTCTAGCTCAGCCAGACAAATTTTAGCTTATATAAGCTATTTCAGTCCAATCAGAGGTAAAAGCTGATACATCAAATTCAAAATGCAACTCACACTGGGAAATGAATGGACAACAATCTCCTGAATCTCTAGAGAAACATTCTGGGCTTGACAGATGGAGAGAGTGTAACTCACATGAGGAAGCTAAAGGAGCCAGTGGTTCGACTGATGATCATGCCCCAACCTGCACTTAGGTGCAGGTGATGCAGCGGCTTGTTCTTAAACCTGCAGATGGTTGATGATGTAATTCAACTGAGCTGACATGGGGTCCAAGCTGTATTGCTGCGCTTCAACGCCTCAGCCATCTCTTGGGAAACTAACACTAGCTGCTCTTCCTTCTGGTGAAGGCAATGGCCTTGACACCTCAAGGCTGAGCAAACTGGGTTGGTCTCTGCAGAATCCATTCTGGACAGCTCTTACTATCAAGTAGGATTGTAAATGCAGGGACTAAAGGCAGAGGTACCAAATCACTAGGCTTAAATCAGAAACCAAAAGAGAATCATACAAAACGAGAGTCACAAGGCAATAATTGCTGGAAAGCTGACACTAAGGAACAAGACAATCTGGCACAGGAGGGGAAGAAAACGGGGCTTAAATACACAAAGGAAGGGGAAGACAACTAAACACATCTACAACACACTAGGGCGGGGAAACAATCACACAAGAGGAAGGAACACTTGTCAGGACACAAAGAATAGGACGCAAGCAATTTTCAAAATAAACCAGGAAATAACACACTTGACCCCAACAACAGACACTTAACACTAACGGTTGAATGTAGAGCTTCTTTGCAGCTAAATCCATATTTGAAATATAATGGTCCACCAGAACCTCTGGTTCTGCTGATATTGAGCTTCAAATGATTATTCATCCGCACCGTGTGACCAAGCTCATCACTGCAAATATTGTACTGTATGTACTGTACTGTACTGTACTGTAAAAAAAAATAAACAGACACGGATGGAAACTGCAACATTACTGGTGCATGAAGGCATACAGACGCAAGGCAGTAGTTTATGTTTTATTGAATTTCCTAAGATGAGATAAGATAAGGTGATGAAATCCTAAATTCAACTGTCTCATAGTGATGGAAAATGTATTCAGACTTGAGTACCAATACAGCAATTCAAAATATACTCCATTGAAAAAAAGTTCTGCCTGAAGAATCCTTAATCTAATGATGTCAAATATATTAAGTATCAGTCAGAATAACCAAATTACATTTACTGTAATAGTATAATTACATCACCTTGAAAATACTCATGTAACTCAGAATCCCTGAGCTACTTAAGTCTGAATTCTTTTTTCCACCACTATTAGACAGTTACACAAATAATGAATAATATCAATGTTAGCTGACCAATTGTTTGTAACTTTACATATGTATTGTATTTTATCAATTATGGCAAATTCTTTTTTTCATACTTTCTGCGCTCCAATTCCTCAGTTCTATTTGTCACCTCTCGTAAAAGTTTTGACACTACAACCCTCTGAAACTCTCCAGTCCCTAGAAAAGGAGTGGGGGGGCAAGGCATGTATAGTCGATCTATTGTATGCACTCAGATGTTGATCAACCACTTGGTGGAAAGTTCACCCCATGACACACTTTGGACAGCCCCCTCATTTAAGTTTACATGTCTTCATACCATGAAGAATTGTAAATGTAAAAACACATGCATAAAGGAATGTATATATAGAATACATTTATAAAGTAAAATAAACATAAAATAGACCTATTAAGGAATGTGAATGTGAAAGGAATGCTTGAAGGGATGTAAATATAAATGTATGAAGTAATGTAAATATTTTTAAAAAATATTTGTGAAGAAAAGACACATTTTGTCAGTTAAATAATACATACATTTTCTTTATGTAATGTCTTGTGCATTTTATGGCATACTAATGTATTCATTGAGTCATTTGTTTATTTCTTCAATTATTTTTGATTTTGACCATTTCGGTTGCCCATAGTTTTCATATGATTTAATTTCTTTTAAAAGGTTCATGTATTTAACATAAACTGGTCTTTATTTTGGGTTTGATTCCTTGACTTAATGCATTACTTTTCTGGTCCTTAAAAGTCCTGATATTATTATGATCATCTTAGTCAGAATACATTTCCGTTTTAGATTTTTTTTTTTCTATTATGTAATTAGACAGACAGTTTCAAGTGTATTTTTGATTACTACTCAACCTATTTTTGGAATCTTTTTCTTCCCGTTTAGCATGTGCTCAAAGCACAGTAACAAGCAAAGTGTTTGAAATGATGTACATAGCTTCTCACAGCTCATCCTTCATCTGAACCTCTCAAAGGAGCTTTTTTGTGGTTGTTTTTGTGTGGACGGTGCCTACATGTACATTATGTGTGTGCATTTGTTTGTCTCAGTTATTCATTAAAATGTGAGTGAGCCTTGAGATTAAAAAAAAGACAAAAATGAAAATCTTGTTGGGATGTACAGTATTTCTTCAGGCTCAAAGTTTATGATTGCTATCTTATTTGCTGTTTGAACGTCACACAGTTAGCCAGGAGTAAAGTCTTTGGTTATAAAACAGCCTTGTCCACTGTCATGTCAGACGTGCTTGAAACACACTCAAGCTCATTAGATTTAGTAACAACCTGGGGCTCACTCTAGGTTACATGAAGGGTCAGTTGTTCAGATTTGCAGCCTCAGAGAGCTAATCATGCCTGGGATCCTTCTGTTTACTGTGGAAATGCAGCACAAGATTTTGTTCACCTCTTAACATGTTGACATCTTTCTATTGTGAATGTGCTCATCATGCTGTGAGACCCGTCCTGCCAACTAGCTTTACTGTCAGCTGACAAACAAGCTTGGTCTCACATAGCTTGACATGTCTCTGCAGTGATGGAGGCAAGGAAAAGGCAAATGATTCTACAAGCAAACTTCAAAAAGCACCTAAATCATGGGAAAAGAAAAAAGAATACTTTGTGAAAGCTTGGATAGGTGTATGTGGGCAGCAAAGAGACATGTTGTGTTTCCCTATGCTGTATTCCTCTTCCATGTTTCAACCTCTCTCTAGTTTTCCCTCACCCTTTGTCCTACACTTTTTGTCTACATATAAAGCCAGTTTTGCCTGTCTAGATGGAGATGGCAATGTGTTGGTCTGCCTCTCAGGCCACATATTTGAAGAGTTCACGCGAAGCGATGAGTGACTGAATGCCAATCTGGATCCAATCTGGGGCTTTTGTTAGCGAGTAGAAGTTCAGGCTTATATAGTGTGAACTAGGGAATTTTACAATGTATATGTACTGTATACTTTGCAGTGCTTCACAGACTTTGCAAACTTTTTTAAGTTAGAGGTCAAACATTTCTTTCCAAGGTTAATGATGAAACTTGAGGTTCAAATATTAAAAAAGTTAAGAGTGTTTGGGGCAGATGGTTTGTGTCAAGGATTTCACAGCAGAACTTTGCACTGTAACTATGTGATCAATGTTATTCACTGTCAGTGTCAATGATGTAGATATTAATGCGGATCAGTTGTATACTTACAAATGCAAATCTCAGCAAGGTATATCCTGTAGGAAACACAGTGTCGGTGGATAACAGGAGTAGAACTGGAGACAAAGGAATCTGCAGAGAAGGGTGATAAATAATGGAGCTGTAATATCACAAAATGGACGCCTGGTTTAGAGGAGTAGAGTGGAGGTTAGAGGAGGGCAGAGCTCGAAGCTGTACAGCAGCATCATTCCCCTGTGCATAAGCAAAGATCAATAACAATAATACAGCACACAGCGATGAATTATTCATCAATTCTCTGCCCTCTCTTTGTTCCCGCTTCCCTCTTTTCCCTCCACAGCGTCCCTTACACAACTCCAGCGCACTGCCGCTGTTATCTGTCTCCATTCAACTTTGGAGAATTTATTTTCACAAACAAAGAGCCAAGTGCATATTATTAATTTCTATTTTTTCTTACATGGAAATGCCTTTGATTGTAGACGGACTTTGGAGTGTGCGCCAGTACTGTCAGAGGATATACTGTAAGTGTAAAGTAAAGTAGAATGACCATGCCATTAATAGTTGTTACCTAGTTCTCTCCACAAATAAAAGACAAAGAGTCAATCAGTCAGCTGAATGTGTCCTTTACAAAGTTAAAGGAAAATTAGCCTATTTTTCAACATGCGTATTTTTTGTTCCCATTATGTCCACCTGTGACCTCAAATCTTAAGATTTTAAAGCGATCTCCAGTAAAATTGAGGTCAATCAGGGAAAACTAAGAAGGTCTAGCAGCATTTCAAAAATACATGTACTTAATTTTTACAGAAAAACTCTTGTCTCTCTGTCATTGACAGAAAAAACAGTAATTAGTGGATTATCTCTAATAACGTTTATCATCAGCAGAATCCATAAATTTATTCAATGTAAAGGTGCTTTTCTTTTGAACACCTGCTGCTTTAACTTCCAGGAGAGAATCAAAGAGTGAAGAAGCACATTGACCATCATTACTAAATGTAGCATAAATAAAATACTGTCCATGCTTGAAGACTTCAGTATCAGTCACAATAGATATTTTGATAATGAAAATGCATTTAACGTTGAAGGAATTTCCTGTAATAACCACACAACAACATTATATATTTTCTCTCATTGGTAAAAATTGTAAGTGACAGAAAATACTTAGTGAGCTAGTCAGTACTATGTGTTAAGTAAGTAAAAACTGGCCTGTGTGTGAAAATAAACCAGCCACTGGGGGTTACAAACCAGACAAACACACATTGGTGGACTATCTTGGACAGATAATATCTACAAGATGATCTTGGACTGTGAGAAGATGCCTGAGGAATGGAGGAGAAGTGTACTGGTGATGATCTTTAAGAACAAGGGTGATATGCAGAGTTGTAGCAGCTACAGAGGGATAAAGCTGATGAGGCAAAC
>KV751333.1:1280484-1318072 GCA_001698575.1 Mola mola | reverse complement strand
TTTAAAATCTTTCAGTTTAGAGAAAAAAAACTTGATTAAAAAAAATAATGACGCATTTAATGGAGGAAATTGAGTTTGATCCAAGACTACAATTTCCTTATTTCATGTCTCATTGTAGGACCCAGCCGGTGTAGAAAATCTTATTTTTCTAAACATGTTTTGGAACCTGAACATTTGATGAATGAAGAACAGGATAATATTGTATGGATTTATACTTTTGATCAACCTTTGTACGCAGAACTGTGAAAGAAAAAAAAAAAATAAACTTTGTGAAGGGACTGCCTGAATCTTTTGAAGACGAAAACCTGTGTCCCCTTGATCAACATCATTTGATTATTCTGAAAAATGTCAATTTTCAAGTGAGCGATCATCCTGAAATGGTACAAATTTTCACACAATACAGACATCACAGAAACATGAGCGTCATGATGCTGACGCAAAATGTTTTTCATCAAGGTAAACACAGTCGTACCATCAGTCTTAACTGTAATTACCTAGTTTTGTTTAAAAACTCGCAAGACAGATTGCAAATGAGCACATTAGCTCATCAGATCAGTCCCACAACAAAAAGCTTTCTTTTGAAGATGCTACCAAAGAGCTTCACCTGCATTCAATCTTCGACCTCACGGCAGGCTATCCAGAAGCCTACAGACTCAGATCTGGAATAAGGGAATCAGTGGCCAGCAGTTTACCTGCCTAAAAAAAGGAAGTGATCATGTCAGAGTGAATAAACAGAAACATGCTTTTACTGAAAGCTCTTTATGGCACCTCTCCTTGGAAACGTAGACTCTTCAGACTCTCTGCGAGACCGCTTTTAATCTTTTAAAAGTTAACATCCCCGTGACTGCTTGTCAATATAAGAAATTAAAAAAGCAAAAGACAATCATCAGAGTGCTGGCCAATAAAAGAATCGGACTCGAACACAAACGACAAGCGTTGAAAAAGCAGTCCAGAGGGTTAACTATTAGCTCTGCTCTCGGTGGCCATCCCCATCATTGGGAATCTGATCGGAGGACTCGTTCGAAGATAATCATAACGATGTCTCAGATTTTGGTGTCGTCAGGAGTTGTTGAAAAGTCTCCCCCCACGAGACAGAAAAAATGCTGAATACATCCTCCAAAAGTTAGGTCAGGCTCAAGGTGGCTGGACACCTAAAGGCGAATTTGAAAAAGGGACATATTGTCAAAGCCTCTCATATGATCGACTTGTTTGAAAACCTGTCCGTCACTCATTGTAAAAAAATCTCACCCCATACCACCCAGATGGTGGACTAGTTTTTTAAATATGCTGAAGGAAGTCAATAACCCCTTATCCTCAGTGAGGAACCCTCAAGCTCATGCTCAATATCGTCGTCTCCAGTCGGAGGAGGAAATGGCGAGTATGTGGCCCGTCGTCATCCCCCGGATGGACGAGCCCATCTGCCAAAAAAATAGCTGCGCTTTGGTTTAGTCCTTAAGAAGTCAACCCAGGGACAGAGAAAAGAGGATCTAACAAAAAAATAGCCCTGTATTGTTTCACCTAAATCCATGTTCTTGTTTTTTTTCAATATAAGTAGACAAATTGTATGCGTATAAATTGTATGCTTTTTTTCTTTATTGAAACAGTCTTTTGAAACAGAAATTCTTTTTGTTCTCACATCCCATAACACTCTCTGAACAGTTGTATCGAACATGCTGACTGGTTACAAGAGCCTACAGCATGATTTCTTGTACATCGTTGATATTTTCGAACATACTGAGATACCATAACATAATTTTTTAGCATGTCCTCGTGATATAAAGACAGTACATTTTCATATGATAAACTGCAGGCCCCTATGACACAAATAATACATGCAATGTTAACCACACAGTGAGGACAGGAGGTGTTAAAGCTGGAGATTGTGGTATAGGATGGTGTCAGCATGGCGCTCTAGAAATTGTAAAATGCTCTCAGGGTAATGAGTAAAATTTCGAGGGAATCCAAAAGAGTCAAAAAAGCTGCCTTTTCCATCTTCCTCCAGGGTCAAAGCCAGCCAGTGCTTCCCAGGTTGGTCCGCAGGATGCATGTTCACTATCAGGTGAACGGGTAGTTTAAACCAACGTTGATGTGAAGGTAACTGGTCCGAAGGCCACACTACGCTGAAAGTGTGTCCTAGTAAATGACGCTTAAGACTTTTCAACCGGTAAGTATTCATGCCTTTTCGTCTCAGCAGGGGAGGGGCTCTCTGTTGATGCTCAGAGATACAGTATGTCTTTCAAGTGTCTCCTGTGGAGGTAAACATGTTGTAAAACTCTGACTGAAAGTCCATGGTACAGCAGGAACCTGTCTGCCATTCTGACAGAGGGCCAGGTATTCCACTTCATTGTGGATGAAATTAATGGGTGACAGGTTTCTTCTCCCCATGAAGGCCTCGTGGTTCACCATGCCTATGACCACATACGTATGGTTCCCAGGAAAAGATTTTCTTGGTTAAATATCCTGGAACTCTGAAGGATGGAGCATCGTGACCTATCCGCACAGCAGGGGAAACGTTCACTTTTTTCACAGAGAGGTCCATTTTTCAGTGGAAAGTAGCACCTGCGGCCGATGTGAGGCAGAAGGCGTCGTTGGCGTGACTGAGTTTAATTTTCACGTCTACAGAGTTCAGCAGAAGCTTTTCACTGAAAAATATATCAGTGTGAATCGGACCCATCCGATGAATCTCTCTGAAATTTTGATTGAACCGAGTTCTCTGATTAAGCCCGCTATTAAGTCCGTCGACAGTCACAATGTAGTCCATGGCACCTGCAGTGTCTTTGTAAAACAAACTGGTGCCAAATTGACTTTTCAGGCTGTCTTCTGAATAGTTGAGCAACATTTAAATCATCGCTCGGTAGGGGTGGGTGGGTGGCGCTTGATTGTGAAATTAGGCTATCCACCAGTGTTACGTTGCATTGGTTGAAAATGCTGCAATATATATATTGAACAATACTCAAGCAGAGATGCAAGGTGTCGTTCAGGTCCAAATATCAGGTACAGGGTCTGGGGGACTCAATAAGGCAGAGGCACACAGGGGTTCTGAGTCAAAGTCGTTTCACTAAAAATAGGTCAACACCAGGAAACCTAACTAGATGGCAAAGGTACTGTTTAAGGAATAGGCAATCTCAGTAGTCAAGATACAAGTAATGATCAAAAACACAAGGAACAAGACAATCTGGCACAGGAGGAAAGGAACACAGGGTTTAAATACACAAGGGAGAGGTAGACAATTAGACACAGATGAGACACATTAGGGAGGCGAGGCAATCACACACACCTGAGGAGCAAGACTTGACAGGACATGGGGAATAAGACACAAACAAAACTTCAAAGTAAAACAGGAAACACCAAATGACCCTAACAGACAGACACTTAACACTACCAGACCCTGACACCAAATACTTTTCCCCATCTCCGGGGATAAAGAATTTAATGAGACCTCCATCAGTGATGGCCAACAGAGGCAACACTGGGATATAGATTTTTTTTTCTGCTGAAAGCTGAGTCTTGTCACCACTTGTGCCATGACATGTTATTTTGTTTGGTTTTTTGTTTTTTTCAAAAGAGGTCTCCTGAGGTCTTCCCGCCAAACTTATTTCCCTTAGACCACCAACTGTCGTCCTCTCACCAGAGCGTCTGCATTTATTAGAAGCTGAGGAAACGCAACGCCCGGGAAGGCACTTCTGAGCTCTTTGCGATTAAAACCATTATACATCCTGATCCTTCCTGCTCAAGGGTCTTTGTCATTTGGCAATGTCCTGATCGAAGACGTTGGTGGCATTGTTTTTAACCGCTGTTGAGGGTGAAGAATAGCGATGGAAAAACCAGTCTTCACCAAGGAGGATACAAAAAGATATAATCTGGAAAATATAGAGCCTAACCGTACATCACAGGAGTGCCGTGAAATCCAGGAAGAGCTCCACCCACTTGATTTTCATTATACCTCACAAAACGGTGAGGGTCAAGCCAGATTTGCACCATGATTTCTTAGAAGGAGAGAAGAAGAGAGAGAGAGAGATAGACAGAGAGAAAAGGTCCCGCAAAACCTTCAGAGCTTTCGCGGGGTTTAAAATGAAGCTTCAGGATAGTTTCCGTAAACCAAGTCCATGCACCTATCGTGATCCTTTTTAATTTGGATGTGAATGTTTTTAATGCGTTTCTTTGGCAAGTAATGTATGGTGTTGTACCTAATGCTCTCGAAAATCACCTTTGACGTTCACCACACTCAGAATGGGCGAGTAGCTGTCGCTGACTGAATGATGTCCGTATAAATAAACAGGTTATATAACCCAGCATGGACATCGCAGGGATAGGGGGTTGTGCGGTTGTAGATGGTCCACCACTAACTGGCTTCAAACCCAGCATGTAGGCCTAGGGGGGAAATGTATGGATTTTATGTTGACTGTCTCCTTTAAACTCAAAGTGCCTGGTGACTCTTTCTGAGTGATCCAGGAGTATTTTAGGATGGTCCTAATATCCTCCCCAATTAAATTTTGTACTGATCAACAAGGGGTATTCCAACTCTTCCTCGTCTCTTCTTCCTTCCCTTCTTCTCCTCTTTGTCACGGGTCGTTTTGGTGAGTTCAAAATAAGCAAAATCACTCGGCAAATTATACCACGTATGGAGGTAAATGCCTTCACACAGACCCACTATGGGGTCCGGTCGGGCTCAGCCCAAAAAGGAGATATGGGTCCGTCCTCACGTGGGCCCACCCCCCACAGGAGGAGCCGTAGGGGTCCGGTGCTAAGTGGATTGGGTGGGAGTCAAAGAAGGGGGGCCTTTGCGGTCCGGTGCTAAGTGGATCAGGCGGCAGTCAAAGGCAGTCGCCTTGGCAGTCAGATCCCCGGTTGCTGAAGCTGGCTATTGGAAACATGGAACATTACCTCTCTGGTGGGGAAGGAACCAGAGCTTGTGCGAGGTTGAGAGATACCAGCTAGGAGGGGTTGGACTTTGTTCTATGCTGGAGTTGTCCCAGGTGAGAGGCGGAGAGCAGGTGGGGGCTTATTAATAGCGCCCCGGTTCTCAGCCAATGTGTTGGAGCTTACCCCGGTGGATGAAAGGGTTGCTTCCCTGCGCCTTCGGGTTGGGGAACGGGTCCTGACTGTGGTTTGCGCCTCTGCGCCAAATAGCAGTTCAGAGTACCCACCCTTTTTGAAGTCCTCGGAAAAAGTGCTTGGGAGTGCCCATACCTGATGTTCCATCATCCTACTAGGAGACTTCAACGCTCATGTGGGCAATGAAAGCGAGACCTGGAGGGATGTGATTGGGAGGAGCAGCCTGCCCGATCTGAACCCAAGTGGTGTTCAGTTATTGGATTTCTGTGCTAGTCACAGTTTGTCCATAACTAACACCATGCTCAGCCATAAGAGTGTCCATAAGTGCATTTGGCACCATGACACCCTAGGTCGACAGTCAATGATTGACTTTGTAGTCGTATCATCTGATTGCAACTGGTCTTCAACTCCCACCTCCGGAGGAGCTTCAACCACATACCGGAGGTATTGGGGAGCATGGAATCTGAATGGGCCATGTTACGCGCTGCCATTGTCGAGGCGGCTGCTCGAAGCTGTGATAGCAAGGTCGCTGGTACTAGTCGTGGCGGTAACCCCAGGACACGCTGGTGGACACCAGAGGTGAAAGGGGCTGTGAAGCTGAAGAAGGAGACTTACAAGGCATGGCTGGCTTGTGGGACTCCCGAGGCAGCAGACAGCTACTGGCAGGCCAAGCGATCCGCGGCTCGGCTGGTCACTGAGGCAAAAACCCGGGTGTGGGAGGAGTTTGGTGAGGCCATGGAACAAGACTTGTAGTCGGCGCCGAAGAAATTCTGGCAAACTGTTCGGCGGCTCAGGAGGGGAAAGCGGAACCCTGTCCACACGGTCTTCAGTGTGGGAGGGGAGTTGTGAACCTCAACTGAGTCTATAGTTTGGCGGTGGAAGGAATACTTCGAAGAATCTCTTCAATTCCACCAACACACATTCCGAGGAGGAGGCAGAGCTGGAGGACTTTGGGCTGGGCTCTCTCATCACTGGGGTCGCTGGAGCTGTCAAACAACTCCGCAGCGGCAGCGCCTCGGGGTCAATGAGATTCGTCCCGAGCTCCTCAAGGCTCTGGATGTTGTAGGGCTGTCATGGTTGACACGCCTCTGCAACATTGTATGGACATCGGAGATTGTGCTGTGCCTTTGGCGTGGCAGACAGGTGGGGTGGTTCCCCATTTCAAGAAGGGGGACCAGAGGGTGTGTTCCAACTGATCACACTCCTCAGCCTCCCTGGGAAGGTCTACTCCAGGCTGCTGGAGAGGAGAGTCCGGCTGCTAGTTCAACCTCGGATTCAAGAGGAGCAATGTGGTTTTCATCCTGGCCGTGGAACACTGGACCAGCTCTATATCCTCACGAGGGTACTGGAGGGGCCATGGGAGTTTGCTCAACCAGTCCACATGTGTCTTGTGGATCTGGAGAAGGCTTATGACCATGTCCCTCACATTGTCCTGTGGGGGGTGCTACGGGATTATGGGTTAGATGGCCTTTTGTTATGGACAATTCGATCTCTGTATTGTCGGAGCCAGAGCTTGGTTTGCATTGCCGGCAGTAAGTCAGACCCGTTCCCAGTCAGGGTTGGTCTCCACCAAGGCCTCCCTTTGTCACCGGTTCTGTTCATAATTTTTATGGACAGAATTTCTAGGCGCAGCCAAGCGGCAGAGGGAGTCAAGTTCGGTGGCCTCTGGATTCCGCCGCTGCTATTTGCAGGTGAAGTGGTCCTGTTGGCTTCATCGAACAGTGACCTCCAGCTCGCACTGAGACAGTTTGCAGCCGAGTGTGAAGCGGTGGGGATGAGAATCAGCACCTGTAAATCTGAGGCCATGGTTCTGAGCCGGAAAAGGGTGGATTGCCGACTCCGGTTCGGGGGAGAGCCGCTTCCCCAAGTGGAGGAGTTCAAGTATCTCGGGGTCTTGTTCACGAGTGAGGGGAAAATGGAGCGGGAGATTGACAGGTGGATTGGGGCAGCGTCGGCAGTGATGCGTCTGTTGTGGTGAAGAGAGAGCTGAGCCAGAAGGCAATTTACAGGTCAATCTACGTCCCAACTCTCACCTATGGTCATGAGCTCTGGGTAGTGACTGCAAGAATGAGATCGCGAATACAAGCGGCATGAGCTTTCTTCGCAGGGTGGCTGGGCTCAGCCTTAGATATAGGGTGAGGAGTTAGGATATCCGGGGGAGGCTCATAGTAGAGCCGCTGCTCCTCCTCGTTGAGAGGAGCCAGTTGAGGTGGTTCGGGTATCTGGTTAGGATGGCTCCTGGACGTCTCCCTTGGGAGGTGTTTTGGGCATGCGCATCCAGGAGGAGACCCCCGGGCAGACAAAGGACACTCTGGAGAGATTAAATCTCTCAGCTGGCTTGGGAACGTCTTGGTGTCTCCCCCGGAGGAGTTGGTGGAAGTGGCTGGGGAGAGGAGCATCTGGATCTCCCTGCTCAGGCTGTTGCCCCCGCGACCCAGACTCGAATAAGCGGCAGAAAAGGAAACGAATCGAAACAGACACACTACCCATTGTCCTTTTAGTTCAATGGCCAATTAGCCAGATTCGCTGTGAAATCAGAACTTGTATTATTTATGAACACACCCTTACTAGTGTTGGAAGCTAAATGATATTAAACCCCTCCTGGAGGGATCCGTCGATTATGTAAGCCAGGGGGAGGGAGAATAAACAAAATGAGAGGTCCCGGTCTTTTTTTTTTTTTTTTTTCTAAAGGTTTTGCAGGGTCCTATCCAGCTGTTGAATTTCTCTGGTGTATTTTTGCAGTGCAATAACATATATGATTCATTCTTGACACAACAAAAGGTATTCCACCCCTCCCTCCCTCCTCCTCCTCCTCTTTGACCGGGTCGTTTGGCAAGTTAAAGATCAGCTAAATCACTCATTAAATTATACCACGCATGGGTGGAGGTGGTTAATGATTTCACACAGAATAAACAAAATGAGAGGCACCCTACCTCTGCCTTTTTTTGTTTTTAACCATTTTTCAGGTTTGAAACCACTATCCAAATGATGAATTTCTCACGCCAGTTCTTCCATCTCACTAGAATTTTTTCATCACCCTTGAAAGTACGATGTTTCAAAATCTTTTCCACCGCATAAAACTTATCCTTTGCCAGGTTTACTTTTTGCAACTGTGCTTCGTAGAAGGTCCCTTGGATTGGCTCGTCCTCTGCCTCTTTCAGTTTGTACACGGGGGGAAGTCGAGGGCCACAAATACGTCTTGGATCAACTTGGATATTCTGACCAAATCACCCTTTTTAAAATTCATGTTTAGTGTATCCTGATGGCAAATGGGAAATGTGCCATACAGGTTTTGAATTACTTGAGAGGTGTTCTAAGCGCTCACTTGCATAGGTTTCATTTTTATACTCTTGTGATAACTGTGATTATTAGCTTTTCACCAACTGCATTAAGGCCCTGAAGTTCTTATTAAAGAATTCTTTACCATTGTCTATTTATAACTTTTCAGGGTCTGACTGTCCTTTAAAACAGACTAGAAGGCCCTGCTGACCTCTAACCTCGTCTTTTGCTTTAAGGCTCGTACGTAAGCCTTTTTTGCAAACACATCGATGACCGTTAATAAATAGTTAAACCCGTCGTTATGGTCGACCAGGGTTTGCATGTCACAAAGATCCGCTTGAAATTGGTTGAGCGGTCTAGGGACAAAAACTCTGTTTCTGATAAAATGCTTCCGGACGGGCTTATGTAGAATGTAAGCATCCTGTTCTGAAAAAAAAATTCTCTGACATCCTCCAAACTAACATTTTTTCCTATTCCTCCTGCACACCCCTCCGGAGACGTTCCACATCACCCAGACTACCCGGGTGTGCAGGGTCATGATACATCCTGATACATACAGCCAATGATTTATTTTCTTTGGGTTCAATGTCTTATAGTTTATTTTTGTTTTTTTCTATTTTATTACACACACACACATACAAAAATAAAAAAAGAAAGACCAAAGTTTAATGATACTAAATAGATTTAATTCATTAGAGTTGATTAATATTCAAAAATACAAATTCAGCAACTTACATTTTTTGAAAACATACATAAAAAACAAACAAGTCAGTCAAATACATGTGGAATTCATGATAAAAATACATGTTGATTACAAACTTTTTTTTTTTCAAAAACCAGGTAGACTAAAACAACTCAAAATAAAATACATGATAAAAATACACGTTGGTTACAAACTTTGGTTTCTGAAAAAATCTGAAAAAAAAAAAACCTGAAATGTAAAATGCATTTTGTAGAACTACTCAAAGTCACATACATGAGGTATGTCAGGATACAGAAACAGCAGCAGACATGTACTTTTTTTTTTTAGCCTTCAATTACATTTAAAACAATTTTCCAGCACAGAGATTCCTACAGAATTACAGATGACATTGTGTTGTTTTTTCAGTTTGTACCTGATCTAACACTTCATAACTTCCACAAACAAAGCGTACAGAGACAACACATGGCACAATTTCACACTGTGGCTGTGACTCATGTTTATGAAATATTAACAAAAGTATCCCACACTGATAGGCGGCACAGTGGTGCAGTGGTTAGCGCTGCCGGTCCGTGAAGGTTCTCTGTCATCCAGGTCATCTTAATCTCGGAGTGTTTAGTAGGAAGCAACTGGACTTCTTAAGAAGACCCGCGACCCCTAACAGGATAAGCGGTAGAAAATGGATGGATGGATCACACTGAACATTGGTCACTAATCTACAATGTATTGCGTACAACATTTGTCCAGTCTTCCTGCTAAAGCGAGACCGGACAATATCCAACCACTATCCTAATTTACACACGCGGTCATGGTGGTGGTGATCAGCATCGCACACCCTCTCGCTAATAACACAGTCCAGATGCTCCAGATTAGTCGGCGGATGATTGTATGCACCTCCTCTGCATTTCTCTGCGGTTTTGTATTGCTTTTTTCAACATCCGATTCTTATAAAACTTTTCATTCAATCTTCTCCTGAGCCTGTTGATTCTTCTCCCAGTATCCTTGCTACTTTTGAGGCTGTCAAGGATACCTTCTAAAACCCTGCAAACCCTAAAATCAGACATGTGGTGACAAGACAGGTGTCTTAACTGAAGGGCCTGTTGGATGGTTGGGATAAACCGCAGGGTCCTGGGTCTTTTTCTCACTTCCTCAAAGTGTTGAAGAAAGTATGTCCGTGAAGGTTCTCAGTCATCCAGGTCATCTTAATCTCGGAGTGTTTAGTAGGAAGAACCACCCGAGGCAGAAAGTGAAAAACAGAAGAACGTGTTTATCCCATATGTGGCAGGTCTATCAGAAAAATTTAGAAGAATCTTCCAAAAACACAAAATTCGAGTTAACTTCAAACCGGGTCAGACCTTAAGACAGAGACTGGTCCACCCCAAGGATAAAACACCCAGGCATAAGCTTAGTAATGTTGTGTATGCTGTTCAATGCACAGAGGAGGGCTCTGAACTTTATATAGGGGAAACCAAACAGCCCCTCCACAGACGCATGGCACAACACAGGAGAGCCACCTCATCCGGATAGGACTCAGCTGTACATCTGCATCTTAAGGAGAAAGGTCACTCCTTTGAGGACTCCAATGTCCACGTTCTGGACAGAGAAGACAGATGGTTTGAAAGAGGAGTAAAAGAGGCCATCTATGTCCAGTTGGAGAAACCCTCTCTAAACAGGGGTGGTGGACTAAGACACCGTTTGTCTGCAACCTACAATGCTGTCTTGGGAGCCCTCCCCAGGCGGTTTAACCCCCATACACACCTGGGGCCATGTGATCCCAAGGTGTCACATGAAACCAGGGGTGAGGGGCAAACACCCTCGAGTGATTCACACCTGGGCTCATGTGATCTTAACGACTCATATGATGCCTAGCCAGAGGATAACCCCCCCCCCAGGCTGGGTGTTTTCACCACGTCCTCATTTTTGGTGATTGCCACCACCCACTCTGGGATAAATACCTGGGTTTCCCGCACTGACCCTCAGAACTGAAGAAGCCTTTCGGATCAGAGGCGAAATGTCTTCAAACAAGATTAGAAGGCCAGTTGCTTCCTACTAAACGCTCTGAGATGTTGAAGAAAGTAGTATTCAGGCCACTCATGCAGGCGACCGTTTTCCAACTGCAGGGGGCTGCCACCTGACACCCATAGCATGTCATGACTTTCCCCGCGCCCAGGGGCTTAGCAAGTTTTTCAAAAGGGTGGGGGATGTGTTTCGTCTGGGGGGAGTATCAGCTACATATTGAGACTCTTAATGTCTGTGTGTTACTACATGTCTGGTTTTAATAGAATTCATTTACATAAGAAAAACTTTGCCAACAAAGCATACTTGAACGATTGGTCACAATTCCATAAAAAAGTTGAATGTTACATTAAACAAACAGACCAATATACACATAACCAGCTATGTCACTTTACCTTTCAAATCATTTAAAAGAACCAAAAATGCTCTTTCTACTTTCTTTACACGAGACAAACCAGCAATCTTTTTTCTGTTTACCCTGTCTAGCTTGTCTTTACTGTATGTACATGGCACACAGCAACACTATGCCTCAGCCTCCGGAGGCTGCTGAAACTCATTTCTGACTCTGCTGATGACACAGGCACAACTAGAAGGAGTCGGACAACTGCTTCCCAGTTGACCACAGAAACTCTGGGGTCCTCCCTTGAAGGACAGGAACAATGTCAGTAACGGAATGGAAGCTGTACTTCATTTTAAACAATGAAAACTGAACTTTGAGAATTTCTGGGTTGATTTCTGGGTACTGTTGGATGACACCATGCATCTGCCCAGTTAAGAGAGATTGTTCCAGATGCCTTTACATTTGCATTCCTTTCTGCTCAAATCCTTCTCTAAACTGCACGTCAGCAACATCCAGAACTTTACAGAATTCAGATGCAATGTTAATACTGCTGCTGCTATGGCCGAAGATGTTACTTCCACCACAGTCTGAAACCATACTGGATTCATTTTTGCATCCAAAGTTTTCGAAATAACCACTCCCCTGCCTCATTGAATGAAATTCAACACCCCAATACTACGTCATTACTTACGTATATGCCAACCCCCACACCTCCCTCCCTCCCTACCATCCTCATGACCCACGGTCAAGGGGGCAAAGGTCGACCTGTTGAAAAACTTGACAAAAGTTGGATTATATCTCTCTCTCACCTATGTTTATAGAATTCATCATTTGCCTTCAGTGTCACAGACCAAATGTTTACAGACACAGATTACAGTAGATGAGCAATCTAATATTTCAGAGATAGTAATTCAGTCACTACAGTTTATATTTAAATCCCCAATCCCACCGTATAACAAAGAAGAAAAAGATGTAGTCACCGGTTAAACGTTAATCCTCTAGGCTTTGCACTCAGCAAAGTCACTGACAATAGTCCATAAATCCAAATTCCTGGCTCTGTTTTTCTGTGTTTAGGGTTTTTCAAGGCTACTGAGTCGTTCTTTTTCCACGCTGCTCCTTAGATTAGTCTCAATGAGCTTCAGTTTTGAAAAACTGCGCTCTGCAGTAGCAACAATCGTGGGTATGATGTTGTAATCTTCGGCCAACGTCATCTAAACCCTTGCCGAAATGCCACAGTGGGTCTGGCTACTCCTTCATAAGCTTTTGCAGAGCCAGTTTCTTTTATTGTGTGACCTCTGACAGTGGTGTGCTTTGTAATGCATAGGCAGGGTTAAGTGACTGGTTAAGCCCGCTCATCACCACAGTGCTATATCAGAGGAATGAGTTGGATCCTGGCTGCTGCTGGAGGTGGATGGACATGCATGGCTTTGACTGGAATTTAGTAAACAAGAGTTGAATCATTGAATAAAAAACAACTGCAAATAAAACTGATGCAACAGCATCTAAATGTATAAAATCATCTTTATAACCTTACTGATAATTATGTGACTGATGGAGGCAAGTGTACCTGTGCCATGTTAGTCTGGCCCTTTTGGAGATATATACCTAGCTTCCTCATCAGTGTTTCTTTTGATGCCTAATTTAACTGGACAGCTGGTTTTGGTAGTGTTGGTAGTTCTGGGGTGTAAGCAGTGGGGCTGGCTCAGGCTCCTTCCCTCGGCTGCATCAGGTGGAGAAGGGAAGTTTTGGTGGGAGGTATGGACGACACTGTTTGATGTTTGGGACTTCTGATAGACGGCCATTATTTCAAAGCAGGATGTTACACTGCAAGCCACTTACTCATTTCATCTGCCAGCTTCATCACCCATGTGACTACCATTACCGTTCAGAGTGCATTCACAAGCAGGCAGACAAAACCACAAAACCAATGAAAGACAAATGGAGGACAGACAGGGCAGAGTTGCTGAGACCATTGATCTCCAGAAACTGGTGGTGGAGTCTTTCTTGAAAAAGATGTCAGTTTTCTCTCCAGAGTCAAGCAGTCTCTTTGGTGGCTGGCCTTGAGTTTCCACTATGTATCACATCTGAAGATACAACATAGCGTCAAGTTACACTGGGACCCCTTGAGGACTTTCAGCTTCAATAGAAAACATCAATTTATAACATAGTCACTATATTAACACAATTAAATCAGTTGATATAGGTAATTTAAAAAAAAAAAAATTGTGCTTACCTCATCATATTCATTACAGCTAGGGTACAATGTTTTTCCAAGGTACTAGGTTGCAGTTAGGCAGCCCAGAGACCACATGTCTATGGCCTCTGTAAAAGGAAGGGCCAACATAATCTCTCAAGCCCTGAGAGAAGACAAACATGATTCCATTGGTCTGGGATTTCTCACAATTTGAGTTCTATGACTTCTACTCGAACTGAAGTGAACCCCTGAGAGACAGGGTGGATCTCAACAGAAAGGATGGTAAAATCTTAGTATACCCATGTTTATTTTCAGCAGTTAATACATCACTCAGAAATCACATAGTTATATTTGGGCTGGGTCGGCTGTGGTTCAGATGGTAGAGCAGTTGTACAGTGATCGGAGGGTTCCAGGTTTGATCCCAGACCCTGTAGTTACAATGTCACTCAAGTGTCTTGCTCAAGTGTCCTTGGGCAAGACACTGAACCCCGAATTGCACCTAATGAAGTGCAATCAGTGTATGAGTGTGTGAACAAGTGGCACCCTGTGAGGTTGTCACTGCCACCAGTGTGTGAATGGGTAAATGCAAAACCTGTGGTGTAAAAGCGCTTTGATGGGTCAACCATGATTAGAAAAGCACTGTATTAATACAGGACATAACATTTACATTTCCTCACCTGTATGGACGGGTCTGCATGTATGAGCCTACAATGGCGGCTGACACATCACAGGCCAGGCCAAAGTCAATCAGCTTGATCCTGAACGGCTCCTGTGCATGGTTCACCAGCATCACATTCTCCAACCTGAGATCTGCATGTATTACGTGAATAGCCTTCAAGTGGTCGAGTGCATTAGCCAGCTAAGAAGTTATTAAAATGGTAAGGTCACCCATTCAGGAACATTTGATCAGTACTTCTTGAAACAGTTTATGTGAAGAGAGAAATGCGATGAACCAGTTTTATCTCCTTTGGAAGGAGTGGTCGGAAATATCTTGACCTTCATAAAGTCATGCAGACTTGGTGTTTCTTCTGAAGGCAACTGGACTTCTTGTTTCTTGAAGACGTTTCACCTCTCATCCAAGAGGCTTCCTCAGTTCTAGATTTCTGGTAGGGAGTCCCCAGTATTTAACCTTGTGGAGGATCCTTCTTACTCAGGGTAATGGGCAAAGGGTACAAAGCCCCGTCCCCAATCTGTGTGGCCCAGATCCATCCCCCATCAGATGGGTAATCACTCCCCCCAGTCATCATGTGAGTCGCTGGTTTGACATGAGCCAAGGTGTGAACTGTGGTTAAGTTTCCTGGGGAGGGATTTCAAAACTGCATTGTATGTGGTAGACAGTTGATGTCTGAGGCCACCTCCTCTATTAAGTGATGGCTGGTCCAGCTTGACATAGATGGCCTCCATTTTCCTCTCTCAAACCATCTATCCTCCCTGTCCAGCACATGCACATTCTCATCCTCAAAGGAATGTCCCTTCTCCTTTAAGTGTAAGTGGACTGCTGAGTCCTGGCCAGAGGAGCTGGCTCTTTGGTGTTGAGCCATGCGTTTGTGGAGAGGTTGTTTGGTCTCCCAGATATAAAAGTCCGTGCACTCCTCACTGCACTGGACTGCATAAACAACATTGTTAAGTTTGTGTCTGAGAGGTTTGTCTTTGGGGTGAACCAGTTTCTGTCTCAGAGTGTTGTAGGGTTTGAAGTGACCTGGGATATCATGCTTAGAAAAAATTCTTCTGAATTTCCCTGACACCCCTGCCACATACGGAATGACAACGTTGTGTGTTGTTGGGGTGTTGTTCCTGGAGCGCTTAGTGGATTTGACATACGCCCAGTTAGGGTATCCACAGGTTTTTAATGCTGTCTTGATGTGTTTGTGTTCCTTAGACTTCCCCTCTGTCCTTGTGGGAACATTTTCAGCGCGGTGATGTAGGGTTCTGATAACTCCCAGCTTGTGTTCCAAAGGGTGGTGAGAGTTGATGAAAAAACATCTTCAAGAAACAAGAAGTCCAGTTGCCTTCAGAAGAAACACCAAGACTACCATGACCTGGATGACTGAGAATCTTCACAGATATCTTGCCTTGCACTTTGGAAAAGACACCCTACAACTGTTGCAGGAGCATAAGAGGATTTCAAGAAAAATTGCCGATTACAGGAACCACCTGCGCTTCAATCTGAGATGCAGACAACAGAGATTTGTCCCTGCCAGCCCACACCTGAAATATACCATCAAGGGCCACAGAGCTGGACAGATACTTCAGAGAGCACAGAACCAACTACTTAACTAAAGGATCGGGCAGATCAACGTCACAATAGAAACACTTAGCGAAAGGAAGGACCAGTCTCTACAGGAATTGATGACCCTTCTACCATCCACAGTCATGGGGGAAGTTAACAACTTTCATCACAGAAGGACAGGAAACTCAGCACGCCAAGGGTAAGGAACGACACACCAGAAAATTCCTTGCACTCCAGGCCGAAGCCTATAATACCACGTGGGCTTTTGAACCATCCGACCATAAGCAGGAAGACACAACAGACAGTCAAGATAAGTGGTTAAAAACTTATCTAACAGAGACCTCACCCAGCCAGAAAAGAATGTCCTAGCCAAAGGACTCAACTTCGCCATCTCTCCAACAACTGCCTGTAGTGGACTTCATCACAGCCACAGAATCAACCATAAGGTCCAACAAGCTTGTATTAGCAGAAGCTGAACAACTCAGGATGAAGGTATCAGCAGCACTTGCAAGCGCAAAAATACCTCCATCTAATATCACAATTGAAGAGAGGAAAGCCATAACCGCACTAACAAAGACAACAGCATCACTATTCTTCCGGCGGACAACGGGAAATGTACAGTGGTACTCAACCAACCAGATTACCACTCCAAGATCACCACTTTGCTCAGCGATGACAACACTTACGAAACACTGAAGCGTGACACCACCAGTGGTTACAACAAAAAGGTCATCAACTGCCTACAACAATTGGAGAAGGAAGGAGTCATCAACCGTCCCACTTTCTATAGACTGTATCCGGGAGATTGCATACCATGCATATACGGCCTTCCCAAGATCCACAAGGAAGGAACCCTGTTAAGACCGATCGTCAGCAGCATCAAGTAGTTACTTATAACATCTCGAGACATCTCACAACTATACTTTCACCTCTGGTTGGCAAAACTCCACACCACATCCAGAATTCTAATGACTTCACCAGCAAAGTTCAAGACCTTAGGCTGGCACCAGAGGAAACCATGGTGTCCTTTCATGTCATCTCACTCTTCACATGCGTACCCACATCCGAAGCGGTGGAAACCAAAAACGACTAATGCAAGACAGCACTTTGGACCTTAGAACCAACTTCACCCCAGAACAAATCTGTAATTTGTTGGACCTATGCCTATCCACCACCTACTTCAAGTACAACAAATGTTTCTACAGACAGAAGCATGGCTGCGCCATGGGCTCCCCAGTGTCTCCTATTAGTAGGGCACTGAGCTCCTTCAAAGGAACAACACCGAGCCATTGGTTCAGATATGTGGATGACACCTGGGTCAAGATTAAAACCCAAGAGGTAGAAGTCTTCACAGAACACCTTAACTCAGTAAACAGCAACATCAAATTCACAAGGGAGAACATGAAAGAGAACAGGCCACCTTTCCTGGACTGTGCCATACACCTTGAAAAGGACGGAGGGCTCAACATTGAAGTCTACCGAAAACGTACTCACACAGACCAGTACCTGCTCTTCAACTCTCACCACCCTTTGGAACACAAGCTGGGATTTATCAGAACCCTACATCACCGGCTGAAAATGTTCCCACAAGGACAGAAGGGAAGTCTAAGGAACACAAACACATCAAAACAGCATTAAAAACCTGTGGATACCCTAACTGGGCGTATGTCCTGAGACAGAAACTGGTTCACCCCAAAGACAAAACTCCCAGACACAAACTTAACAATGTTGTTTATGCAGTCCAGTGTAGTGAGGAGTGCACAGACTTTTATACCGGGGAGTCCAAACAACCTCTCCACAAACGCATGGCTCAACACCGGAGAGCCAGCTCCTCTGGCCAGGACTCAGCAGTCCACTTACACTTAAAGGAGAAGGGATACTCCTTTGAGGATGAGAATGTGCATGTGCTGGACAGGGAGGATAGATGGTTTAAGGAGTAAAGGAGGCCATCTATGTCAAGCTGGAACATCCATCACTTAACAGAGGAGGTGGCCTCAGACATCAACTGTCTACCACATACAATGCAGTTTTGAAATCCCTCCCAGGAAACTTAACCACAGTTCACACCTTGTTCATGTGAAACCAGCGACTCACAAGATGACCGGGGGGAGTGATTACCCATCTGATGGGGGATGGATCTGGGCCACACAAATTGGGGGCGGGGCTTTGTACCCTTTGCCCACTACCCTGAGTAAGAAGGATCCTCCACAAGGTTAAATACTGGGGAGTCCCTGCCAGAAATCTAGAACTGAAGATTACACCAAAATTACCATGACCTGAATGACTGAGAATCTTCACAGACAAAGTCATGCAGAGTTTTGTCCAGCTGCTCAAATTCAATGCAAGTATGTTCCTTGTCAACAAAAGCTTACTATTGCTGGACAATGTTGTACTTATCTGCGTTCAGCATTTTCACTTTCAGAACAGAGGGCATACAGAAGGCAGTTTTCACACATGCTGCTGCAGAGAGCTAAGGTTAAGGTCAGAGTTTACAATGGAGGTCACATCACAGTTTTGGGTCAGATTTCAGCCATGGTAGGCTATCAGGGTCAGACAGCAGTTTTGCCACTTCTAGTTGTCAAGGGACGTGGAGCATCATTATGTGGTAGAGACTAGCTAAGGCAACTCAGACTAGACTGGGCAGAGATCCAGTATCTGGGTGAAATAAAATGTACTGTAGCTAACTTGGTGAGATGCTCGGGAAATACTTGAAGGTTTTTAATGAGGAGTTAGGGACACTCAAGGACATTAAAGCCTCTATTGTAGTCAAACCTGATGTGCCTCCCAAATTTTGCAAACACAGGCCCCTCCCATTTGCCATGAAAGAGAGTAGAGAAAGAGCTCAAAAGCCTGGAGGAAGCTAACATTATATCCCCAGTTAAGCATAGTAAATGAGCAGCACCTATAGTTCCAGTGGAGAAGAAAGATCACGCACTTAGCATGTGTGGTGACTATAAGGTTTCAATTAACCAGGCACTGGAAACAGATAGCTACCCCTTACCTTGTTTGGAGGAGCTTTTAGCAACTTTTAGTGGAGGTAAGATTTTATCTAAGATTGACCTAGCAGCAGCTTATCAGCAAGTTTGGCTAGACGACGAAACCGAGAAATACACTACCATCAACCCCCACAGGGGACTGTTTGTGTATAACAGACTTACTTTTGGGATCAGCTCCCCTCCATTTTCCAGCAGATTATGGAAAACATGATGAAAGACTTGCCAGTGGTAGTTTTCCTTGATGGGTCCTGCAATGCTTGCAGCACAATGGACTACGAGTGAAATGCTCAAAGTGTGAGTTTGGCAAAACTCAACTAGAGTACCTGGGCCACGTACTGGATGAGCATGGCATTCATCCTTCAGAGGATAAGGTGAGAGCAATACAGGAGGCTACTGCTCCTATTAATGTTAAGAAGCTCCAGGCCTTCTTGGGACTTCTAAATTATTATGGGAGATTCTTGCCAGAGCAGAGCACAGTCTTGGCACCACTGTACAGACTGCTTAGAGGAAATTTAACTTGGAAATGGACTGAGGCAGAGTAGTCTGCCTTTGTGAAGTGCAAGGACCTGCTGACGAGCGACCAGGTTTTAGCACACTATGACCCCAATATGCCACTCACCTTGGCATGTGATGCCTCTGCATATGGCATTGGAGCCGTGATCCAACACACCACGCCTAATGGAGGGGAGAGACCAATTGCTTATGCTTCCCGAATGTTGTCTCCAGCGGAGAAAAAATATTCGCAGATAGAGAAGGAAGCTCTTGGACTGATTTATGGTGCAAAGAAATTCCACCAGTATTTGTGGGGTAGACACTTTACTTTAATCACTGACCATTGCCCCCTGTTGACACTTTTCAGCGAGTACAAAAGTCTGCCTACTTTGGCTGCCGCACGCATTCAGCGATGGGCAATTATATTGTCAGCTTATGACTACAACATTGTTTATCGCAAGGGAGAAGAGCATAGCAACGCTGATGGACTCTCCTGTTGCCCTTTACCTGAGACCAGCGACACAGGAACTACAGTAGCATCGGCTACTATCCATTATTTGCTTGCAGAGCATCTACAAAAGGCACTGCTCAACGCCACACAAGTTGCCCAGATGACACGCACTCACAGTGAGCTAGCCCGAGTCTACAAGTATGTAGTGGAAGGCTGGCCAAACCAGGTAGAGGAAAATTTGAAAGCGTTTTTCACAAAGAGAAATGACTTATCCACAGAGCAAGGCTGTGTCCTATGGGGGACCAGAGTCATCGTACCCTCAAAAATGAGAAAAGCTGTGTTGAGGGAAATTCACTTAGGTCACCAAGGTATAGTGGAAACAAAAGCTCTGGCATGCAAATTTGTTTGGTGGCCTAATGTCGACTCAGACGTGGAGCAAATGTGCAAGGAATGTGAAACATGTCAGTTGGAGCAAAAAAGGCCTCAGAATGTCCACTACACCCATGGGAGTTTCCTGGTGAGTCCTGGAAAAGATTGCTCTTAGACTTTGCTGGACCTTTCCTGAACAACATGGTCATGATTGTGGTTGACTCATACACAAAGTGGTTAGAGGTGTTTCGTATGTCACAGATATCTTCGCAGGCTACTGTTAAAAGGCTAAGGAGACTGTTTGCCGCCTATGGATTGCCTGAGCAAATTGTAACGGAACCACCACTTTCACTTCTGAGGAATTCCAGACCTTTGTCAAGCTGAATGGGATTCTGCACACAACAAATGCCCCAGGACATCCGGCAACAAATGGTCTGGCCAAGAGATACGTTCAGACATTCAAAGCAGGTATGAAAAAACTTGCCAACACTACCATGAACATCAATGACAAGCTGTCCCTGTTCTTGTTGCAGTATTGGACCACACCTAACTGCACAACTGGACAGTCTCCTGCTGATCTGTTTTTACACAGACACGTTCGCACAAGGCTGGATATCTTGAAGCCTTGCACCAAAGATACAGTATGCAAAAAGCAATATCAACAAAAGGATCACCATGACCGCAGTGCTGCAGACCGATCATTCAGTGTGGACGATACTGTGTATCTGCATAGCACTGTGGGAGGAGACCACAAGTGGATTCCAGGTTTGGTGGTGAGAAAAATGAGGTCAGAGAAAGGAATTCTAACACAGTACACAGGTACCATTGCGACCAGCTGCGAGCTCATGCTACAGCTGAACCTGACACAGTGATAACTGACTCTCAGGTAGAACAGAGGGATGGTAAGTACTGCAGCAGTTCTCAGAACATTTTTGATTCCTCTGTGCAGTCATCAGAGTTACTGGAGCCAGAACCCGTGGGTCTGAGGCGCTCAACACGAGTGTGTAAACCCTTCCAAGAGATTTATGTAATGAGACTGTATATCTACATGGTGTACATGATTATACACATGCTTGTTGCTAATATGCAAGAGCACTCATACTGTATGAGGTTACAAGGGAATAATAATACCAAAATGTTTGAGTTTATCTGAAGCCATTTGCTGTAATGTGACACCTGACAATTATCAACTAATGTTGATATTCTCTGGTTAATCCCCATGGATATGTAAACTTGTTTTTGTGAAACTATTTTAGTTGACTGTTATTTTCAGCTAAAAGGAGGAATAATGTGGTGTATTGATTTACCACATATTTGTTGAATGTTAACTGTTTATTTAAGCTTTAGGATTTATGTTTTGTGGACAATCTATGTGGACACAGGCAAGTTCAAGGTGTAGCGCGCATGTGCATTGTTCAATGCTAAGGCATGGCTCAGTAAAGTAAACTGACAGCATGTCAGTGACCATCTCGTTAATATGCAATAGTCCTGTCTAAATTTTTGGACTCTAAAAAGGAGAAGAGTGGTTACAGGGTGTCAGGTTTTAACATTTGAATTGCACTGTTTTGTCTTGTACTTTTTTTGTCACAAAGTTCATAAGTTCTCATAAGACAGGCTTTTCAGCTGTTTTGTAGGTTGTTCATTAATTGTAAATATTTTCAGTATGAGTTTTTACTTAAAATATATAAAAAGAAAATTAATAATTTGTCAATGTTTTTAAGGCTACTTTCTGATCCTGAGGTCAAACTGAGCTGCATGTGAGCCCTATGAGTTTGAAACCCCTGAGCTGGTCAAGTTGCATGAGGCCCTCAGGGATTGTTAAGCTTATTGTGATGTTATAATTGTGGTCTGAGATGCTCTGTATGTTCAATCATTTCATGCCTCGATTCTAAACTTGTACCATGTATTACTTTAAATCTATATGTTCTTAGTAATAATAGTTATTTTATTTATGGCTTTTAAAATATAATATAGATGATTCACCAGAATTGAAGGATGTGTACCTCATTGCTCTTTTTGACATACATCTAAAATTTTTGTTCCTCAATTTCATATGCATTGACCATTATACCAACTGAACATTTGAAAAATGTTCTCAAAGTTTTCAAAATTAATAATGCATTTTAAAGTTGATAATGTCTAATCATTGGTTTACTCATCCATCAAAATCCTTTTGCATTCCAATTAAAATTAAATGGTTCTCATGGCAGATGTTGGTACTTGCGATTCATTTAAAACAGTAAACAAAGTATGGAATTTTTTTTGTTTTACAGAACAAATAAAACAAAGTCTAAAGGGCTGTGAAGAGAAATTAACCTTTTCTCTTGAGAACAGAGATTAATCAGAAAACTAAAGCTGCTTATCAAGTGGGCATGTCACTTGGAATGTGTGGCAGTTTCTGAGTTCAATATTAGGCTAATTCAATTTCAGGCAAATTCAAAACTGACAGAAATCATGTTTTAATGCATCTTCAATCTCTAGAGGTACGAAACACACTGGTTGCCTTTGCCCTTGCAGTTCCTAACGTTCTAGTCTGGGACAGTTCACTCTTCTTTGATGTCTTTTATGGCATCATTTTTTCTAACTAATAACATTTGATGGGTAAATAAAGCTTATGATACTGTTTCATCATAAGCAAGAGTGATATGTAGTCAGTAAATTGTAATTGGTGGATGCAACATTCTGCTGACACACAATAGAGTGACTTGAACACAATAATATAATGAGAGAATCTCCCTGTAGTAGCATGCCTGACAACAACCATCATATTATCAGCTGTAATCAGAACTTGTGTTTACTTTATTAACTTTTATGTCCTGATTTATATGGTGTTATCAGCAGCAGTAATACAATAAAAAAGTCTAATAACATTCTGTTGTTGATCACACCATCAGTGCTATTGCTGGTTTTAGATGCGGTATGTGTTCTTAAATATAACATGGACGGTTTTGTGTTCGCCTGTCCATCAGTGAACAAATGTGTTCCTGCTGCTTGTTGTAACCTTAGACAAAAGAGAGCGTAAAATTCTTTCTATCCGTCAAGATTAATTTGGTTTCAGTTTTGAAGATCACTTAGAAATGGAGATATCAGCATGAGGCTAAAGTAGGTGAGATCCTCTTATTTCTTAATGTTAAAAAACTAGTACAACCTAAATTGGGTGGGTGTATATTTAATATTGTGAAATTCTGAGTGTCTCCAAAATGGTGAGGAAATTTGACTCTGCCGTTAAATCTTTGACCTAAATATATATGTGTAAGGTGCATACCTCCTGAAATATGCAGCTTGTGAAAACATGTGGCTCAGACCAGTGGATCGCTCGATCAATCCCTAACCACAGGCGTCAGCATGTCAGTGTTTCCTCAGGCAAGATATTGAAAGCCAAATTGCTCCCAAAGGTATGAATGGTCACTGCTTTTAATCAGCAGGTGAAACCTTAGATGGTAGTGTTCATGAGTAAATATGTCATAAAGTGCCATATTAATGCAAGTGCATTTACTTCCTCAAAGCATATAGGTAAATAAGTCCATGTACACATGATTAAGTGCATGTGAACTTTGCACAAGGAGGCCTATGCAATAAAAACCTCATTCCAGCCAAGTACGCACATATAGTTGACAACCCTAACATACTTTTGAAAACCTAAACAGTAATGTCTCTTTCTAGAATTTGACTCAAAGTATTGACTCAAAGAGTAATTGTTTGTTTTGGAGGGGCTGGATTGTCCCTTTAAGATAATTCTGGGGTCCTGCTTTTAATGTGAATCAACTTGAATGTTTTAACCAACATGAGTGTTTTAACTCATTCCACAACATTAGCCCTGACCTGCCAGGACATGGATGAGGAATCTCTGAGGGAATCCTGTAGTACCCAACATCTGGACATTGGCAGCGGATGTTTTGGGCCTTGTGGCGTCAGGGGTTTGGTTTCTGTTCTGTGCATGCTTTTTGCATTTACTTCATCTATAAAAAAAATGAAAAAAATGTGGTAGTCCTTAACATTGCGCCAACCAGATTTTCTTTAAAGTTTGTGCACAGCTCAAACACTAAATTCAATGTGGCAGATGTTGTTGATATTGTAGCATGGAACCACAAATAAATAATGTATATATTGATTACAGTTAATTCTGATCCTTGCAAATGATAAACCTGGAAATATTTGACATTTCTTTTATCTTTTACTCTTTTTAATTTCAGTGAGGCAAACGTGTGCACCATCTTAATGAAGGGATGTAGTGCCATCTGTTTGATACAGAAATTAATTCTTTTATTTTCTTGAAGGTCAACAAAGCCGTAAGCATTCACGTGATGTATTAAGAAATAAATAAAACTAGAATTCTGCAAGGACTGGGAACTCATATGAAATAGCTATTTGTTTTGTTTCTATAATATCTGACTTGATTACATCTCCTAAGCGTCAGGAAATTTCAGGAAATTGTTTTCAGTGAAAACAGTACTTGTCCAAAACTTAATGTATAGTTAGTGACTAGCAAGAATACATCAAAAGTTGAGCATTTAGCTCCAGAACATATTCAAAATGGGGTAAAATACTGAGAATCTTGAGTGAGTTTCCGGCTATTTTGGAAAGGCACTTTAGAGTGAGTTTGGTGAGAATATCAATAGGACCCAATGCATAAGGACATATTGGTTTTCATCTGGGTTTTGCCTTATGTGTAGTGCTGTGTATCAGCTTGATTGCTGTAGTGTGAGTTGCTAATCATCTTTCTCAGATTTCTTATGGTGCTCAAAGTGCTACTAAAAGAACCCCAATAGCAGAGTCTGGAAGGAGACTCTGCTGTTGGGGTTTCTGCTCAGCTATCTGAAACTTTAAAAATAAAAAGGGTGAGTATTTGGGTTAGTGAGTAATGAATTTAAAATTTAGGATAAAAATGGTCAAAAAAGCTTAGGTTAAAAATGAAGAATGTTATCCTATGTAACATGCTTAATGTAGTGGGACAGAGAAGGAAGGCTCTCAATCTGGTGCTACACATTTATTTCTGGAAATATAACAAAAAGACAGTCATAAGGCACAGTCGCTACACAGCGTCGTCTCATACTCGGTGCACAGAGAATCTCACTTTCTCACAAAATAAACAATAATAAAATAAAATCAGGTTCAAACAAAATAATCCTATCACTGATCTATCTTTTAGTGATGACCTGTCTCATATATTCTTCTCTAAATAATATTCACACAGTATAACAAACATTTCCCAATAAACACAATTAAACATATAAATGCAATACACAATGAACAAGCGGGCTCCCTCCCGAGGGCTCATTGTTCAGAATCCTGCTTCAAACAGCTACAGCTGTAACTGTAAAACAACGGACATGAACCGCGTGCTAATGCTAGCTGCTAATACCTAATCAAACATACACACAGACAAAAGGGTAATCGATAAACACATTCAAACTCACACGGCAGTTCCAGTAAACATTTCACAACCCGACATACTTTCATTACTTCAACAGGTTACCAGGAAATATAACAAAAAGACAGTCATAAGGCACAGTCGCTACACAGCGTCTTGTCTCATACTCGGTGCACAGAGAATCTCACTTTCTCACGTGAGAAGTCACGTCAGGTCTCCCTGCGCCCATACCGTCTGCATAGCGCTGTTGTCACCTACTGGTGAACTAGTGAAACAGCACCCTATTTCCGACACTAGTGAAATCATATATAAATGAACAGTTTGACACCAAAAAAAACCCATAGAAAAGCATGAACATTCTTAACTTTTATCAAAACATGAAAACTTATCTTCTTTCCTGACATAATGTGCCACATTAACAGTTAAGGACACAAAAACAATAACAGGCCTCACAGTTACATTTGCTTACTATCTCTCAACCATCTTCAAGGATAAATCTGATAAATGCTGAAATTAATCTGAAATATGTCCCCAGTGTTTCCTGTGGAAGAGATTTGCATTAAACACAGCAAAAATCTAAGTCTAGCCAAAGCCGAATCCTCAATTTTGAATCTGAATTTAAAAACTGTTTTCAGCAGTGTTTTGACCTTTTTGACCCCGTAGCCAGTGTAGACTGACCTATTGAGATAACAATGTGAATTCAGCAGCTACTGATTTGTTTTCTGATCATGTAAAATATATGTCAACAAGAATGACCATGTGTTGTTTTTTGTTAAGCATGTCAGTTTAGTTAAGATATATCATCACGGTCGCAATGCTAATTTAAAATTTAATTTATAGGTGCTATCATTAAGTTAAGAGACTTAGTGCTAGTTATTTACATATGCACATTGTTGGCTTTACGTACTGATCCTTAACTTAGCTAGATGTTTTCTTTTAGAACCAAGTAGGAAGTTCTGCTGCACCTTAATTTTCCATAAATGCTCTTGTAGAAGATTTTTTTTTTAAAATTTGAGTTTTCAGTCTCAGTTTGGTCAGGTTTAGATCAAATGACTTAAGTAGGGTTTAGGGTTAACACAGAACCATAGTCAAGCTATAGGTCAACACTTTGGGGTGTTCCCTTTCATTAGCTACAACCAAAAGCTCTTTCCAGTCACAACATAGCAGTACTAGCCGATCACAGAGCAATACGTTTCTGCTCATACTCTGTCCTGGCTTATTTGTTAGCAGAACTCAGCTGACAATCACGATGTTTCACCCCATTTTTATATAATTTAAACCAAACTATCTATAACCTAAACTACAGCCATCCACCAGAGGACAATTATGATATTTTAGTCTTTACTCTTGGTGAACTTTCATGTCGTTTGTTTTTTTCTACAGTCAACAGCTGGTAACCTTAGTTAGCTTGGTTATCTATCGTCTCATCCATTAGCAGATGCATGATTTCTTTGTTGCAGTGATAAGGACACGCTTTCACCTCACACATACAGACTACTGACATTTTTTACCCAGATCAGAATGCTATGTTTTGACCAAGCAACATATATTCATTGCCATCTAAAAGCTGGGCCCTCAGAGATCTCCTGTGCATTACATACAACTCTATTTCTGGAGTTGGCAGAAAAAAAATAGATAAATGAAACAAACAAAATTGGTAGTCTGTGGTTGACCATTTTCTCTTTTGGAAATGCAGTATTTTTCAGGTGTGTGCGATTGCAGCTTAATCAGTTGTAAGTCTGAATTGTTGTGGTTTAATCAAGATCAGGCCATTTTTCCCCTGCTGATGGGTGGTTTGTGTGCTCTGTTGTTTGCAGGCTGAAAATGCAGTCCTGAAGATTGATGGAGTGCCATGCTATTTAAACAGCAGGCATTGCTGAGACAGAGGCTCTTTGTTCTTGGCAGCCTTGCTATTGGAAGTGTCCTCTATCTCGTGGCCAGGGTTGGGAGGTTGGACAGGTAAGTCGTCACTGTCTAACACATTACACCTCTTCATTTGAACATTATGAAGTGTATTATAGTCTTGATAAAATATTTTAATATTGTTTAACATCCACTTTGTTAAATAACACAGCTTTAGTGACTTTCTGAGTCAGTGCAGTCAGTGCTCCACACTTCATGAAGTTACTTCATATTTTACATTCTAACATAAACTGTGCTACTCTGAAGACACAACATTTTGGCATCCACAGGTGTATGACATTTGTTCCCTAAATTTAATCTGTCAGTTCAGTTAAACCTGTTTTTAGATTTGTATTTTACTTACCACGAGGAAAACTTTCTGAGAGGCCCAGAGTAAGAATTTCTTCATTGGAGGAACAGCAGTTTGTCTAGAGTTTGTAAAAAAGTTTGTAAAAACAAATATGGATATGTTTCAAGGCCAGTAGGTGGCAATAAAGTCCACATCACTGATACTAGAGAGTGTTTTGAAAATATTGGTGGTAGATGAGGCCCAAACATACAGAAAGCTGTTTCCCAAAAATATCCACGTAAGTGTGCACAGGGCCTATGTTTTCTTATAAAAACATACTTTGTTGTAATACACCCTACGAAGTGGTGTCTTTTTCTCTAGATGTCTATGCTAGTGTACTATGAGATAATTAGTGAAAAAAAAAAACATTTTTTTGTGGTTTAGTTTGATGGGGTTTTTGCTTGTATATTCAGTTTCTTTAAGTTTACCATAAGAGGTTTATAATAGTTATTTTTCATTATTTCTATTTAAACGAATAGGTCAGCATCTGGGAAGTAAGGTCAGTCAGTGAAATATGATCTAAAGCATTCAGATTTGCATTTGTTCTATTACGTGTTATAACTATAAATGTCAAGTTTGACTGAAGGTTTTCTGGGAAACAACGAAGTGTAATACATTCATTATAGAGTACCCTCAAAAATTCTGCTAACTGCTTTCAGCTACCCGTCAGTGAAGAAGTAAAATCATCACTGAGTCTGCAAATGTTCAATTAACTGCTCACTATAGAGCAGCTACTCTCAGCTGGTAGGCTGTAACCTTTTGGTGGTCTTTAATATGCACAGAGTAAATAAAGTAAGATATTTTTTTCTTAATTCTTAAAGTGCACAATTTCAAATCTTTCCATACATCAAATGGTTTAATTTTGAAATAGAGGAATCTCACTTTCCAAAACATCTGCAAGGCAAAAGGTGTTGTTGTTAAGTGTGTTCTAGCTATTTACCATGAAAAAATCGCAGAAATAGAAATGAAATTTTCATACTTTAATAGTTAAACCTACCTTAGGTCCATGTCCACATATTGTCATTGCTTCTTCTGGTAGAAAAGCACTATAGAGCTCTGGGATGAAGCATTTATGTGGTGAGACCAAGAGAAAATACTGAAAGTAGTTTTTTATTGACATTATGACATTAGTACATTAACTAATTACTAATTAAGTGGGTCCAAGGCAGTCCATATTAAACAGGAAATTAAATAATAAAAGTATAGGCTGTATATATATGAAATTAAGAATTCTTGTCATGAATAAGTTATAGTGTTGAGTCTGAGTGTGTCTCTGCTTTTTTCTCTTTCAGACTACAGCCCCTTTGCCCAATTGAGAGCAGACTGCCATCTCCTGAGCCAGAGCAGATCCCCCTCCGGACCCTGTCCTTTAAGCGTGGTCTGCTCCATGAAGTTCACAAGGGTAATGCCACCAAAGAGCAAATCCATCTGCACAACCTCGTCCAACAGCTGCCACAGGCCATCATCATTGGGGTGCGCAAAGGGGGCACCCGGGCCCTGCTGGAAATGCTCAACCTGCACCCGGCAGTGGTTAAGGCCTCACAGGAGATTCACTTCTTTGACAATGACCAAAACTATGCCCGTGGCATCGACTGGTATAGAGAAAAAATGCCTCTCTCCTTCCCTCATCAGATTACTATTGAGAAGAGCCCTGCCTACTTCATCACAGATGAGGTACCTGAACGCATCTTTAAGATGAACTCCTCCATCAAGCTGCTGATCATTGTCCGCGAGCCCACCACCAGAGCTGTGTCTGACTACACACAAGTGTTGGAGGGCAAGGAGCGCAAAAACAAAACTTACCACATATTTGAGAAGCTGGCCATCGACTCTAACACATGCGAGGTGAACACCAAGTACAAAGCGGTGCGGACCAGCATCTACACCAAACACTTGGAGCGCTGGCTGAAATACTTTCCCGTGGGGCAGTTCCACATCGTGGATGGTGACCGCCTCATTACAGACCCGCTGCCAGAGCTGCAGCTTGTTGAGCACTTCCTAAACCTCCCCTCAAGGATCAGCCAATACAACCTGTACTTTAATGCCACAAGGGGATTTTATTGTCTTCGATTCAACATTGTCTTCAACAAGTGCCTGGCAGGCAGCAAGGGCCGTATCCATCCAGAGGTGGACCCAGCAGTGGTGATCAAACTACAGAAGTTCTTTCACCCTTTCAATCAGAAGTTTTACCAGATCACTGGTAGGACATTCAACTGGCCATGATGAGTTTTGGACTCCTTCAGTGAGATTCCTCGGATTGGTAATGTTTTTCATAAAACCAGGTTAAGCTACAAGGTCTCAAAACATCATAATAGGACTTTGATTGAATTTAATACAAAAATGACAGTAACATAAACATGAACTTAAAGTTTATGTTTTCACATGTGTTAAAATAAGACAAAACGGTTAGAGGATTTGATGAAAAGATTCAGTTCAAAGCACCTGTTCTTACAAAATAATTCACCTGTCTGTCACTACTGCTCGTAATGAGAGAGAAGCCCAATACTGAACTATGTGATCAGCTGAAGAGATTATTTCTTGCTCTTTAAATGATTATCAATGCTGTTCGTTCATGCTGTTAAGATAAACTTTAAATGTGATGCTTTTGCAATGATGAAACACCTTAAGAGGTGAAAAAATAATATTTGGTAAACAACAAAATTGTTAATTTGTTCCCCATCATATTGTTTATGTGACCAAAACTGCATGTGCAATTGCATTGCCTTTATAACTCCGTAGACTCTTGTATTCATTGTCCTCTGCTGTCAGTTCATCAAGTTTTGTTTTTGATCCATGCTGTGATCAAACCATGTATCTCTAATTCTCAGCACAAAAACCCATTCTTAGGATTCAACAGCCTCATCATAATAGAATTGTCTCAAATGTTTGTTTAATGTGCCCCACTGCTTTTCATTGGCTTGCACAATAGCTGCCAAGAAAGCCATAGTGAAAATTTAAAAAAAAAAAGTCCTTTTATGATTCTTCTCAAACCAACTATTTATTATACAAAAAATAAATTTGTCAGAATTTGCCTGTTTCTGTGCAAATATCCATTATGTATCATAAGTGTTTTGTCAAAAAGGTAGAATTAAAAGTGTAAACATTTGTCAGCTCATCTACAGTCTACTTTTGTTTTACTTTTGCCACTCAAAAGGAATAGTTCAACACTTTGGAAATAAATGCGTGTTGAGATGTGGGGAGTGTGGAGGTGATTAGCCTAGCTTAGTATAAAGATTTGAAGTGTGGGGAGTCTGCCACACATGATGTGTTGGTGTTCTAAGTTCAGAAGTGTTGCTATGTTTAAACATTGGACAGGTTAGCTCTTCGCCACTGTAGTGGTTGGTTTCTGCGCCAAATATGCCATTTGTAGAATGAACAGTGGTTGTCAGTGGGGATGATGGGTGTAACTTTACCCCAATGCCTCTAGCAGATTCACCCTATCCCAGCATCACTGTATGAAAGGGTACACCCTGGACAAGCCATCAGTTCATTGCAGGGCTGACATATAGAGACAAACAACCATCCACACATATAGAAAATGTATAGTAATCAATAAACCTAACCCCCTGTTTGCATGTTTTTGGAATGTGGGAGGAAGCCAGAGGACCCACAGAGAACCCACACAGTCACAGGGAGAAGATGCAAACTTAGTACAGAAAGGCCCTGCAACTCTGCCATTCAGTGGAGAGCCGATGAAATCAAGAATACATTTAAATTCAAATGTGGCCAGTGATAATACCAAAAGCCATCTGCCTGCAAGAAGAGTCACTGATATACAGTATTATTTTAAGGTACAGATCTGCAAAATAAAAAGTACATATTTTTCCTCATAGCTGTAGTGCTATTTATTCATCCAGACTGTTTTGGTGTGAATTTTAATAATACACAGACCTTTTTGTCATTCCATGCAGGAAACATTTTCTTATATCACACCATATCACCATGCAAAAGGAAATATGCACCCATAAATGGATGAGAGGTTTGTGTAGTAAACATTAATAATATCATCCTTGGTTAAAATGTGATTTAAGTTACCTTAGTTATCCAGCCTTCATCCAAGCATGGATGCATAGTTTCTTCTGCTTAGTAATACAGACAGAACATAGTTCCTATATGAAACTCCTCACAACAAGGTCTGTGGATTATCTTGAGTACCTTGGTGATTTCTATACAGGGATATTGTTTATTTTTCCATATGTAAATGATATGTAGATTTTTAGTAATGCCTCTATCACCAGGGGTACCACTGATGCCTTTACTCCCCACATCCTTTACAGCTCCTCTTTCAACCTTTGGTATTTCTTGAGCTTCTCGTGTACCTTCTTCCTGATTTTGCTATCAATTGGGATTACGATATCTACCACTTCTGCCTTTTTCTCCTGTTTATTGACCACCACAATATCTGGTTCATTAGCCAGATACCGTGGGATCTGGAAGTCCCACAGGATCTTAGCTTGGTCGTTCTCAATCACCTTTGGAAGGTGTTTTTCACTTTGATCCTGGAACTCTCTGCCCATACTCGGCGCAGATGCTCCTGTAAAGTATGACAGCCTTTTGTTTACAGCGCTCCAAGTATTACACACCTGCCTGCATCTTGCGCCCTGCTGTCATGTGCTGCACTGTCTCAGGGGCATCTTTGCACAGTCTTCAGTCTTCTTGGGTCCTGTTTGGTCTGGTAGATCCTGGCCTCTATCCATCTTGTGTTCAAGGCCTGTTCTCGTGCTGCGATGATCAGTGCCTCTGTGCTGTCCTTCAGACCGGCTTTCTCCAGCCACTGGTATGTTTTCTCCATATCAGGGGCTTGCCATCCATGATGGTCTCTCATCTTCTTCCTCCTTCTCACTGGGTTTCTGCTGTCTGAGGCATTCAATTAGCAGGTAATCATTCGGGGCAATCTTCCTGATGTTCTCCTGGATTTTTGCTATTTCATCTAGAGTAGTGGCTCTCAGCTTAGTGTACAGCCTCGGGTGCTGGAGTTGGGGTGAGGAGCTTCCTTGTCTTGATATCTGTGGCCTCTATCTCCTCCTTTGGCCAGGTTATTATTCCAGCAAGGTATCTCATGATGGGCAAGGCATAGGTGTTGATGGCTCGGATCTTGTTCTGACCATTCAGTTGACTCTAAAATCTCTAACCAGAGCTTCAGGGTTTTCTCAAGCCAGCTCACAAAGAAGGCCGGGATATGTGTAACTTGCTTTGTTTTTCTCCGCCCAGGAGGCAAGAAAGATAATGTTGACACGTAAAATTCTAGTTTTTTTGTGTATGAGCAGTAGTCTACAGCAAATGAAAAGCTATGCATTTGTGCATTCCTGTTGTTCAAGTAACCTGGACAGTAGTTAAGTAGCTTACTTTCCCCACCAATCATGAAAAGCATTTAAAAATAGGTCAATAAATAATCTATGCAGTTTATCGGAGAGCCCCTGAATGGCTTCCCCTCTGAATCCGTCCTCATGTATAGTAAAAAACTCATCCCACCATATTGTTTTTACACATTATTTACAGATTTAAATAATCGGTAATCTATAATCAGATTTTTGTTTTTACATTTATTATATTTTTCTTATCCTGTTTTTAAGATTTACTTTGAAACATTGTGAACAATAAGGACACAATTAAAGGCAACAGTATAAAGTATAGAAATAAAAGGATAGTTAAAAGATAGATACAAGAATTCAAGGAACGAGAAAGGAATTAGTCAAAGTCAAAGCACTTTTGCCAATTCTGCCGTATGTTAGGCTATGTGCCTAACATACGGCAAAGGACTGAAATTGTGTTTCTCTTAGATCCACAGTGCAGCAAGTAAAGATTGGAAAAAAAAAAGGGGGGCATACAAAATAAGCTAAAAAGGAACAGTGACTTAAATCTAAAATATGAATATAGAGTAGAAGAGTATAAGTAAATATATAATAAATACATATACATATGCACTGAAACAGAAGTTGCAGGGCAGAACAGTTTAAGTGTCCGTAGTGCATGGGCAGTGGCTGTTGCAGCAGCTGAGTCATGTGTGTGTGTGTGTGTATAGCCTATACATCAATAGTTTTGATTGCTTTTTGCTTTTTACAAAGGATATGGTTGAAATACATTGATCCATCTCTTTCACTAAGACATCAATCTGGGTTTTTTTTTTGTTTAGGAATTTACATTTATGAATGTGGAACTTCGGAAGATTCATCCGATAACATCCCATTAATGAGGAAAGGTGCATTACCGTCCTTGACATTGCGGTCATAAAAACTCATAACATTTTTTATTATCAAAAGTAAAGTCAGAATGTCGTTAACTATAAAACAACCAATGTGTCTGCACGGTTTGTATAAACTAACAAGACCAAAATCAATAATAGCTGTGAGATAAAGTTCACAAAAAGAGCAATTTATATTATTCTTCAAAAAAAAGGGTAGAGTCTCTGGATTTTCTTGAATGGTACTTCTTACACTTTATTTTTTAGAATGAATTTTTGGAGTAAAAACGATATATTTTTTGGTCTTCCAGTGAGCATTACTAATAGTTATTCTAATTACATGTTGCAACAGTTTTTGAGGTCGTGTAGCTGGTTGATCCCAAAAATGCACTCAAAAACGTACATCCACACATGTGATGGGGATCTTCCAAAGTAATTTTAATAAAACGCACTTAGACGTTACAAGCCCGGTTGTACGGCACTGCCTTCAAAACATGGAACCACATGCTACACGCATTAAAACCGTTACCAGCTTGTTGAGTGCAAAAGAAGGAAAAAAGATGAGGATAATCCATTAAAGACGTCCGCTCAGGAACCATGTGCGCCACTCAATTCTCCGACTGCGCGCAGGTTGATGACATCATGTCCCTTAAAGGTCCAGTCCGACTGTTACAATGTGGTGTGGGACGCGCCCATTCAGCAAGGCTTTGCTTTACTCCAACGTCTTGCTCTTCTGTGTATAGACTCCGTCCATGCTTATGCGCTTCTGCTAAAGCCAGTTCAGACTAATTTTGTAAATAATCCGATCCGAGCATGGCTTACACGACTGCGGGTGGGACTAAGAAGAAGGTCTGCTACTACTATGACGGTATGGGACATCCTCAGTGTAGAATGACGAGCGCCCGGCAGGTTAATGCTAGCTGTGTAGCTAGTCTGGTTAGCCGATGCTGCCGGTGAATGTGTTGAGTTTAACACAAGCTGGCGAGCTAGCTAGCTTGTGGCTACCGTTAACAACATCGCTAGAATGGCTTCCATGGTGCTAAGTAGTGTCGTTGAGCTCGTAAACAGGTTAACAAAATCATCTTGCACGCACCTTGCATAGAGCGAGTATTTAAAATTTGACGTGAAGCAATGATGCTTTTTCTATTGTTGAAGACGCTTTATTTAGCCAGACGTGTTTGCATCCAACGCTATATTCCCAACACCTATTATTATCATTGTTCGAGCAGTAATTGTATCCACGGACCAGGCTTTTTATACTGTGCTATTCATATACGACGAGGAGGATTCTGGAAAAACAACCGCGAACTTAAGTCTCACAGAAACAAATTCAAATTCTCGAAGCCATATAGAGAAATGTTGAACTATTTCATGCTCAGTTTGCCCGGGCCTGGCTAATCGATGCAGAACGTTACAGTGGACTGGGCGCTTTCTCCTCTTTGAGTCCAGATGAGCAGAATTTCAGTTTAAAGGAAACAGTTATGACTTACAAAGTGTATCCATCCCTCCTCCTAGAGGAATCACTCATTTTTACACCCAGCAATTCAAATCGTAAGGCGCAAGGCTGGCCATCAACATTGAATGCCCTTCAGGAAGCACTGCATTAAAAACCGGTATTATTCTGTAATGGATATTACAACACTTCAGAAAACCATTGTAAGTTAAACCACTGTTACCGTTAGTCACTGCATTTACAAATGTAAGGTACGACTACCATGCAAAGCCATACATCAATAAAATCCAGAAGCGAAGACAACTTCTCCTGTCCCCAGCTTAACTGAGTTGGGCTGACTAAAGTGGAGAAGTGTGCTGTGGTCTGACGAATCCACATTTCATAGTGTTTTTGGAAATAATGGCCGTCAAGTCCTCCAGGATAAAGCGCAAAAGGACCATCCAGATTGTTTTCAATGCAAAGTTCAAAAGCCAGCATCTGTGATGGTATGGGGAATCAGTGCCCATGGCATCTTAGGTAACTTGGAGCAACTAATGCTGCCACCCAGATGACAACTCATTTAGCGATGTCCCTGCTTATTTCAGCAAGACAATACCAAGGCACCTTCTGCAGAGTTACAACAGCATGACTTCGCAGTAAGAGTACGGGTACTAGACTGGCCTGCGTGCAGTCCAGACCTGTCTCCCATTGACAATCTACGAAACATTATGAAGTGCAAAATATGACAACAGAAACCCCGGACTGTTGAGCAACTTAAGATGTATATCAACCAAGAGTGGAAAAGAATTCCACTTACGCAATTAATGTCTTCAGTTCCCAAATGCTTACTGAGGGGTGTTAGAAGAAACCATGATCTAACACAGTGGCAAACGTCCCAAATTTCAGTTTTGAACATTAAATATTTCATCTTGTGCTATATTCAGTTTAATATAGGTTGGAAAAGATTTGAAAATTACTGTATTCTTTTTTTAAGAACATTTTACACAACATCTCAAGTTTTTTGGAATTGATTTCTACTAATTGAGAATCATCTCAGCTGCAATAGCTATCAAAATAATCACTTTGCTTTTTTAAACCGTATCCTTTAGCCCAAATTCCAGAGTTCATTCAATATTTAATAGTAAAAAACATTTGTACAAGTATTTCAATAGTTCAATTTTCAATTACCATCTTTCCACACTTCTGTAAATGTTCATTGCATGATTTTTTTTTTTTTTTAAATTTGGGCCGGTGCTCCTTTTTCTATGCTGGAAAACCCCATATTTGAAATCAACAATGAATCCACCTCCCTGGTCAGCCTATTCAAGGTTGTTATTTCTCAGAACGTTATCATGTGTATGCCCCAGTACTCCACTATCGTTAAAATGCTATTTTTATGCAAGTAGTGAAGCTTTTGTTCAAAAAGTTTATATTAGAGTTATAGTTTATAGTTAGACTCAACATGATACCTACACATTGTGAATATGTACTTCAACAGGTTCTGTTTCCCTTTGCAGGAGACATAGGAAATTATTACTATGGACAAGGGCATCCCATGAAACCACATCGTATCCGGATGACTCACAACCTGCTTCTGAACTATGGACTATACAGGAAGATGGAGATCTATGTATGTTTATAACCACTAGATTTTTTTTTAAATGGGATCCTTTGTTGTATGCTACCCTGTTATGACACTGTGTGAGAGTTAAATAAAGAAATAACTGTGCCCATAGTTGTCCTCCTTCTTTTATGGTTTCTATCCAGCTTCTTTGTTTTGTGTTTCAGAGACCACACAAAGCCACAGCAGAGGAGATGACTAAATACCACAGTGACGACTACATTAAGTTCCTCCGGTCCATACGGCCAGACAACATGTCCGAGTTCAGCAAGCAGATGCAGCGATGTAAGTTTAATTCTGTTCTCACTAAGGCTGAGTGTAACGATTACTTTCATTTTCAGTTCTTTTGCTGATCATTTTTTTTGTGGTTTGACTGTCCCACGGATAACAACTTCAGAATGTCTTTTTTTTTGATTTGTAACACACTCAAAAAACGACTGAGTCACATGTTTAAAAATACAGTTATATATTGATTATCATTTGCAAGAAAATTTGGTAATTGATCAGTCATTTCAGTCATTTTTCAAGCAAAACTGTCAAATAATTGCTGCTTTCCAGCTTTGTAAATATAAGGATTCACTGCTTTTTTCTGTCATTTAAGAGCATAAAT
>KV751333.1:1267955-1280462 GCA_001698575.1 Mola mola | reverse complement strand
AGAGAAACATTTTTCACAGTTTGTTGATAATATTTATTGAATTAATTATTAAATTAATGGTAAGAGTAATTGGCAATTGATATATAATCATTACTTATTGGTAAATAATCATTAGTTGCAGCCTGACACATATTAACTGGCAACTAACTGTTTAATTAAAAAAGAAAAAAGCATAATAAATATGTACCTGCTTCCCTTTCAGTTTCATGGTGCTGCAATGACTGTGACTAAGGTTTAACAATCACAAGGGACAAGTAAAAGTTGAAGCCGTCATTAATGCCAAGCTAGAGTGTGGGCGCATAGCGTAGCGAGTACCAACATCAGATTTTACAAGTTGGGACAAATAAATATCCCATTGTGAAGTGTAAAAACATGGGACAGTAGGGTGTGTTGCTGGTCCAACATCAGACTAAATTATTGTCTGGCTACATGTTTTGGATAGATAGTGATCATTGCTCTGCCTCTTGGTGCTCCATCATGTCAGCAGCTGAAAAAAATCACAAATGTATGACTTTTTAGTGAGTCACAACACAGTTATTCTGTTGATGTACTTGCATCAGTAATTTATCAGTCATTGATTTTACTTGCAGTCAATGTTGGAGAGGACTGTCCTGTCTTTGATGGCTTGTTTGAATTCTGCCAACTCTCTGCTGGTGGTTCTGCTGGTGAGTTAGAAAACAATTGATGTATTAATATCTGATTGACTTGAAGTTACAAACTAAATGTAAATTAAACACGCAAATGGAGATTGGAGGATTGGCCAATTAACCCAACAGAATCACCCATACACTCTGCGCTATGATGGAATCAAACACAGCACAGTTGAAAGAATTTGCAGTGCAGCTTGCTGAAGTATCGCATGCAATACTCTATTGGTGTATTTACAATAGCGGTGGAGATATCAGCTCAAAATGCAAAACGCAAGCCATTTTTAAAAAATCTCATTAATAAATGAGCAATTTATTAGGCCAGCCATTGTCCGCCATAATGTTGAGTCTTGTACATATTTTATTAAAAAGGGTCAAATCTCATAAAAGAACACTGTGTTTTCTGTTTTTCACAGCTTGCTCAGTGAAACTAAACCGACAGCAGACCGACATTGCGGTGAACTGGGCTGGAGGACTTCACCACGCAAAGAAGTCTGAGGCCTCTGGATTCTGCTATGTGAATGACATCGTGCTGGCCATTTTGGAGCTGCTCAAGTGAGTTTCATGCAATATTACTAATAGTAATGCTGTAAAATAGACAAAAAACAAGCACGAACATTTAGTTTCTCTTGAAAATACAGTGTTAAGCATACAATGTTCAGTTTGGAACATGATCCCAGGTCCGTGTGTGCTTCCTAGGTACCACCAGAGGGTGCTGTACATTGACATAGACATCCACCATGGTGATGGAGTGGAGGAGGCCTTTTACACCACGGACAGGGTCATGACTGTGTCCTTCCATAAATACGGCGAGTACTTTCCCGGAACTGGAGACCTCAGGGTGAGTCTCCACCTTTGTCCTCTCTTACATTATTTCAAGCAAGCTTCTTTTTATTCCATAGAAAAATGTTGAATTGTATCTGTGTTTAGTTTTAAGGATTCAAGTGGACTGGAATTAAAATGGAAGTAGAAATAATTTATGTTGTAATTTTTCTGTTTCTGCTTCACTGTCTTCTACATTTTGTCCCTCTCTGTATTCAGGACATTGGAGCTGGAAAAGGCAAATATTATGCTGTCAACTTCCCCCTGCGTGATGGCATTGATGATGAGTCATATGAGCAAATCTTCAAGCCTGTAAGTGTAAAATGTGCACAATTTCACAATCCATAAGATCCTATTTAGTCATTTATCCTAAAACACAATGTTTTCATGTTTGTTCAGATCTGTAAATATATTGCATGTTATTTAAGTGTAAATAATTCACACTACATAAAAGTTACGATACTCAAGGCTGTGCTTAACAACAAATGATAGTGAGGGATATAATGACTGTGTATCTGACAGGGATCAGTTACATGTGACTGCAGTTCCCAGCTTCTATAATTTTCTAAATATTGGACCGGGATTGGCTTTCAAGCTACATCTGATGTCAAAAATCATGCTCAAACACCCTGCCTCTTACGTTCAGATTTACTTTTTGCATAGAGCAAGTACACACTTTCAGCAGTAGATGTGAAATGAGAATCTGTAGGGTCAAAACTCGGCAGGCAGATTGGAGGAAAAAGAAGAAAAACCCGGTTTCAACTACAGGAGGATTTAAGCAGCTAAAGAGCCAGATGTGTTGTGTTTTTTTGGGGGTTTTTTCCAGTCAGTAGTAACAAAACACAAGTATAAAAGAGTGAATATTGACATTCATTTATCAGGCGGGCTGAAACATGACAATTCAATGTCTTCCCTGACATGGACAACTCTGTCTATGTCAAACATGTTCAATGTTGTCAACTAACAGTTGTCAACTGTTTTTAATTTTGTTTGTCAAAACAAGTATACAGAATATGAGATACTGTTTTTTTCAGGTTTTTCTGCAAGTCCTAACAGCTTTATGGTGGTAGAAATTGTGACTGGTTCAGAATTGTATGGCATTCCAAAATCCAAGCTGTAATTAATTCCATCATTTTCAATAAGCCAACTGCAAGACGTTTGAAGGAGATGCACTCAAGAACTTTTTTTTGTTGCCCGCTAGCACCAACATTTTTGCCAAATTCATTTTGTTTCATCTCTCAAGCTACTCAGAATATTTACTTCTGTGAATATGTAAACAGTGAATACATCAATAGAAAGCACAGAGTTTCAGCTTTAATAGAAAAAAGCCATTTTCATTCGTGCTTCATTTGTTTAATTTCTCTCAACATTTGGAAGTAATTTTCATCAGCAAAGCAATATTTCAGACAAAATTTGATATTTTCAAGCAGAAAATGTATTGTTTCCCTGACTTCTGTGGCTGCACTTGTCATTGTCACCATTCATATTGATTGTCCCCATCAAACGTTTTTTGCAACTTTATCCTGATTGAAAAGTGCTGTTCTGTCTCCCTCAACTTTGTGCAACTGCACACATTTCAACTTCATCTGCAGCTCCTTCCTCACTTATTTATCTGGTCAATGGCAGAGAAAGGGCTAAGAGGCAGCACAGAAGGCTTCACCAGACTAGGTGTTCAAAAATAGATAGCTGTTACTTGTAAATGCAACACAACATGATGGTTGTTGATCAGTTGTTGCTTTTAGAATAAACTGCCTGTTTAAATGTTACATTGTAGTTGATTGTCACTGCCTGATGGAATGTCAGATGATTGATGGCAGTTTTGTGCATATCGTGAACTCTTCTTGATGTGCTGTGGCCCTGCAGGTGATGGCCAAAGTTATGGAGATGTACCAGCCCAGTGCTGTGGTTCTTCAGTGCGGTGCAGACTCGCTCTCAGGAGACCGCCTCGGCTGTTTTAACCTCACCATCCGCGGTACACGCACACACATAGCGGATAATGATAAATGAACGTTGATTGAAGCTACAAACCATGCTCATACTGTTGTTTTACCAGGCCATGCCAAGTGTGTGGAGTACATTAAGTCCTTTAACCTCCCGCTACTCATGCTGGGCGGAGGAGGATACACCATCCGCAACGTGGCCCGCTGCTGGACCTATGAGACAGCAGTCGCCCTGGACACCGACATTCCAGATGGTACAGTAATGGTTTTTATGCCATACTTAATTTTGTTAATCCACCAAATTACTTAGCTGCCTTTCTTTTCTAAGCAAGAAAAATAAAGTCCTGCCACCTAGAGGTATATGTTCTTATTGAAATTTGAGAACTCCAAGTGGGTATTTTTCATTGAATCTCAAACTGTTAGCCTCAACAACGTGATACCCTCGTTCCTGTCAACAGTCTACTCCCCGTAAGGACTCTATTTCTTAAAGAGTCAATATGTGAGTCATGGCTGGAACTACTAAGCCTATAAGAACAGTTCTCTGATGTGCTCTGGTGAAGCTTTATCAAGTCTGAGAAATCACTTGTGTGACTTCAGCCTCTGTAAAACCCAGCCTGCATTGCATAGTGTAAGTGTGGAGGGTCTAATGGGAATGTTCAGGACTAAACCCACGCTTTTGCCAAGGGGTTGATGAGTTATGCTACACATTGTTATTGTGCAGATGATTTAAACAACATCTATGGAGCATTACAACTCTATAAAACACATGTGCAAAGAAAAAGGACATATGTATAAACATAAAGTATTTAATGAAGTTGATTAAAAAAATACAGTTACTAACCTGCCAACAACACAGGCTTCTGAACTGACAGGGTAAAGACTGTGTCTGGACATCATCCAAGTCTGTAACTTTTTTTGCCACGTTAGGTTGATATTTAGCAGCAGACATCCTGTGGACATTGTGAATGAGCTAAATGGTTTTACCATTGCCATTTTAAACATCGGCCGATCAAACATTATTACTCCTCAATTTGGCTGTGGTCGACAGTGACACTGTGTCAGACATAAACTATCACTTTCCGTTCAATCAGTCAGGGTAGTGTTTGAAGAGAGTCTGAAATAAAAGTTACAAAGGTAACATTAACACTGGCCTCCATGTCAGTAGCCAAACATGATTTAGTATTTTGTAGATTCAGTCTGATGAAGTATGTCATCCGTTGCTTTCTGCTGTTGTATTTGGGAAAAAAAAAACAGGATGTGAGAAAGGAAAGGGGTCAGTTATCTCTTTCAAGAAACTTAACCTGTTTTATAAACCTAGGTGCTAGTTTTGATGTAAAATGACATGTTAAATATTCTGTCCATTTCTTTGCCCAAATTGTTTCTATGAGAGTAAAAAATCTCATGTCTTTCCCCCCACTGTTTTGTCTGTGGAGTTCCTCGTTATTTGGCACAGCAACCTTGACGTGCTGTAGTAAAGTTCCACTGAGACCAAAAATGATTTGCAGTTTCGTACTTGCTTGATAATTAATCAACCTCATCTTCATTGTATTAAGAGAAGCAAACAGCGTGTGTAGATCTGATATAACTAACCATTTTGTGTAATGAAAGTAGTTGTCACTTAAAAATGGGAAGCATCACATTGACATGTCAGTTTGAAACAGAAACTGTAAACAGACTCTGGAGTGTCTCTCATTATTAATTTCCCTCTTTGTTGGATGATGGAGTGCGGAACTGATGGGGTGTCTGGGACTTTGTTAAGGGGGGGTTGAGGTGGTTGTTATACATTATGAGTTCACCTCTACAGGAGGACTGCCTGAGAGCTATCTTTCCTGGCTAACTCAGCAGACTGTCTGTTCCTGTGTATTTAGATGATGGAATCACAGCCTGTCCAATGGGCCGGCAGGTCTTTTAATGGAATTTGAGGACATTAACTCTCCTCCCCTCAGTGAGAATCCAGGCAGGTTCTAAATATCCAGTCAGTCATTTTAACGGCTGTCTTATTGCTGCTTTTTCATTCCAAACGACTAATAATTTGAACCTTTGTGTAATCTGCAGCACACACAACTCCTCCAGCGGTGTTCATCTTGGCTCACTCATACCTGTGATGTTTATGTTCCAGAACTGCCGTACAATGACTATTTTGAGTACTTTGGGCCTGACTTCAAGTTACACATTAGCCCATCCAACATGACTAATCAGAACACACAGGAGTACATGGATAAGATCAAGTAAGTGCATTTACTAAATAGAACTGTTAAAAAGGTTTTGAAAGGGATTCAAATGATTGCTGGTGATCAACCATGTTTTGTAGACATCACAAGATCATGAAACATCAAAAATAATGTAGGTGAGAAAATTCATTCATGTCTTTGGAAATGATTTAAAATAAATGTTAATACATTCAGTGTTTTGTTTAGTATGGAGAAAACATACCTTGGAACATACTCAGTACTTTTTTTTTTTTAATCTTTCATTCCTGTTAAGGCTCAACATACCAGATTTTTACTTCATAATTATTATTAGTAGTAATGCAAGAGGAGTTCAAATAGAATCTAATTTTCAAACACAATGAAATTTGTCAGTTTCAACATTTGATATATTGTCTATGATGTGCTATTTTCATTTTAATATGGGGTTTTAATGTTTTGTAGATTATCACACCTTCTGTTTATATTTTGCACAGCATTCAAACTTTTTTTGGAAATGGGTTGTAATTATACGAGTAGAAGTGTGGATAATGCATACATCATTAAATCTAAACAGTTACATGTTCATCTTAGGTGAACATTTAGTTCACCTCAGATTGAAATCACAATATCAGTACCACTTTTAGTACCACGGTAAAGAGAAAAAAAATGTCCTTTGCAGACAAAAAGAGATGACTTTTTTCTTTATTTGAACAACCTGCGCACAAAAGCTGCTTCACAAAACACTGAACACACTGTCACAATATGTAATAATGTCTATATCTGTGCAGCTTTGGGTTGAAAATCTGAGTAGGGATCTGTTCTAAAGCGTCCACACTTAGAATACTACCACATATGCATATTGTCTGTTTTTTAACCATTTAGTATTTGAAAAGTAATGATTGTTGCTTTTGACACCCTGACCGCATTGTTTTCGTGTATGATTGTCCAGGCAGCGACTGTTTGAGAACCTTCGGATGCTCCCTCATGCTCCGGGAGTGCAGATGCAAGCCATACCTGAGGACGCTGTCCCAGATGATACTGTGGACGAGGACACAGAGGATCCTGATAAACGCATGTCCAGTAAGAATGCTGCTCAGTTCCACAGATTATATCCTCTCTTACATACAATAATAGTCAGTATACCAACTTGTCTTTGATGTCATCTCCGCTTTGTTACAGTAATGTGTTTGTGACACATGTACTTTATTGCTTGGTGGTATAATGTCTTAGCGTTTACTGTTGGCATAGCAAACAAACAAAAAAAGTTATAACTTCACAGCTCAGAAGATATTTACCTCAGGCAATAAATAAATAAGAAAACAGTAACAGTGACCCTTTCTATGCAATTTTTTTCTTGTCCATATTAGTGTCACTTTCAGACAGCATTAGACCTTGCTGTGATTTGCGCAGGAATGAGGCAAAGGTGTGAGGAAACACACTGTCATTGTTTTTCTCTTGCCCTGCTGCCACATTTCCTTTGCAGTTAAATGTTTAAGACATCAAACAGCGTAACAGAACCCGAGACAAGGCTGTAAATGACTTAAATGAGTTCTTTGATCCAAAATGTCTGACGACTGATCAGCTTGATCCACTTTTGCACATTCTTCTATCCAACATCACCAGACTTTCCGTCTACAACCCTTCACAACCATAAAATTACCATTTCTGATTTTGAGGAAAATTTTCTGAAATGTATTACTGTGAAGGTTTTTGAAATGTATTGCCATAATATTTAGCAGTTCTTTTAGCAAAGTTGAGCATGTCATCTTTCTAATCAAAGATGGTGCACAAGGTAAACATTAAACCTGTCATGATGTGTCGTAGTATATGAAAACACAACATATGTTGACACGTTGAAGCTGCAGTCAGTAAGTTGGAAAGGAGAGGGGACTCAGGCTTCAGACTTGAACGTAGTGCTCTCTTGCTCTACCTCCAAGCCCATACTTGCAGAGAAGGCAGCTGTGCATGAGATTAAGGATCAGTCTACTCTTTTCTGCTTGCTTTACTTCAGATGCCAGGTTATTATTTTGGTTTCTTTGAGGTGTATGTCAAGGAGTGGGCAGTTTTTTCATCGCTGGTATTCATTTCTCTCTCTCTCTCGCTGAAGGTACTGAGGCAAAGGGGGTTGCGTGGGGAGTTGTTTGCTGCTCACTCACAAGAAATTAAGTTTGAGATATTTGTCTGACAGTTTGGTTTTCTTGTGGGGAAAAAACTAATTTCTACAAATCTTTTTTTAATAGCAGTAGGCGGAACCAGAGGGGCCAGTCTTTTTCAGACTGTCTGCTTCGTTTATTAATGTCAGGATATTGTGATGATTTTAGCAATTATGACACAAAGATTGTTTCATATATATGTAAAAGTTACATACTGCAGCTAGGTGTAGGACAGCAGATGTAGGCAGCGTTAAATAAAGGAAACAAAACGATTACCGAATGCCACCCTATTGGTGAGTGCCACCCTATTTGCTAATACAATAGTGTCAGTCAACCATGTCCCTACCAGCCGATGATGATGATATTGAGCCAGTAAATTGGTGCATCCTTAGTTTACATAAACTCGACCAATAAAGAGCAGTCAGCTACCAAATCAGCTACACACAGTACTAGTTATCAACCCTACTGCTTAGCATCAATGTTAGAATCAACATCAAAGCACCACTGAGCTCAAGTAGACACCCTTTTTGATGACTGTTCTCGGTACACCTAGTTTTCTAGTTTTTACCTAGTTTTTACACTCGAACACTAAATTCTGTCTATCACTCAGAACATTTCCTCCAGCATTACACATTTACATCTATCTACAGTTTTTAAAGCCTGAAATCAATTATCCAGCTGTGTGTTTTGTGATTGCAGTCCGTGCCACAGATAAGAGGATAGCCTGCGATGAAGAGTTCTCCGACTCTGAGGATGAGGGTGAAGGAGGCAAGAAGAATGTGGCCAATCACAAGAAGGGAGCAAAAAGGCCCAGAGTCGATGAAGACAAAAAGGAAGGGGAGGAGAAGAAAACTGGTAAGTTGAATTAATCCACAATAGTGAAAAAAGACTGTTCTTTGTTAATGTCACTTTTTTTTCTTAATCCTGACAGAGATAAAAGAGGAAGAGAAAACAAAGGACAGCAGTGCAGAGAAGACTGACTCAAAAAGGTGACAGTCTCCACATATATTTTTCTTTCTTTAGTATTTCTGTATTTACTCATTTCAGCTTCAGGTCCAGTTAATAGAGACTGAATGCACCTTTGAATTCGGAAGAACATAGTGTCAAGTACAATTTACAGACGTTATAATCCATGTCAGACATGTTTACACTGTAAGAAGAAAGTGTGTCTGACCAAACTCACAGACACTCATACACATCCCACAATAAAAAGCAGTGTGTGAATTTACAAAAAAAGATGTAAGCCATAATAGTTGGATTTGCTTAAAACAAAAAAATGTAAGGGTAAGGTATTTCCTGGACTCAAATTGAAGGGCTTTGTGGATATGGATAGATATTGAACCCAAAATCTCCAAGGCACACTCTAAGTGAAAGTTTAAATGCCTTTATTATCATGACATGGTCATAAAAGTTGTAGGGTAAAAAATATGACCTGGTGCTTGTAAATAAACAAATAACCATGTTACCACAATATATAAACTCATTGTAACTTGCTTTCTTCGGTGCCTGTACTGCTGATCATCGTTATAAAGACACTAGTGTATTTACTGTTGCACGTGTCTGACATTTGTTTTTATGTGTCAGACCGAGCTGATTACCTTCTTTTTTAAACAATCTACGCAACATGTTTTTGCACATATATGTGAGCCTCAGCATGTCTACTTTGTTTAGTCTGAACACATGGTAGGTAGAAAAATATAATTACTGGAGCTGCTAATGTGTTGCTCATGTTACACTTCCTGTGTAGAAACTTACTGTAGCATTGACTGTATGGGATGGACAGCATGAAAGCTCCTCTTAAGTGAAGCTGAAACTTATTTATTGCCCTCTGGTGGTGGACTGCACTGTAGAATAGTATAGTAGTAGTATTTTTGTCAAGCTGAAAACTCAAAAGTGTACCTCAAATGAATAAATCTAGGTAATTCTTATCAAGCTGTTTTATGTTCAAGTGTGGTTGATCAGTTTGGTTTTAATTAGTTGTTTGATGACAAAAACTGGAAGAAACATCATGATTGACACTTGTACTTTGCCCATGACTGGGTGGGAGTGTGTTGTTGTTACAGTGCAGGTTCTCATTTGCCAGTACAAGATGACAACTTTTGGATCTGGGACATATTTTCTCGTTTTGTACAATAAAAGGAAGTAGCTATGCGTCATTCATCTTTGTTTTTAACAAGACTTTTTAGATAATTTAAAATGATAAATCCACATTTGGTAATATTTAGATAAACTATAAAGGAGAGAAGAAAAACAGCAAAAAAAATATTGCCATATTTTTTAATTTCTTTTTTACCCCGATATTGAAAGAGGGGTTCAATATGGTGTTTTTAAATACTAGTATTGTATTTCTTTTCAAAATGCTGGTATTCTCACAAGACTGGACAGATGAGCCCCCATTTTGAAAATAACTTTTATTTCAGTGACGAACGAGTTTCATCATTTCAAGTGTTGAATAACTACCTGAGCAAACCTGTTATTATGTTTCTGCAGCGTGAAGACTGAGCAGACTACCAGTGCCTGAACCACTCCTTCCATCCATGCACACAGACAACTCGACGGTGCTGTCTTCCCTCAAGGATTAAACTCTTCACTGAATCCCAGCAAGAAGCATTATATTTATTATGACTCAATTTTCTACTTGTAAATCTCTTTTGAAATGTCAGCGTCCTCCTTTGTGTAGAGAACCAGTCTTGAATCCACCATTTGGATTTTCCTTACTTTGTCCTTTGATACCCTTTGTACCATTGTATTCCAATGTGCTTGATCTTCTGAAGCAAACTTGAACTTTACTTTAGGAAGCTGTGGGTGAACTTGTAGCTGAACCTATAATGACTTCATGTATAAATTTAAATATTTTGCATCTGTCAATAATAAAACTTTTTTATACTGTCCCACTGTGACGTGTATTACTTGATTTGTGCTGTAATCTGTGTATACTTCCACACGGGGGCGCTCTGACCAGACACAGTATATCGAGCTCCGTACAGGGTGGAAAGTACTGTAGCAAGCACTCCGCAGATTTAGTTATAGTCTTACCAAGCGTTTGTGCACTGTTTAATCGTCATATTTTCAAGGCGATTTATTTATTCTGTTGAATCAATCGTGCACAGGGCAACGAGGAATAACTCAGTGGTAATGTGTTCTCGCTCCTGGCGGCCATAATCCTCAGGGACTACCAGTTGACTAAATTGAAATTATCTACCAAATTCTGCTTTCTTTCTTCGTTAGAAGTATGCCGAATGGATAAATGTCCCATAATATTTGCTAATATTGCTAATTGCTAATATTAGATAACATAACATATAGATAACGTATTATTGGTTCTAGCAGTTTGGACATGCTAACATCAGATTACATACTGCTGCATCATGCTTTCTCACACATACTGTCATCAACGTAGTAACTCTTTCTGACCCACGGGATGGCCATGACATTACACCACATCTTTTTCATCAAGCAAAGCTCAGGTTGGTTTGGAATGGAACATTTGTTAACCAGGAGACAGTCAGTGACCAAATAATGTCTGCTCTAACAGCAATTTTGGATAGAGCTGTACTTAAAGAGGCTGTGTCTTATTCCAAGAGGCCATTTTTTTTTTTTTTTGGAGAAACAAGCTTGCACGTCTTCAATATATGGACCAAAGTATACAGACACCTGTATCTGCATCTACATACTTGTTTTTCCTGGGTTGGGGCCCTTCATTGTAATGAATGGAAATCTTAATGCTTCTCCACAATTACTGGATTAATAACTAGATGATGTGCCTGATCACTTAAGTCATTCATCATGTAAAAATGCCAAACAACTGCTGGTTCCAGTTTCTAAATCTCAGAATTTGCTGCTTTTCATTGTCATTCTTAAATAGTAAATGAGTCTTTGGTTTTGAACAATTTGGACAAAAGAAACAATTTGTAGGCATCACTGATATTTAAGAAATTGTGACTTTTCGTATTTGTAGACCTTCTATGGACATGATCAATTAATTGTATACAGTCTATAGATTTCTCAATTAAAAAATAAGGAGTGGTAGCCCTAGTATCAACATGACGAGCTCAAACTCAGGTCCATAAAGAAAAAGGTTCCCAGTATTCACACAGAGCCTCGACCTCCTCCTCATCCAACACTGTCAGGATGAACTGAAATTCAGATCAAATCCTAGCAGTCAAGGGTCATCAGAGTAGAGCAACAACTACAAGTTGAGGTATTCTTCACATGTCCACATACTTACGGACAAATAACAACAGATGCAGCTTAAATTTTACCCACATTTATTTTTGGTTTAGTGTGCTCACAGAAAACTCGAACACCTTAATCCGAGTAGTTTAATAGCAATTTTTTGCCAAGCAAAGTTACGTTCCATCTCAAGTCAAACTCAAAGCCTTCAGTATTTACAAAAAAAAAAACAGAACTCAGATGCTACACAAAGATTTGCATCTTATAGATTCCTGAAATGTTTGTCAAAGACCATTGAAAAAGCATTGCCCACTGGAATCAGAAAAAATGAAAAAGAAAACATACCACAGTATATAAACAGTTAACCGTTCCACTTATCACAGCTTGGTTTTGGCGTAAAGAATCGCTTGAGAAAGGTCTTCCTGGATGAATTTCTGCATGTTATAATCTTACAAAAATTAGTGGTTGGAAAAAAGAGCTGCAAACATCATGTGCTTCTTGAGATCAAGATTTCATTTTGTACAATAATCACAGATAAAAACACCCCGCCTATACATACTTACATTTTTTTTTTTTACTAAAG
>KV751333.1:1249705-1264713 GCA_001698575.1 Mola mola | reverse complement strand
CATCTGACCGGTGGAAATCCTACCATAGCCACAACAGGACATGTAGACCTGATCAAAAATGGACCCAGCGTGACACATGTTCAGATCTAATAGTTGGAGACCCTGCCTGACCCTGTCTGACCCTGTCTAGCCTGACGAAAACGTGTGACCCCATGAAGACGTCATCTGAAAGTCATCATCAAACTTACTCACATTTGGAAACTTGGATTTACCATTTGTCCATAGAAATATGCACATACATGAAATATACATTGGCAGAAAACTCCAGGAAAACAACATAAGTAGATTTTTTATTTTAAAAATTAGTGTAAATTATTGTACCGTAAAAACATCAATGACTATAGTTCATATTTATAAGATTTCACAATCTAAACATGTTACATCTCTAACATTGGCCTTTCTGATGTAGTTTCACACGTGATACTCTGACAAGTAAACAGTTGTCTCAGCAGATCCTGCTGCCAGTGGAATGATACCAATGATGTTTTGACAAAACGCACTTTGTCAGTTGGACAACAGTTGTTGGTAAACCCCCCTTCGAGGCCCTGAAGGTGAACGAGCTGATGTGACTGTCAGGTTTACTTAAGGTTCAGCTTGAGGTTTTGTTAAGAAGAAAAAGGTTTTGCTTGACTGTGAACAGCCATGGATGGAATGATTTTCACAGTGGAACGTTTCCCTTTAGAAAATCAGCTAGAGATGCAGAGGGACACAACAATTCACACAGGATATACAATAAACAAGGCTAATTTTGTATCTTCCCTGTGACTGAAGTCTGTACTTGTTTATTGTATTCCTTATATTCTAAAAAATGACATACTGGCCAGACTCAACTGAATATATATTGATAATACTCCTGTTGTTTGATGAGATACATGCTCCTGGATGCTGGTGAGTTGTGAAATCTGATCTGTTTTCATCAAATTGAAATAAATAAGAGCTGACACATGTCCTGCGTGACACTGGTGCAGACTCTGTGGGATAAAGATAATTAATGAGAAAGTTGAGAATGTGATCACTGTGTATGTGTGTGAGGTCACCACCAAAACACAGGATGTATTTAGTCTAAGCATCCAATCCCAGCCCCTTTGTTTAAGGATTTATTTCCCAAGGCAAAACATCCTCTGCTACTTTTCTACATACACGTATTGCTTGTTACCTGTATGATATGGACTAAGGAATTGACTTTAGCCAGATAAAAAACAACCTTGTCTGCTATTAACTCTTTAGTTCTGAATTTCATCAAATTTTATAGCAATCCAATTGTTTCATCTTAAAGCATAGAAAAACGTGACTTAATTAATGGCTATTTCTTAGAGACCAAATTGCTACTTTTGTCCAATTAACAGTCTAAAGCTGGAACTAGCTAGCCAGAAGATTTTTGCTACAAAAAAGACTTAAATAACAAAGCAATTATCAAACCAAGGAGTTCCTATTTTTTGTAATTGTATGAAAATTCAATCAGGTGAGATTATATAAACAACAATGACAGAATTGAAAGTGAAAATTAAGTTTGTTTGCTGTGAATGTAACAAAATAGTCTTAGTAAATAGGCTTAGTTCCCAGCAGGAAATAGTTCACCATAGGGACTATCTGATAAATTAGGTGAATCCAACCAATAGAATACTTCCCCCCTGGAGACTAGACACAGGTGGTCGTGATGAGGAATGGAGTTTGAAGTCTACGATGAAATCTACTAATCTGAAGGCTTGATTGCAGATGCCAGGCATTAACCAAAAAGGTGGTACAAGAGTGGAGGTGGGCTGTGCCAGTGGGTGATGGCAGCTGAGACAGAGAGGACATTTAAACGTTTGGCGCCTTACAATTGATTGGCTACAAGAAATGAAGAGGAAAACTGCTGGTGACTTAAGGCAACCACGTAGAGGTTGCAAAAAGAGCTAACAGGTTTTTTTTGGTTTTTTTAACCTGTCCTGTTTAGCAGCTGAGGCATGCAGTGTGAAGGTTCTGGATGCCTTGTTTTGCTACAACAGATTTGCTCTACAAAGGAGGAGTCTGATATACTACTACTGTTGAGATCTGTGTTTAACTTTATTGGCATGGCTACTGGATTGCATGAGGCAAAAGAGTGGATAGAAAGAGAGCAAAGAGACTGGTTAAGGAAGACAGAGTGGTTGGGAACACAAAGAGCACAACAACAACAACAACTACTACTACAACAACATCTGCAATAACAACAACAGTAACAAACATAGCCATTACAACTACAATAGCCCACCAGGCACCAGAGAGGCCGGAGCCCCGCTCTACGGCCTTTAACATAATGGAATTTTTGATCAAGTAAGAAGGACTAAATGGCTGAAATGGGAGAAGGCAAATATTAGATTAGGCAGAAAGCACTCAAAACAACAATACGTATGCCACATTACCATAAGAATAATTCAAATATGAATCCAATTGATTGGGCTGAATGGGCTATTTTCACTGTGGGAATATAATTATGATGAAATATCAATATATATATCATACAGAAATGTGCAATGTTTAAACAATGAAATATATTTTCTTACAGAATTTACTTTGTAATACTTACATATGTTTAATGGTCTAAATTCAAAACGGTCAGACAACGCTTCCGACGCAGCAGATTTAGCTCCCACAATAACATTGTGATTTCCCACAAAAGATATTTGACTTGCTATATCGAAATAGCTGGTTGTGCATGTAGTTTCATGTGATTTGCAGACTTCACTGTGGGGAGAGCATGATGTACTGAAAGAAAAATAAGTTTAATACATAAAAACTTTTTCTAACATTAGTTCTCACACAAAAGGAAGAAAATACAAAACACACCAAAGAACAGTGCAGTTTATTTACAATGAAGAAGAAACCTGATTCTCTCAGGTGTATGTAAACAGTTCTGGTAAACCTCCCACGGCCTGATTTTTATAATGCAAGATGCATGATCATTTGTATGGTTTGTCTGTCGAAAAAAAAAAAAAAAGGGAAAAAAAGTGTCATATTATTGAACGTATCTACAATCAAGTTATTGTTCAGATTGGGAAGGTGGCCCCGGGTGGGCCTGGGGGCCGCCAGACCAGCCCAGAGGCCAGGTTGGCAAAGGCCCAACCCCCCAGCCACAATACATAATGAATTTAATTATTGGGGATTCTTGGGATCCCAAATAACCCTGCATTCTGGGAGCGTAAGGCTCTGGATGGGTGATTGGGTACTATCAGCTCTTTAAGATAAGATGGTGACTGACCATGAATAGCTTTGTAGGTGATGACAAGGATTTTAAATTCTATTCTGAATTTAACTGGGAGTCAGTGCAGAGAAGCCAGTACAGGGGAAATATGGTCTCTGATATTAGTTCTAGTCAGTACATGCGCTGCTGCATTTTAACTGAATAGTTTTTAAAATCTTATTAGGGCAACTTGAAATTACATTAATCCAGCCTGGAAGTAACAAATGCGTGAACTAGTTTTTCTGCATCTTGTTGAGACAGGATGTGCCGGATTATAGCAATGTTACAGAAGTGAAAGAAGGCCATCCTTGAAATCTCTTTTACATGTGAGTTAAAAGACAGCTCCTGGTCAAAGATAACACCCAGGTTTCTGACAGTGGTGCCGGAGGCCAAGGCAATGCCACCCAGATTAACTATGTTGTTGGATAATGAGTCTCTAATGTGTTTAGGGCCCAGCACAATGACTTCAGTTTTGTCAGAGTTTAACATTAAAACGTTATGAGACATCCAGTTTTTAACGTCCTTTAGACATGTCTGTAGATTAGCTAACTGATGGGTTTCATCTGGCTTCATGGATAAGTATAGTTGTGTGTCATCTACATAGCAATGTAAATGTATGGAGTGCTTTCTAATAATATTACCTGTATAGAGTGAATAGAGTGAATAGTAATGGTCCAAGCACAGAATCTTGTGGGACTCCATGACTAACCTTGTCATATCTTGATGATTCATCATTAACATGAACAAAATTATATATATCAGATAGTAAAGACTGGGGCACATAATCTGTTACAAGGGATAGATTGATTATATTCAGTAGTGGAGTGCTAACAAAGGGTTAAACGTCTTTGAGCAGCCTAGTATTGGGTCTAGTATGCAGGTTGACGATGTAGATTAAGATAATGTCTTTAGTTCATGAAGGTCAATTGGATGGAAGCTTTCCAAACACATATAAGGACTAATAACGGCCTCTATAATCCCTGTTGCTGAACTGGAATCTGTGAGGTGTAGGATATTTTCTCTGATATGTATACTTTTATTATTGAATAAGTTCATAAAATTATTACAGGTGAGGGCTCTAGGAATGCATGGTTCAATAGAATGATGGCTCTCAGTCAGCCTGGCTACAGTGCTGAAAAGAATCCTTGGCTTAGTCTTGTTTTCTTCTATTAATGCTGAAAAGTAATCTTTTCTTGCACAGCGAAGGGCCTTCCTGTATACTTTAAGGCTTTCCTGCCAGGCCAGGCGTGACTCTTCCAGTTTAGTGGAATGCCATTTCTTTTCAAGGTCTTGACTTTTCTGTTTTAACTTGCAAGTACTAACATTATAACAGTCTCTTGTGTGGTTTTGCTTTCTTTTTAACAGGGCCAATTGAATCGAGTGAAGCACGTTGCGAGCGGGCAGTGAAATCAGCAAGGTGATCAAGCCGGGAGGGGCTAAAATTAAGATATGACTCCTCCTCCTATGTTATATTGGGATATGGCACTGATATTATTGCAGAGGGAATAATTTCTTTAACATTTTCAACAGTGTCCTCAGATGTGCATCTGCTATAATAACTAGTGACTCTTTGTTAGTAGTTGATGAGCAGAAATGTAGATGTTAGAAGATAATGATCTAATAAAAGCAGATTTTGTGCAGAGACTTTCAATTTCAATGCCATATATCAGAACAAGATCAAGGGTGTGATTAAAAGTGTGCGTTGATTCTTGTGCACACTGACGGAAGCAAAAGAATCTGAGAGTGACAGAAATGCAGTAACAACGCTGAACTTTTCGTCTACATGGATATTAAAGTCACCTACAATAATAACTTTATCTGTTTTAAGGACCAGATCTGAGAGAAACTCTGAAAATTCAGTAATAAAAGTAAATTCACCTGTAATAATTTTATTCATTACATAAGTTTGTTTATGAACCCTTGTTATTGGATTTAGTGAATTTATGTGGACGGGGGACAGAAACAGTCTCTATGTGGTTGTAGGTAGATGACTCTAAAGGAAGCGCGGAGAAGCGTGTAAGATTGCAACTCTGCTTCCTGGCCTCAACTCTGATGTCAATTTTGCTGACTAATAAATCTGGCTATATTTCTAGAAATGATAGCAGCTCCTTCCCAATTAGGATAGATGCCGTCTCTCCTAATTAGACCAGGTCTTCCCCAGAAAGTTTGAAAATTATCAATGAAGCCCCCATAGTTTGCTGGACACCACCTCCACAGCCAGCAGTTGAATGACGACATGCGACTAAACATGACGTCACTGGTCAGATTACGGCAGAGGACCAGAGAAAACTATGGAGTTCGACAGTGTTTTAGCAAAAGCACCACATTAATTTTAGTGACTTCCCACTGGCGTAGCCGAACGTCATTACCGCCAACATGAATTATAATCTTACTGTATTTGCGTTTACTTTTTGCCAGCAGCTTTAAATTTGATTCCACGTTGCCCGCTCTGGCCCCAGGAATACATTTGACTATGGCCGCTGGTGTGGAAAATTTCACGTTTCGCAAAATAGAGCTGCCAATTACTAGTGGCTACTGGTTTGGTTTGCAAAGTGCGGATCGTAGCCTCCAAATCACTAAGCCTCGCCTCCAACGCAGCAAATAAACTACAACTTAATACACGCACCATTATCGCTAACAGAGGCAGAGGAATAACTAAACATTTGACACACTGAGCAAGAGAGAAAAGGAGAGCGAGAGGGAGAAGCCATCGTTGTGCGCAAAGTTTACTACCTGAGTTGGTTAGTGTGACACAGAACGGTTGTACGACTAGCGATACAATTCACTAAAATGAGAGAGGGCTGAATGGTGCTTAAGTACAAGGGTGCATGGTTTTATTACACAGCAGTTAAACAATTAGTATAGTTAAAAACCCTCCAGATTATTCCAAGTTAGCAAGGCGCTGCAAGACGACCAGACATGGAGAACAGGGAGTGATGCAATACGCTTACCGCAGTGGTGCAGCCGCTATGGATGTCATTTTGAGGCAGACTCTGTGCAGTGGCACACAAGAACTGGAGCTGCAGTATTGAGTTGTTTAACCCTGTTGTTATAACATCAATAATAACTTATTAATTCTGTTTGTCCGAAGTCCTATCTAATATAATGGCGGACCAGGGGTTTAGGATCTATACTGTAGTCAGCCACCAGGATGTGATCAAAATACTTTAGCATCACTGTTGGGCAGCTCTCATGCCATCATGTTTCTATCTTAATAAAGAGTATATGGGTGCGACCTCAAAGACACATTATCCAGGGGAAAAAAAATAAACAAAGAATCTCCATTTTTTCACCCTTTATATATATATAAGGGGACCCTTTATAATTACCAGGACCCCTCCAGGGACCGCCACCTTACCGTGGTGAAGGGGTTTGGGTGCCCTAATGATCCTAGGAACTATGTTGTTGCCGATGTGCCAAATAGCAGCTCAGTACAACCCACACCCTAGGTTGACAGTCAATGATTGACTTTGTAGTTGTATCATCTGATCTGTGACAGTATGTGCTGGACATTTGGGTAAAGAGAGGAGCAGAGGTGTCAAGTGATCACCATCTGGTGGTGAGTTGGATCAGGTGACGGCAAGGGAGGCTGGACAGACCAGGCAGGCCCAAGCGAATGATGAGGGTCTGCTGGGAACGTCTGGCTGAGGACCCTGTGAAAATGGTCTTCACCTCCGGCAGAGCTTCAACCAAATCCCGGAGGTAGTGGGGAGCATGGAATCTGAGTGGGCCATGTTTGGCACTGCCATTGTCGCGGTGGCTGCTCGAAGCTGTGGTAGCAAGGTCACTGGTGCTAGTTGTAGCGGTAACCCCAGAACCCGCTGGTGGACACGAGAGGTGAAAGCGGACTTCAAGCTGAAGAAGGAGACTTACAAGGCATGGCTGTCTATTGGGACAACCGAGGCAGCAGACAGCTACCAACAGGCCGAGCGATCTGCGGCTTGAGTAGTCACGGAGGCAAAAACCCAGGTGTGGGAGGATTTTGATGGGGCCATGGAAGGGGAGTTGCTGACTTCAAGTGAGTGTATAGTTCGGTGGTGGAAGGAATACTTTGATGATCTCCTCAATCCCACCAACATGCATTCCGAGGAGGAGGCAGACTCTGGGGTGGGCTCTATCATCACTGGGATTGAGGTCGCTGAGGTTTTCTAACAACTCCGCACAGCAGCGCCCCGGGGATGGATGAGATTCGTCCCGAGCTTCTCAAGGCTCTGGATGTTGTAGGGCTGTCCTGGTTGACACGCCTCTGCAACATTGTGTGGACATCGGGTGCTGTGCCTTTGGAGTGGCAGACAGGGATGGTGGTTCCCCTTTTCAAGAAGTGGGGCCACAGGGTGTGCTCCAACTACTGGGGGATCACACTCCTCAGCCTCCCTGGGAAGGTTTACTCCAGGGTGCTGGAGAGGAGCGTCCAGCTGTTAGTTGAACCTCAGATTCAAGAGGAGCTATCAAATCAAATCAAATCAAATTTTATTTGTATAGCCCGAAATCACAATTTACACATTATCTCACTGGGCTTTGACAAACTGTACAGATGTGACATCCTCTGCCCTTAGACCCTCGAACCGGGTGAGGAAAAACTTAAAAAACCCTAAACAGGGAAAATAAGAAACCTCAGGAAGAGCCACAGAGGAGGGATCCTTCTTCCTAGGATGGACAGACGTGCAATAGATGTCACTTGTACAGAAGACAACAACATGATAATAACAGTTTACTTAGAATGCATAAAACATCCATGAGTCCCAGAGTCTGTGGATTCTATGAGTCCGGATGTATGGAAAGTCTAGTGATCCAGACGCAGATGGACTCTGTTGGTCCAGGAGTCATTGTACTCCATGTAGGAAGATCTGGGTGTTGCTGAGTCCAAGAGTATGTAGAATCTGTAAATCCAGGGATATGTGAAGTGTAGTGGTCCAGAAGCAGGTGTAGTCTATTGATCCAGAAGCCATTGTGATCTGTGGGTCCCGATTTGCACTTGGAAATCCAGCCTAGGATCCAAGTCACAGGATCCAAGTCACAGGATCTCCTTTCCTAATGTGGCCAGGGGGCATCAGGCAGGACCACAGCAGCACCTCCCACCGCGACCTAGAAAAACCTGCAGGATGGTAAAGCACAACGACTCCGGGGAAGAAGTAAAGTTAGTGTAAGGATATGGACATTTACAGGAGCAGAGAAGGAGTCGGAGTCAGAGGGGGGAGAGAAGAAAGCTCAGTGAATCATGGAGTGTTCCCCCAGCAACCTAAGCCTATAGCAGCATAACTAAGGGCTAGATAGGCCAGCCTTAACTATAAGCTTTATCAAAAAGGAAGGTTTTAAGCCTACTCTTAAAATCAGAGAGTGTGTCTGCCTCCCGTACCAAGACTGGAAGATAGTTCCACAGGAGAGGAGCTTGATAGCTGAAAGCTCTGCCTCCCATTCTACTTTTGGAAATTCTTGGGATCACCAATAACCCTGCATCCTGGGAGCGTAAGGTTCTGGATGGGCGATAGGGTACTATGAGCTGTTCAAGATAAGATGGTGACTGACCATGAATAGCTTTGTAGGTGAGAACAAGGATTTTAAATTCTATTCTGAATTTAACTGGGAGCCAGTGCAGAGAAGCCAGTATGGGGGAAATATGGTCTCTGATATTAGTTCTAGTCAGTACACGCGCTGCTGCATTTTGGATTAACTGAAGAGTTTTTAAAATTTTGTTAGGGCAACCTGAAAATAAAGAATTACAGTAGTCCAGCCTGGAAGTAACAAACGCATGAACTAGTTTTTCTGCATCTTGTTGAGACAGGATGTGCCGGATTTTAGCAATGTTACGGAGGTGAAAGAAGGCGGTCCTTGAAATCTGTTTAACATGTGATTTAAAAGACAGCTCCTGGTCAAAGATAACACCCAGGTTTCTGACAGTGGTGCTGGAGGCCAAGGCAATGCCATCCAGATTAACTATGTTGCTGGATAATGAGTCTCTAATGTGTTTGGGGCCCAGCACAATGACTTCAGTTTTGTCAGAGTTTAACATTAAAAAGTTATGAAACATCCAGTTTTTAATGTCCTTAAGACATGACTGTAGATTAGCTAACTGATGGGTTTCATCTGGCTTCATTGATAAGTATAGTTGTGTGTCATCTGCATAACAGTGAAAATGTATGGCGTGCTTTCTAATAATTTTACCTACAGGAAGCATATATAGAGTAAATAGTAATGGTCCAAGCACAGAACCTTGTGGGACTCCATGACTAACCTTGTCATATCTTGATGATTCATCATTAACATGAACAAAATTATATCTATCAGATAGGTAGGACTTAAACCATCTTAGAGCAGATCCTTTAATGCCAATTTGGTGTTCCATCCTCTGTAGTAAGATGTGATGATCGATAGTGTCAAAAGCTGCGCTAAGATCTAATAAGACTAGTATAGAGATAAGTCCCTCATCAGATGCAGTGAGGAGGTCATTTGTAACTTTTACCAATGCCGTTTCTGTGCTGTGATGCTTTCTAAAACCTGACTGAAACTCTTCAAATAGACTATTATACTGAAGAAAGCCACATAGTTGTTTCGCTACTGCTTTCTCTAGAATCTTTGAAAGAAAGGAGAGGTTGGATATTGGTCTATAGTTGGCTAAAATTTCTGGGTCTAGGGTAGGTTTTTTTAGGAGCGGTTTAATTACAGCTACTTTAAATGACTGGGGCACATAATATGTCAGAACAAGTAGATTGATAATGTTTAGTAGTGGATTTCTAATTAGGGGTAAAACCTCTTTGAGCAACCTAGTAGGTATGGGGTCTAGTATACAGGTTGATGATTTAGATGAAGATAATGTTGTCGTTAGTTCCTTAAGGTCAATTGGATGGAAGCTTTCCAAACACACATCAGGACAAATACCAGCCTCTATAATTCCCGTTGCTGAACTGGAATCTGTGAGTTTTCTGATATTTTCCCTGATGAGTATAATTTTATTATTGAAGACTTTCATAAAATCATTACAGGTGAGGGCTCTAGGAATGCATGGTTCAATAGAATGATGGCTCTCAGTCAGCCTGGCTACAGTGCTGAAAAGGATCCTGGGCTTATTCTTGTTTTCTTCTATCAACGCTGAATAGTAGTCTTTTCTTGCTCGGCGAAGGGCCTTCCTGTATACTTTAAGGCTATCCTGCCAGGCCATGTGTGGCTCTTCCAGTTTAGTGGAACGCCATTTCTTTTCAAGTTTATGAGTTTTCTGTTTTAACTTGCGAGTGTTAAGATTATACCACGGAGCTAGTCTCTTTACTGGTTTTGTTTTCTTTTTAACCGGGGCAATGGAATCGAGTGAAGCTCGTAGAGAGCCGGCAGTGAAATCGGCAAGGTGATCAAGCTGGGAGGGGCTAAATTTAAGATATGACTCCTCTGTTATTTTGGGATATGGCACTGAAATTAATGCAGAGGGAATAATTTCTTTAAAATTTTCAACAGTGTCCTCAGATATGCATCTGCTATAATAACTAGTGACTCTTGGTTTATAGTTGATGAGCAGAAATTCAAATGTTAGAAGATAATGATCTGATAAAAGCAGATTTTGCGCAGAGACATTTAAATGCTCAATTTCAATGCCATATGTCAGAACAAGATCAAGGGTGTGATTAAAAGTGTGTGTTGATTCTTGTACACACTGACAGAAGCCGAATGAATCTAATAGTGAGAGAAATGCCGTACCAAGGCTGTCGTTTTCAATGTCTACATGGATATTAAAGTCACCTACAATAATAACTTTATCTGTTTTGAGGACCAGAGCTGAGAGAAACTCTGAAAATTCAGATAAGAATTCAGTGTAGGGTCCAGGTGCTCGATACACTATAACAAACATAATTGGAGTTTTCATGGTTGGATCGGAAATGCTAAGAATGAGATTTTCAAATGAACTAAATTTTTGTTTGGGCTTAGGGTTTATTAATAGGGCAGAATTGAAAATGGCTGCAACTCCACCACCTCTGCCAGTGTCTCTGGGAATGTGTGTGTTAATGTGACTGGGAGGAGTGGATTCATTAAGACTTACTATGTAGTTTTCGCCCTAACCGTGAAAAACTGGACCAGCCATATACCCTCACAAGGGTATTGGAGGGGTCATGGGAGTTTGCCCAACCACTCTACATGTGTTTTGTGGATATGGATAAGGCTTACGACTGTGTCCCTCAAGGTGTCCTGTGGAGGGGTGCTCCGGTATAAGGCGTAGATGGCTTTTTGTTACGGGGCATTTGATCTCTGTATTGTCTGAGCCAGTGCTTGGTTTGCATTGCTGGCAGTAAGTCAGACCCGTTCCCAGTCAGGGTTGGTCTCCGTCAATGCTACCTTTTGTCCCCGGATCTGTTCATAATTTTTATGGACAGAATTTCTAGGCGCAGCCAAGCAATGGAAGGAATCAAGTTCGGTGGCCTCTGGATTCCTCTCTGCTATTTGCAGATGACGTGGTCCGGTTGGCCTCATCGAACAGTGACCTCCAGCTCGCACTGGGACGGTTTGCAGCCAAGTATGAAGGGGCGGGGATGAGGATCAGCAGCTCTAAATCTGAGGCCATAGTTCTGAGCCGGAAAAGGGTGGATTTCCCACTCCGGGTGAGGGAAGAGTGGCTTCCCCAAATGGAGGAGTTCAAGTGTCTCAGGGTCTTTTTCACGAGTGAGCGGAAAATTGAGCAGGAGATTGAGAGACGGATTGGGGCAGCGTTGGCAGTGATGCGGACGGTAAAGCAATCTGTTGTGGTGAAGAGAGAGCTGAGCCAGAAGGCAAAACTTTCAATTTACAGGTCAATCTACATCCCAACTCTCACCTATGGTCATGAGCTCTGGGTAGTGACCGAAAGAATGAGATCGCGAATACAAGCGGCTGAAATGAGCTTCCTTCGCAGGGTGGCTGGGCTCAGCCTTAGAGATAGGGTGAGGAGCTCGGACATCCAGGAGGAGCTCAGAGTAGAGCTGCTGCTCCTCCACGTTGAGAGGAGCCAGTTGGGAGGGTTTGTGCATCTGGTCAGGATGCATCCTGGACGTCTCCCGGGGGAGTTGTTTCAGGCATGCCCTATGCTGTAGATGCTTTTCATCTGTATCGGTATTTGTTTTCTGCTGTTCTTGGATTGTGTACTGTTTGATGATTTTCAATGAGCATCAGCTAATAAGGAACATGTTTTTAAAGGTGCTATGTGTAGTATTCTCCAATTGAAGCTGTATTACTGTTAAATTCTAACTCGATGTGAAGGTTCATACCTCTGGTGATCTATACACCAGATCAAGGACACCCTGGAGAGATTATATCTCTCGGCTGACTTGTGAACATCTTGGTGTCCCCCCAGAAGAGTTGGTGGAAGTGGCCGAGGAGAGGAACGTCTGGATCTCCCTGCTCAAACTGTTGATCCCGCGACCCGGACCTGGATAGAAAGCGGCAGAAAACAAAATGAAACATTTACCAGGAATGTGTTTATATTGATTATTGAACTTTTCTTTGTTGAATTTTTGAGCTAGCTGTTTTCAGCCTTTACACTAAACTTTAGCCTTTTACCATACAGGTGTATCAACATTATGTCTGACTTTCAAAGAGTGACAGTCAAAGTGTTGAAAGGATTGGCTCTTATTTTTTTCATTTTGGTTGTCAGTAATGCCAGTTATAATAACATGGTATTTACCAAGTGATTTGTTAAAATCCTACAACATGGCCACATCACTATTCTTACCAGGAAATAACACTTTATTTAAACCACGGATGGTTATGTTATATTAATTAGAGTTGGAATGAAATAATTGTCTAAACTACAGTTCTCAAAAAAACCCGTACTGCTAACAAGATTATGAAAAGAAAACAAATGTGAACATTATAATGACAAGTATAAACAAACCTGTTTTAATACTGAAAACTGAAATTTTCATTTAACAAGCATTCACATTATACAAAGGCTTGTTTAAACACATGTGAGAGGAAGGAGACATGCATTTACTACATATACCTCTTAAATCTACTCTGTGAGTGTGTGTGAGCTTGTGTATCAGCCACTGTCATCGGGAAGTAATAGTAACCCGGCATTCCAGCGCTGATATGAAATGTTTCTCATTAGTAAAAGGTAAAGTCCCTTGCGTTTTCAATGGGTCCATCCTCAGGCTAAACACCTACTCCGTTCCCATCTATAGATGTTGGCTTCTTCAGCTGTCGTTTGACAGTATTCTCACACAAACAACAGGTCCCAGAGTGTGAGCGGTGTAAACTACCTGGTGATTTAGAGCGTACTAGTTTTGAAGAACCAATGAAAAACAGGCCTACAGCTGGAGAGAGATGAAACGTGAGTCTGATCCGACCAATGCAGAAGTCAGTGTGTTTTGATTTGCATGATTTAATCTTCAAGGGCTTGATTTAAAGCCTGCGGGCATAGATGGAGAGTGAATGGCACAGTGTGTCTGTTGTGAGTGAACAGGGGGTTCATACTGTTGTTTGTGCATTTTGATAAGACTTTTGTCTGTGCAGATTGCTGCCTCAGCACAGGCTGCAACCACAGGGATGCCATTTGCTGACAGATGTAGCATGTGTCTCGCAGAGTGCATGTTTAGCCTGCCAATGAGCCACGTGCCAAGTTCAAACGGTGCAAAATAAATTCACAAAGCTGTCATTCCCACATGTCAGAATCTTGTTTTTATTTAAATCAATTCACTATGAATGCCTACACTGTAGTTATCCTATAGCTTTAAATAGGAGCTGTATTACTTCAGTAATCATTATTGTTTTTTCTCATTTTATTTACTACGATTGAAGAATCTGGAGGCTGTTGCTGTCATTTTTGACAGATTATGGTGATTTATCGTAATGCAGTTCCCAGACAACACTGTATTTATAGTGGATGCATATCTGAGGACACTGTTGAAAATTTTAAAGAAATTATTCCTTCTGCAATAAATTCAGTGCCATATCACAATATAACAGTCATATCTTAATTTTAGCCCCTCTCAGCTTGATCACCTTGCTGATTTCACTGCCGGCTCTCTACGTGCTTCACTTGATTCAATTGGCCCTGTTAAAAAGGAAGCAAAACCACTCAAGAGTCTTGCTCCATGGTATAATTTCAATACTTGCAAGTTAAAACAGAAAACTCACAAACTTGAAAAGAAATGGCGTTCCACTAAACTGGAAGAGTCACGCCTGGCCTGGCAGGATAGCCTTAAAGTATACAGGAAGGCCCATCGCTGAACAAGAAAAGACAACTACTCAGCTTTAATAGAAGAAAACAAGAATAAGCCCAGGATCATTTTCAGTCAGCCAGGCTGACTGAGAGCCATTATTCTATTGAACCATGCATTCCTAAAGCTCTCGGCTGTAATGATTTTATTAACTTCTTATAATTTTCGTTTCATTTCGTTTCGTTTTCTGACGCTTATCCGGGTCCGGGTCACGGGGGCAACAGCCTGACCAGGGAGATCCAGACGCTCCTCTCCTCGGCCACTTCCACCAACTCCTCCGGGGGGACGCCAAGACGTTCCCAAGTCAGTCGAGAGATATAATCTCTCCAGCGTGTCCTTGGTCTGCCCCGGGGTCTCCTCCCGTATGGGCATGCCCGAAACTCCTCCCCAGGGAGACGTCCAAGAGGCATCCTGACCAGATGCCCGAACCACCTCAACTGGGTCCTCTCAACGCGGAAGAGCAGCGGCTCTACTCTGAGCTCCTCCCGGATGTTCGAGCTCCTCACCCTATCTCTAAGGCTGAGCCCAGCCACCCTGCGAAGGAAGCTCATTTCAGCCGCTTGTATTCACGATCTCATTCTTTCGGTCACTACCCAGAGCTTATGACCATAGGTGAGAGTTGGGACGTAGAT
>KV751333.1:1201624-1249033 GCA_001698575.1 Mola mola | reverse complement strand
CCCCGGTAGTTGGAACACACTCTCTGGTCCCCCTTCTTGAAAAGGGGGACAACCACACCTGTCTGCCACTCCAAAGGCACAGTCCCCGATGTCCACGCAATGTTGCAGAGGCGTGTCAACCATGACAGCCCTACAACATCCAGAGCCTTCAGGAGCTCGAGACGGATCTCATCAACCCCCGGGGGCGCTGCTGTACGGAGTTGTTTGACAACCCCGGCGACCTTGACCCCAGTGATGGGAGAGCCCAGTCCAAAGTCCTCCGGCTCTGCCTCCTCTTCAGAATGCTTGTTGGTGGGATTGAGGAGATCTTCGTAGTATTCCTTCCCCCGCCGAACTATAGACTCAGTTGTGGTCAGCAACTCCCATCCCACACCGACGACCATGTTGACGGGGTTCCGCTTTCCCCTCCTGAGCCGCCGAACAGTTTGCCAGAATTTCTTCGGCGCCCGGGTTTTTGCCTCAGTGACCACCCGAGCCGCAGATCGCTTGGCCTGCCGGTAGCTGTCTGCTGCCTCGGGAGTCCCACAGGCCAGCCATGACCTGTAAGACTCCTTCTTCAGCTTGACGGCCCCTTTCCCCTCTGGTGTCCATCAGCGGGTCCTGGGGTTACTGCCACAACTCGCACCAGTGACCTTGCTACCACAGCTTCGAGCAGCCACCTGGACAATGGCAGCGCGGAACATGGCCCACTCACATTCCATGCTCCCCACTACTTCCGGGATGTAGTTGAAGCTCCTCCGGAGGTGGGAGTTGAAGACCATCTTCACAGGGTTCTCAGCCAGACGTTCCCAGCAGACCTTCACTATTCGCTATGGGCCTGCCTGGTCTGTCCGGCTTCCTCCCCCGCCACCTGATCCAACTCACCACCAGGTGGTGATCAGTTGACAACTCTGCTCCTCCCTTTACCCGAGTGTGCAGCACATACGGTCGCAGATCAGATGATACGACTACAACGTCAATCATTGACTGTCGAAATAGGGTGTCCTGGTGCCAAGTGCACTTATGGACACTCTTAGGCTGAACATGGTGTTAGTTATGGACAAACTGTGACTAGCACAGAAATCCAATAACTGAACACCACTCGGGTTCAGATCGGGCAGGCCGTTCCTCCCAATCACACCCCTCCAGGTCTCGCTGTCATTGCCCACATGAGCATTGAAGTCTCCTAGTAGGACGATGGAGTCCCCAGTAGGGGCACTCTCCAGCACCTTTTCCAAGGACTCCAAAAAGGGTGGGTACTCTGAACTGCTATTCGGCGCATAGGCGCAAACCACAGTCAGAACCCGAAGGCGCAGGAAGCAACCCTTTCGTCCATGGGGGTAAACTCCAACACATTGGCTGAGAACCGGTGAGCTATTAATAAGCCCCCACCTGCTCTCCGCCTCTCACCTGGGACAACTCCAGCATAGAAAAAAGTCCAACCGCTCTCAACAAGACTGGTTCCAGAACCCGAACTGTGCGTTGAAGTTAGGCTGATTATATCTAGCCGGTATCTCTAAACCTCTCGCACAAGCTCAGGTTCCTTCCCCACCAGAGAAGTAACGTTCCATGTTCCAATAGCCATCTTCAGCAACCGGGGATCGGACCGCCAAAGGCCCCTGCCTTTGACTGCCACCTGATCCACATAGCACCGGACCTCTATGGCTCCTCCTGTGGGTGGTGGGCCCACATGAGGATGGACCCATATCTCCTTTTTGGGCTGAGCCTGACTGGACCCCATGGACAAAGGCCAGGCGCTCGACTACGGACCCCTACCCCAGGCCTGGCTCCAAGGGGGGGTCCCGGTATCCCTCTGGGCAGGGTACACAAGTACTTGTTAATATTCACCATCATAAGACATTCTTGATAAAAATCTACTGCCATCTACCAGGATACTGAAGATGAAACAAGGGTTGACATTTCAGTAAGACAATGATCCCAACCACACAACCAGGAAAACTCTCAACTAGTTTTAGAGAAAGAAAATAAAGTTGCTAGAATGGCCCAGACAGTCACCTGGCTTGAATCCAATCGAAAATTTATCGCAAAAACTAAAGATCAGAGTTCATAGACGAGGCCCACAGAACTTTTAAGATTTGAAGACTGTTTGTGTGGAAGAATGGGCCAAAATCACTCCTGAGCAATGCATGCAACTAGTTTCCCCATACAGGAGGTTTCCTGAAGCTGTCATTACCAACAAAGGCTTTTGTATGGAGTATTAAATACATTTCAGTAAGCGTGTTCAATACTTTTCCCTGTGTCATTTCACATTACACATTACTTAATTTCTGAAGTTATTTGTTTTGGTTTCTTTGTATAAATGGATTATCCATTCACCAACATCTGGTGAAAATTTCACCAGTCGCACCTTTAGAACTAATGAGCTGAAATCTTAACTGCGCCTGCTAGTTAAAAGATTTGACACCCCAATCTGATACGTTTATTATGGGTCTTTGTGTGCTACAGCTCATAACATGTAGTTAGGTGGTCTGGTTATGAAATTTGTCTCAGTCAGTCATAGGGCTTGGTATAATTAAAAAAAATTCAGTATTAGTACCGATCCAGAGCCTTGACTTTATGTTTTGATACATTTTTAGCTTTTTGAAATTTTTGCATACCCAAAGCAGTTCAAGACAAAATTATAAACATATTTACCACCATGTGGTTTAACTTTTCTGGTTTCAGTTCTGTAATTTCATATTTCAGCACTTTGACACTTCTCCATGTAAACCTCAAGAAACTGGATGTTAGTTGTGTAAATAATTTAACCAAGATTTTTTAAAATCTATTAAACTATACTACCACTTCAGTGATATCACCATTGTTCTGATTTTTCCTGCCCACTTTGACATTTAAGGTTATGTAGGTCCCAGTGTATGTCTCTAAGTAAGTTATTTTTAATATTTGCATATCATTAATGTTCTTCCAGTGAATAATGGAGTGACATTCTGTTCTTAAGATTATTACTTGCACTTTCAAGTTCTTCATCATATTTGTCATGTCGGAGACTTTGGCAACAATCACCTTATCTCAAATATGGCATTACACTCCATTGGTATCGAGTCTGATGAAATGAAGCCACACTTTTGATCTTTACGACATCTTTTACACTTGTGGGAGATGAGATGTATTCACTGTAGTCACTTGGCAACAGTCTCTCAAAATACAAAATATACAGTTGGTGAGCCCCATCTATGGGCTTAGCCCATGGTGTTTTCCTTAGGTGCCTCAAAACAGCTTGTCAGCACTTTTAGTACACTGACATTGAGATTACGTATTAAAATTTGGCACCGAACAGCAAAACATTTTTTTGGGGATATTTATTGAGGCAACACAGTTGATGTTATGGAGTACTGAATGTTGAACCTCAGCCCCAGAACTTCCTGGTGGCTTGGTGTGATGTTGATAACCTGAACCGGATTTTCCTGAAAATATGCATTTTAAAGATACACAGTATATGCTCCACATATTAGCTCCTTCAGAACTGACAGAAATTGGACAAGTCGCCAGTTCATCACAGGGCTGACATATAGAGACAAACAACCACCCACACTCATATTCCCATGCAGACACAGGGAGAACATGCAAACTCTGCACAGAAAGGCCCAGACCCAGAGAAAAAAACCCCCCAAAAAACAAAAAAGGTCAATTAAACATGCATTAATTAAAATTACTCATGCAGAAAGGCATATTTTGGAATAATTTAATGATGCATTAATGTGGTCATCGCTTTAATGTTGACGCTTGATGGCTTAAGTTTATCTCCTAGGTTGCCTATGAATTTTCCCTTCAGAATCAATAAACTTTAATCTTGTTAGTAAATGTATTTATTTTTTATTTTTTGCCTCAATAAAGTAAAAATTCTAAGTATCTACATCTATCAAATTAATTCTGTGGAGTAAAGACTGGTTAGAGTAAATTGTAAGGATTAAACAAGTACCTCAAATAATTAATTGTAGTTTTTTTTGTAAACATACTTAATAGTCTCTACTACTTTACTTATTGTCTTTTCCCCCCTACACCGGACTATAAGAAGACCAGTGAATGGTTTGGCACGCACTGGAGCAAGAGTATGACACAGCGATCACTGATCAAGTGATCAGGACCTAGGTCAAAAATTGACGATCAAAGGAATTATATTCTTTTAAAAATAAAAGTAGTGTTAAATTGTCAAGTAGTTATGGGTTATAATTTAAATAAACAAGCAAAAAAAAACAAACAAACAAAAAAAAAAGGGTAACACTCAAGAGAATTCTTGAGGGTTCTTGAGATTCTCAAAAAAATATACAAGTGGTCAAATTTGAATGCAGAAAATAAAGTTTCCAATGCAATTTGTTTTTTCAAGACCATTGGCAAGAAAGAGCAACACAAGTACAGGAACAATTTACTGATTAACTGAGCTCAGATGAGAGGAGTTCAACTTAGTGTGTGGAGACTGCTGCTCATTTACACTGCACACAGCAGGGGACCCACTAGTCTCAGCAGTCCAGCTATTCTTTAAGCGCCAAGTCAGAGAAAACTACCCTGTTTACAACCTCAGTGAGCTGCTATTCATGACACTTTAACTTCTGAAGTCATGTGAGAAAAGCAGAACAGAGTGTTGTTCATGTGGCCTTGTGGTTACATGAAGCAAAAAAGAAAGAGGATCTGGAAGCTGAGTATTTGTTATTGAGAGTTGTTTTGATTTTTTTTTTTTTTTTTAACAAAAAAGGAACTCAGATGGATTGAAAGCACTTCCTCTAAATGATTATTTGTGTACTTTGAGAAAAAATGCTGCTACAAAAAAAAATAAACACAAAAACAAAAGTCATAATTGTAATTTTTCAGCCACAATCATGTTACACTGTATACATCTCAATTTGAAAGCTCTTCATAAATACTTGGAGTGGGCAAAAATTCAAATACTTTATGACCATATACTTTGATACTGCAACAATATTGTATTTATGACTATTTTGACGAAATAGAATCAATGACAGTTTTGATAAATAATCATCAGTAGTGTGGATTTAATGACTGAAGTGAGTGTGGGCAAATATAAGAACAGATTGAACATTGATGAGTTAAAATGATTACATAAAATTGGTTATGTTTTTTCTTTGGCTTGGACCCAAGGACAGACACAGAGGATACCAGAACAAGGTTTAACAATACATGAATCACCGGAGCAGACGGCATCAGCCCTCGAGTGCTGAGGTCGTGTTCCAGCCAGCTGAGGGAAGTGCTCCAGCACCTCTTCAACCTGAGCCTGCACCTCCAGAGAGTCCCAGTACTGTGGAAGACATCCTGCCTGGTCCCAGTGCCCAAGACGAGTCGTCCAACTGCACTAAACGACTACAGGCCCATAGCAGTGACCTCCCACATTATTAAGGTCATGGAGAGGCTGCTCCTGGCACATCTCAGACCACTGGTGTGCCCTTCACAGGACTCGCTGCAGTTTGCGTACCAGCCACATGTTGTTATAGATGATGCCATCATCTGTCTGCTACAGAAAGCACATTCTGCACTGGATAGACCCAACACCACTGTCCGCATCACCTTCTTTGACTTCTCCAGCGCCTTTGACACTATCCAGCCCAGGCTGCTGAAGGCAAAGTTGGAGGACATGCGGGTGGATTCTCCTCTGATTGCATGGATCACGGACTACCTGACAGGCAGACCGCAGTTTGTAAGATTACAGCACCGTGTGTCTGAACGTCTGATCTGCAACATTGGGCCTCCCAGGGAACTGTGCTGTCCCCCTTCCTCTTCACCGACTACACTTCTGACTTTCAGTACAGCACTGAGTCGTGTCATCTGCAAAAATTCTCAGATGACACAGCCAGGGTCGGGTGTGTGGGGAAAGGACAGGAAGATGAGTACAGGAACCTGGTTGACCGATTCGTGCGTTGGTGTGGAGAGAACCACCTGCGTCTGAATGTGATGAAGACGAAGGAGATGGTGGTGGATTTCAGGAGGAAAAGCCCCCACCTTCTCCTGTCTGCATTAATGGGACTGATGTGGAAACCTGATGTCCAGACCTACAGTTACCTGGGAGTACAGCTGGAGAACAAGCTGGAATGGTCCACAAATACAGAGGTTGTGTACAAGAAGGGCCTAAGCTGGCTCGACTCCCTCAGGAGGCTCAGGTCCTTCAACGTATGCAACCGGATGCTCCTGAAGTTTTATCAGTCTGTTGTGATGAGCGCCATCTTCTTTGCTGTGGTGTGGCATCAAGGCAAAGGATGCCAGCAGACTCAATAAACTGATCAGGAAAGCAGGTTCTGTTATCGGGCTCTCGGTTGGCCACTTTGGAGGAGGTGGTGCCAACCTAACTGCTGGCCATCATGGACAACACCTCCCACCCCCTCCTTGAAACTGTAATCATTCTGAGGAGCAGCTTTAGCAACAGAATGATCCAATCCTGCTGCTACAAGGAACGATACATGATGTCATTCCTCCCCAGTGCAATCAGACTTTTCAACACCTCTGTTTTTAGACACAAGACACTTTACCTGGTAAAATCATTCACCTCCTCCTACCTGCACTAAACTCTGCACTCTCTGCACAACATCAGTACATACTGTTAGAATTTTACAACTGCCTATACGGTGTATATTTTTGTACTTTTATTTTTATTTTATACTTTTACACCTTATAGAGTTATATGTCCACTGGTCCAGTACCAGAGCAATCTTGCTTGCTGTGACAAATTAATTTCCCTACGGGGATCAATAAATTCATCTCTATCTCTATCTCTATCTCTAAAAAGTTGAGTTAATTTTAGTAGCGTGAAAGAATGCAGTCAAGTGGGAACTAAGCTGGTTCCAAGAACTGGCAGGTCGAAAACGCAGGTGAGACTGCAAGTTGACGCAAACTCAAAATGACTGGGAATGAAGGAGACAAAACATTGAAGTTAACTACTAAAATTGAAAAGTTAACTTGTTAATTCTAGACACCAGAATGCAAAAACTGCAAGACAGTGAAGACAGCGAAAACAGCGAGAAGAGAACAACATGCCATATCGAGAAAGCCAAAATCTGAGGCGAGATTAATTCTCTAATCACAATAACAATTTGTTCTGTATACATCCCAGCCCTAATTGTAAAGTTTCTTTATTGTGTAACATCTTAAAAGAGTAATTTATGACTAAATGACTAAAAGTCAGGCAAATTTAAGATCTGACCAATAATTTGTTTTGGTCAAAGATTTGATGATGGTCTCTAGTCAATTCCATGTAAAAACATGATTTGGCCTTGCTGTAGTGTCAAAATTGATTCTTGGCCTTGGAAACGGTAGTTTGGATCAAATTTAAAAAATGGCAAATTTCCAACCATCAAATATAACCACTTATTATCACATGAACAAAGTTTCATCTTCATTAACAAATGAGGAATCCCATCCAGTGTTGAAGAGCATGAGATTCAGTTTAAAGCGTGTGTGTGAGTGCACTTTGCTGTCCAAGTGTTTGTTGAGTCGAAACAAATAATGAACTGGACATAAATGTCCAAAAGAATAGTCCAAATGACACCTGTACTGAAGTTATTATAATAGTAATAGGAAATATTTCCTGAAGTTTAAAACTCGCAAACTTCAGAAAATAGGGCTTAGGTTGGAAAACACCAGAATTTGTCTTTTAAGTTGCAGTTAAAGCATGCTGCTAACTTCTGACTCCTATTTCCCCTCCCAAGGTTTAAGGGGCCTCTTCGCATCACACTACCTTTTTGTGTCTCAGAAGTAGAGATGCAATGAAACGCATCCTGTCCAAGAAGCAGCATGCAGTTGAGAACATGCTCGGCGCTCACAGGGCCTGGTGTTCGCAGAGGTCACAGTGCAGCAGCAGCAGCCAGGCGCTGACGTGCTCAGTGTTGGGTCGGCCATAGAAGCTCAGCCAGCCGTTCCTAATGAGATTGCTCAGTGACGACAGTGCTGATTATGTGGCGCTCCTCTTGTCAGGATCGGGAATGAGTGTTGACAGTCACATTGTGTGGTGATAGTAGGTTGACCACTGGGAGGTCAAGGGAAGAGCTTCACTATGATGTCACAGGTCAGCAAGTGTTGCCTCAAATATATGAGAATTCCCGTCCACAGGACCTCACTCAGAATGAAATACTGTGGCAAGAAAAAATATGTGAACCCTTTGGAATTACCTGGATTTCTGCATAAATTGGTCATAAAATGTGATCTAATCCTCATTTAAGTCACAACAATAGATAAACACAGTCTGCTTTAACTAATACCTCACAAACAATTATATGTTTTCATCTTTTTATTGAACACAACATGTTAACATTAACAGTGCAGGGTGGAAAAAGTATGTGAACCCCTAGGCTATTGACTTCTCCAAGAGCTAATTGGAGTCAGGAGTCAGCCAATCTGGAGTCTAATCAATGAGATGAGATTGGAGGTGTTGGTTAAAGCTGCCCTGCCCTATAAAAAATACAGATCAGTTTTGAGTTTGCTATTCTAAAGAAGCATTGCCTGATGTAAACCAAGCCTTGCACAAAAGAGCTCTCAGAAGACCTACGATTAAGAATTGTTGACTTGCATAAAGCTAGAAAGGGTTACAAAAGTATCTCTAAAAGCTTTGATGTTAATCAGTTCACAGTAAGTCAAATTGTCTAGAAATGGAGAGAGTTCAGCACTGTTGCTACTCTCCCCAGGATTGGCCGTCCTTTAAAGATGACCTCAAAAGCACAGCGCAGAATGCTCAGTGAGGTGGAGAAGAATCTTAGATTGTCAGCTAAAGACTTACAGAAATCTCTGGCACATGCTAACATCTCTGTTGACAAATCTACGATACGTAAAACATTTAACAAGGATGGAATTCATGGGAGGACACCATGGAGGAAACCACTGCTGTCCAAAAAAACACTGCTGCATGTTTGAAGTTTGCAAAAGACCACCTGGATGTTCCACAGCACTAGTGGTAAAATATTCCGTGGAAAGATGAAACCAAGGGTAAGTTGTTTGGAAGGAACATAAAAAACTGTGTGGAAAATAAAAGGCACAGCACATCAACATCAAAACCTCATCTCCACTGTGAAGTATGGTGGACAGGGCCTCATGGTTTGGGGCTGCTTTGCTGCCTCAGCGCCTGGACAGAGTACTAGATGGAAAAATGAATTCCCAAGTTTATTTTGCAGAAAAACTTAAGGCAATCTGTCCACCAATTGAAGCTCAACAGAGGATGGGTGATACAACATGACAACAACAAAAGCACAGAAGTAAATCAACAAGGCAATGGCTTCAACAGAAGAAAATAAGCCTTCTGGAGTGGCCCAGTCAGAGTTCTGACCTCAGCCACATTGAGATGCTGTGGCAAGAGTATTGCTGAACTGAAACAGTTTTGTAAAGACAAAAGGTCCAAAAAAGTCAAGTCAAGTCAAAGTTTATTTACATAGCACATTTAAACAATCTCAGTTGACCAAAACCCTGCACAATAATTAAATTATGATATCAGCAAAACCTGTTTACATAAAATATATAAATAGGCTATGATAAAGATTAACATAATAATGAATAGACAAAATAAATAAGCAAATAAAATCATGGTAAAAACAAAGTATAATGAATTAAGTGAAAGCCAGTTTGTCTTGCCTAGCTCGGACTGAACGCCAAAGAAAAAAGAGGAATCTTCTGCAAAGTTTTAAATTCCTCAAGTGATTGTTACGCTCTAATCTGAAGAGGTAGGCTGTTCCACAGCTTCGGGGGCCACCACTGAAAAGGCTTTATCTCCTTGTGTGTTTAGATTGGACCTAGGTACTGCCAGGAGCAGCTGGTTGGAAGAACTCAGTGCTCTGGCAGTATTGTGAGGCTGTATGAGCTCAGATATATAAGATGGTGCCAAGACATTTAAACATTCAAAAAACAATTGATAAAACTTTAAAATGTATCCAGAAATTAACAGGGAGCCAGTGCAAGGACACAAGAATCGGAGTGATGTGCTCACACCATTTCTTTCCAGTTAACAGCACGCAGCTGCATTTTGTGCTACCTGTAGGTGGCGCAACGATGACTGGTCAAGACCAACAAACAAAGAATTACAGTAGTCTAAATGTGATGTTACAAAGCAATGAATGACTCTTTTGAAGTTGTTTCTTGGGAGATAAGGCTATATCTTTGCAAGGAGATGGTAAAAAAAAAAAGGTGTTAAAATACATCTAATATATTTTGGAAAAACAACATAAAAAAATTTAATTATGTAATTTTATGAAGCAAATTACATTTTAAGGGCTTAATCAATGGCGGAAATGGTATAACAATCACAAGCTAACTACTAGACCAAGTGAGGTTATCAGAAGAGCTATCAAATCAAATCAAATTTTATTTGTATAGCCCGAAATCACAATTTACACATTATCTCACTGGGCTTTGACAAACTGAATAGATGTGACATCCTCTGCCCTTAGACCCTCGAACCGGGTGAGGAAAAACTTAAAAAAAACCCTAAACAGGGAAAATAAGAAACCTCAGGAAGAGCCACAGAGGAGGGATCCTTCTTCCTAGGACGGACAGACATGCAATAAATGTTACTTGTACAGAACACAAAAACATGATAACAACAGTTCATTTAGAATGCATAAAACATCCATGAGTCCCAGAGTCCATGGATTCTATGAGTCCGGATGTATGGAAAGTCTAGTGATCCAGACGCAGGTGGACTCTGTTGGTCCAGGAGTCATTGTACTCCATGTAGCAAGATCTGAGTGTTGCTGAGTCCAAGAGTATGTAGAATCTGTAAATCCAGGGATATGTGAAGTGTAGTGGTCCAGAAGCAGGTGTAGTCTATTGATCCAGAAGCCATTGTGATCTGTGAGTCCCGATTGCACTTGGAAATCCAGCCTAGGATCCAAGTCACAGGATCCAAGTCACAGGATCTCCTTTCCTAATGTGTCCAGGAGGCATCAGACAGGACCACAGGCAGGACCACAGCAGCACCTCCCACCGCGACCTAGAAAAACCTGCAGGATGGTAAAGCACAACGACTCCGGGGAAGAATTAAAGTTAGTGTAAGGATATGGACATTTACAGGAGCAGAGAAGGAGTCGGAGTCAGAGGGGGGAGAGAAGAAAGCTCAGTGAATCATGGAGTGTTCCCCCAGCAACCTAAGCCTATAGCAGCATAACTAAGGGCTAGATAGACCAGCCTTAACTATAAGCTTTATCAAAAAGGAAGGTTTTAAGCCTACTCTTAAATATATTAAAGATGCCTATAAAGATGGCCGTATAACAGCAGGAGGATTTTTTTTTTTAGCCACAAAGACTACACAGTAACATTAAAATAATGTGAACCATGGAGAGCATGTGATTCTGACAGTAGCAACACTTGAACACTGACAGCCTTATGTAGCTTGATACTGGCCATGACCTTGACCCTTTTCACAGTATTGGGAATCCGGCACCGTAAACTGACATCAAGCTGTTATGGGTTTTTTTGGCTTGGACCCAAGTGCAGACACAGAGGATAACAGAACAAGGTTTAACAATTTATCTGTCAACAAAACTTCAGTTAATTTAGGTAGTGTGCAGGAGAGTGCGGTCTGGTGGGCACTGAGTCGGCTCTGAGAACTGGAAGGTCGAAAACGCAGGTGAGACTCCAAATTGACGCTAACTCAGAGTGACTGGAAATTAAGGAGACAAAATATTGAAGATAACTACCAGAAATTAAATATTAACCTATTAATTGTAAACAATAGAATACAAAAACTTCTTGAAAAAGTCAGTCAGTTTACCACACGCAACAGAAAACATCTGGCATGGAAGAGTTGGCAAAGCAGGATCTTGAAGACCCAGCTGATAAAATTATGGGGCACAGATGAGGCTCCTCCAGTCCGGCCTCTTCAAGCATGCCACGCCCTCCAACCACACTTAAACACACACACACACAAACACACCACTTAGACCCAAAACGGAAACAAAGGACAAGAAGAGGCAAAAAAAATAAAACAACATAGCAGCACTTAACACAGGATCATCACACAAACACTACAAAACACAACAAATTAAATGCGTCTTGCGTCCAGTAATATCTAGTAATCCACAGGTACTAAATTTATGTCATGTAAGATAGCCTTCAAGAAATACCGAACAGCACAGCACTGAATACACTCACACCTCTATCCTAAATACTGCATTGTTGTTCTAAACCTTTAAATTCATGATCAGAAACCATGGGGAAATGTCTTAGCCCAAACAGCTAGGAGAGGAAACTGAAAGGTAGATTATTTCAAGTAAACTATACTGTTGCACAGTCAAGCAACAACGAGGTCAATACACATAAACACAGGTTTAGGTTTACCAACTAATCACATTACATATACCCAGGCTTCTGCCCCAGCTGAGAGACCTACGAAAACTCCCAAATACAAATGATTAAAGTCCTACTCCCGCCATTGAGTAAATACTTTAAAAACTCATTTCTGTTTCATAAAATTACATTGTCTGATTTGTTTTTAGTGGAAAGTCTCTTCATGACCTTAAAATGACTGGGCTCTAATTCCACACCTTGCCTATATAAGGTTGGGTTTGGATCTATGAAAATGCTGAAAGATACCTCACCTTCACTTATTGCTCTTCCCCTCGCCTACAGCCGAATCGAACCTGTTCCTACATGTTGTGTCATCTTTTGACTTTTAAACTAGTCTACTATATGCTGCACATTGGCAAGTTAACAATGGAATATTTCAACCATACATGAAAAGAAATAGTGAGTTGTAAAAGGTCACCTACAAGTTGATATATCAGGATGGTAAGTTTCATTTTTACAATGTTAAGTCCCACCTTACTCATCAGAATTGGTTCCTTGGGTTTTATGTGTAGGAGACCAAACCAAATCAAATCAAATCAAATTTTATTTGTATAGCCCGAAATCACAATTTACACATTATCTCACTGGGCTTTGACAGACTGTACAGATGTGACATCCTCTGCCCTTAGACCCTCGAACCGGGTGAGGAAAAACTTAAAAAACCCTAAACAGGGAAAATAAGAAACCTCAGGAAGAGCCACAGAGGAGGGATCCTTCTTCCTAGGACGGACAGACGTGCAATAAATGTCACTTGTACAGAACACAAAAACATGATAACAACAGTTCATTTAGAATGCATAAAACATCCATGAGTCCCAGAGTCTGTGGATTCTATGAGTCCGGATGTATGGAAAGTCTAGTGATCCAGACGCAGGTGGACTCTGTTGGTCCAGGAGTCATTGTACTCCATGTAGGAAGATCTAGGTGTTGCTGAGTCCAAGAGTATGTAGAATCTGTAAATCCAGGGATATGTGAACTGTAGTGATCCAGAAGCAGGTGTAGTCTATTGATCCAGAAGCCATTGTGATCTGTGGGTCCCGATTTGCACTTGGAAATCCAGCCTAGGATCCAAGTCACAGGATCCAAGTCACAGGATCTCCTTTCCTAATGTGGCCAGGGGGCATCAGGCAGGACCACAGCAGCACCTCCCACCGCGACCTAGAAAAACCTGCAGGATGGTAAAGCACAACGACTCCGGGGAAGAAGTAAAGTTAGTGTAAGGATATGGACATTTACAGGAGCAGAGAAGGAGTCGGAGTCAGAGGGGGGAGAGAAGAAAGCTCAGTGAATCATGGAGTGTTCCCCCAGCAACCTAAGCCTATAGCAGCATAACTAAGGGCTAGATAGGCCAGCCTTAACTATAAGCTTTATCAAAAAGGAAGGTTTTAAGCCTACTCTTAAAATCAGAGAGTGTGTCTGCCTCCCGTACCAAGACTGGAAGATAGTTCCACAGGAGAGGAGCTTGATAGCTGAAAGCTCTGCCTCCCATTCTACTTTTGGAAATTCTTGGGATCACCAATAACCCTGCATCCTGGGAGCGTAAGGTTCTGGATGGGCGATAGGGTACTATGAGCTGTTCAAGATAAGATGGTGACTGACCATGAATAGCTTTGTAGGTGAGAACAAGGATTTTAAATTCTATTCTGAATTTAACTGGGAGCCAGTGCAGAGAAGCCAGTATGGGGGCAATATGGTCTCTGATATTAGTTCTAGTCAGTACACGCGCTGCTGCATTTTGGATTAACTGAAGAGTTTTTAAAATTTTGTTAGGGCAACCTGAAAATAAAGAATTACAGTAGTCCAGCCTGGAAGAAACAAACGCATGAACTAGTTTTTCTGCATCTTGTTGAGACAGGATGTGCCGGATTTTAGCAATGTTACGGAGGTGAAAGAAGGCGGTCCTTGAAATCTGTTTAACATGTGATTTAAAGACAGCTGCTGGTCAAAAATAACACCCAGGTTTCTGACAGTGGTGCTGGAGGCCATCCAGCACCACTGTCAGAATAACTATGTTCTGCCATCCAGAATAACTATGTTGCTGGATAATGAGTCTCTAATGTGTTTGGGGCCCAGCACAATGACTTCAGTTTTGTCAGAGTTTAACATTAAAAAGTTATGAAACATCCAGTTTTTAATGTCCTTAAGACATGACTGTAGATTAGCTAACTGATGGGTTTCATCTGGCTTCATTGATAAGTATAGTTGTGTGTCATCTGCATAACAGTGAAAATGTATGGAGTGCTTTCTAATAATTTTACCTACAGGAAGCATATATAGAGTAAATAGTAATGGTCCAAGCACAGAACCTTGTGGGACTCCATGACTAACCTTGTCATATCTTGATGATTCATCATTAACATGAACAAAATTATATCTATCAGATAGGTAGGACTTAAACCATCTTAGAGCAGATCCTTTAATGCCAATTTGGTGTTCCATCCTCTGTAGTAAGATGTGATGATCGATAGTGTCAAAAGCTGCACTAAGATCTAATAAGACTAGTATAGAGATAAGTCCCGCATCAGATGCAGTGAGGAGGTCATTTGTAACTTTTACCAATGCCGTTTCTGTGCTGTGATGCTTTCTAAAACCTGACTGAAACTCTTCAAATAGACTATTATACTGAAGAAAGCCACATAGTTGTTTCGCTACTGCTTTCTCTAGAATCTTTGAAAGAAAGGGGAGGTTGGATATTGGTCTATAGTTGGCTAAAACTTCTGGGTCTAGGGTAGGTTTTTTTAGGAGCGGTTTAATTACAGCTACTTTAAATGACTGGGGCACATAACCTGTTACAAGGGATAGATTGATAATGTTTAGTAGTGGATTTCTAATTAGGGGTAAAACCTCTTTGAGCAACCTAGTAGGTATGGGGTCTAGTATACAGGTTGATGATTTAGATGAAGATAATGTTGTCGTTAGTTCCTTAAGGTCAATTGGATGGAAGCTTTCCAAACACACATCAGGACTAATAACAGCCTCTATAATTCCTGTTGCTGAACTGGAATCTGTGGAGTGTAGGATATTTTCTCTGATAAGTCTAATTTTATTATTGAAGAAGTTCATAAAATCATTACAGGTGAGGGCTCTAGGAATGCATGGTTCAATAGAATGATGGCTCTCAGTCAGCCTGGCTACAGTGCTGAAAAGGATCCTGGGCTTATTCTTGTTTTCTTCTATCAACGCTGAATAGTAGTCTTTTCTTGCTCGGCGAAGGGCCTTCCTGTATACTTTAAGGCTATCCTGCCAGGCCATGTGTGGCTCTTCCAGTTTAGTGGAACGCCATTTCTTTTCAAGTTTATGAGTTTTCTGTTTTAACTTGCGAGTGTTAAGATTATACCACGGAGCTAGTCTCTTTACTGGTTTTGTTTTCTTTTTAACTGGGGCAATGGAATCGAGTGAAGCACGTAGAGAGCCGGCAGTGAAATCGGCAAGGTGATCAAGCTGGGAGGGGCTAAATTTAAGATATGACTCCTCTGTTATTTTGGGATATGGCACTGAAATTAATGCAGAGGGAATAATTTCTTTAAAATTTTCAACAGTGTCCTCAGATATGCATCTGCTATAATAACTAGTGACTCTTGGTTTATAGTTGATGAGCAGAAATTCAAATGTTAGAAGATAATGATCTGATAAAAGCAGATTTTGCGCAGAGACATTTAAATGCTCAATTTCAATGCCATATGTCAGAACAAGATCAAGGGTGTGATTAAAAGTGTGTGTTGATTCTTGTACACACTGACAGAAGCCGAATGAATCTAATAGTGAGAGAAATGCCGTACCAAGGCTGTCGTTTTCAATGTCTACATGGATATTAAAGTCACCTACAATAATGACTTTATCTGTTTTGAGGACCAAAGCTGAGAGAAACTCTGAAAATTCAGATAAAAATTCAGTGTAGGGTCCAGGTGCTCGATACACTATAACAAACATAATTGGAGTTTTCATGGTTGGATCGGAAATGCTAAGAATGAGATTTTCAAATGAACTAAATTTTTGTTTGGGCTTAGGGTTTATTAATAGGGCAGAATTGAAAATGGCTGCAACTCCACCACCTCTGCCAGTGTCTCTGGGAATGTGTGTGTTAATGTGACTGGGAGGAGTGGATTCATTAAGACTTACATATTCGTCTTGGCACAGCCAAGTTTCAGTAAGGCAGAATAAATCAATATTGTTATCTGATATAAGCTCATTTATTAATACACCTTTAGATGATAGGGATCTGATATTCAAGAGTCCACATTTAAGTCTCTTTACTTTGTAAACTGCCTCATTAGTGGTGTTGATTTTTATTAAGTTCCTATGTGAACTCTTATTTGATTTAGTGAATTTAGTGAATTTATGTGGACGGGGGACAGACACAGTCTCTATGGGGTTGTAGGTGGATGACTCTAAAGGAAGCGCAGAGAAGCGTGTAAGACTGCAACTCTGCTTCCTGGCCTCAACTCTGAATTGTCAATTTGGCTGACTAATAAATCTGGCCATATTTCTAGAAATGAGAGCAGCTCCATCCCAAGTAGGATGGATGCCGTCTCTCCTCATTAGACCAGGTCTTCCCCAGAAAGTTTGCCAATTATCAATGAAACCCACGTCGTTTGCTGGACACCACCTCGACAGCCAGCGGTTGAACGACGACATGCGGCTAAACATATCGTCACTGGTCAGGTTAGGCAGGGGACCAGAGAAAACTACGGAGTCCGACAGTGTTTTGGCAAAAGCACACACCGACTCAACATTAACTTTAGTGACTTCCGACCGGCGTAGCCGAACGTCATTACCGCCGACATGAATTACAATCTTACTGTATTTACGTTTACTTTTTGCCAGCAGCTTTAAATTTGATTCCACGTCGCCCGCTCTGGCCCCAGGAATACATTTGACTATGGCCGCGCCGACATGAATTATAATCTTACTGTATTTACGTTTACTTTTTGCCAGCAGCTTTAAATTTGATTCCACGTCGCCCGCTCTGGCCCCAGGAATACATTTGACTATGGCCGCTGGTGTGGAAAATGTCACGTTTCGCAAAATAGAGCTGCCAATTACTAGAGTTGGTTTCTCAGTGGGTGCGTCACTGAGTGGGGAAAATCTGTTGGAAACGTGAACGGGTGGGTGGTGAACCGTGGGCTTCTGCTTAGGACTATGCTTCCTTCGAACAGTCACCCAACTTCCCTGGTTTCCCGACTGCTCGGGAGCTGCTCTCAGTCGACCCGCACCGGCTAATGGGGGCTGGCTAGCTAGCGAAGCTACTGGTTTGGTTTGCAAGGTGCGGATCGTAGCCTCCAAATCACTAAGCCTCGCCTCCAATGCAGCAAATAAACTACACTTAGTACAGGTACCATTATCACTAAATGAGGCAGAGGAATAACTAAACATGTGACACACTGAGCAAGAGAGAGGAGAACGAGAGGGAGAAGCCATTGCTGTGCGCCAGGTACAATACCTGAGTTGGTTAGCACGACACAGAACGGTTGGAAGAGTAGCGATAAATTCACTAAAATGAGAGAGGGCTAAAGGGTGCTTAAGTACAGGGTTTACACTTTAAATACACAGCAGTTAAACAATTAATGTCGTTAAAACCCTCTCAGATAGTTAGCAAGGTACAGCAAGACGACCAGACACAAACAACAGGAAGTGACGCAATACGTTTACCGCCGTAACACCCGACCAGGACTGTTAATTCATTTTTTGGAACCTGTCATTGGTGAATTGCAGAACAAATGCCGAAATCCTAAGCCATGACATGGACTGCGTATTTAGTTCATAATTGGTGTTGTAGTACATAATTTACACAACATGGACATGTCAACAAGGTCAAAACATGATTTTCATTGGAGGGGGTCTTTAATAAATGTAGCTCTTACTAAACATTTGCTGCTGTTTGCGTATTATATCATACTGGTAGTGTTTACTAAAATTGTAACATGACAATAGTAATGAAGAGGTCATTCAATACAAATGTGCTATCACTCCAGCTAATAACTAGGCCTATCCAAAGTTGGCAACAAATCGTAGCACACTTTTCATGGGTCTTCACTACAAAATTAAAAGTGTAGCACAATTAAAATCAAAGTGAGGAAGGTTTGATGTTAGTTTATATGATTTAGGAAAAAATTTGAACATTACGGTATGTTAGATTTTGCAATATGCATTATTTTATGAAAAAATGAAAAAAAAATCATCGGGTGGATACAGTATGTTATTTATGCACAAATGTTATGCTTGTTAAATATAAATGAATAAACAAATGTTAAATATTATGTACAAATTACTCATGGAATATGAGGGACTTGTGAATTTTCCTTGAGCCATTCTGATGCTTAATCAATATCGCCAACCTCATTTTAAATAACTCTGGTGTATTGACAGAAAATGGGAAAAATACAGTATACTGAAGGATGAAACACATTCTCTGACCACAGACAGATGGACATTCAGATGGCATTCATGCTTACACCTCAGCTCTCATGGGTGTGTGTTGCATTCAAATTAATTTTAATTTATTACAAATAAACTTTTGAAAATAACAAAGCTGTTTTTGATTAGAAAAAAAACAACCCACAATGACATTCATCCAAGATGCTGAGTGTGCAGGAAATGTCCCCCACAGCTCTTGGGGCAAATTCTACTGTATCATGTGAGGTGAGTTTTAGGAGGTGTATCCCTTGGTGTATTTTGTTTGTGCAACTGTAATAATGTTTCTGCAAGTTGAAGCAGTAGAAATAGTTTTATATTGTGTTCGGATATTCTTCATGTCAGTGAATTCATAGTTTATGCAGAGACAATATCTGTCCCCGCTAATAGTGTCTGAACTGCACACATTTGATCAAAACATGAGCTAATTCAATGTGGAATTATCTTCAAAGAATGCTAAGCAGCTACTGTGTTTCCAGAAGTCAGCACTCAAGGCTATGTGTGTCACAGTCAGGCTGGCAGAACTGTTTCCTTACTAAACCACAGACATGCAGACGGATTCATTCTGACAGAATACTTACCTTTACAGGTTTTAATTTAAACAAAATTTTTTTAAAAAAACAATTCCCCTCTTGCCCTCTGTGGGTGCTCTTGTGTCTCCTTCAAGCTTGGCTCCTCTACAGAGGCCTGGGAGCATGAGGGTCCTGCGCAGTATCTTAGCTGTTCCTAAGGTTGCACTCTTCTGGAAAGAGATCTCAGATGTCGTTCCTGGGATTTTTTTGGAGCCAATCACCGAGTGTTCCTATCCCCACTGGTTACCACTGATGCCTTTACTCCCCACATCCTTTCTAGGTCCTCTTTCAGCCTTTGGTATTTCTCGAGTTGCTTGTGTTCTTTCTTTGATCCTGGAACTTCCAGCCCAAATTCAGCACAGCTGTTCCTGTATACTATGTCAGCCGCCTGGTTATGACGCTCCAATTATGCCTGCCTGCATCTTGCACCCTGCTGTCATGTGCTGCACTGTCTCAGGGGCATCTTTGCACAGTCTGCACATTGGGTCCTGTCTGGTGTGGTAGACCCTGGCCTCTATCAATTTTGTGTTCAAGGCCTGTTGCTGCCATAATCAGTGCCTCTCTGCTGTCCTTGAGACCAGCCTTTTCTATCTATTGGTATGTTTTCTCGATATCAGCCACTTCCTCTATCTGTCATCTGTACATGTCGTGTTGTCTCTTCATGATGGTCTCTCTTCTACTTCCTCCTCTTCACTTGGTTTCTGATGCCTGAGGCATTCACTTAGCAGGTCATCATTCAGGGTCATCTTCCCAATGTATTTTTGGATCTTTGTTGTTTCATTTGGCATAGTGGCTCTGACGCCAACTCGTCCTTGGCCTCATCCCCCCACCCTTAGTGTACAGCCTCAGGGTGCTGGACTTGGGATGAAACCCTACATGCATGGTGAGGAGCTTCCTTGTCTTCATATCTTTGGCATTTATCTCCTCTGGGGTTCAATCCCGGTAAAGGGACATGGCAAGAATCAAGTTGGGCCCTTTGGCAAGGTCCTAAATGCTACCTGCCACAACTCAGATATGAGTGCAATCACGATTGAGAGAGCCATACCCACTTGGACGTCGCCCGGGTCAAGGTCCGCGTCAGGTGTTGAGGAACAGGGCTACCTAAAGACAAGTGGGCTACTGGAACAAGACATTCATGGACCAGGAATGACAAGCTGTATATATACTGTATACATAGCTTAAAACGATTCTCGTATGGCCATATAGCATCCATGACCAACACATTAAGCCTTACTTTTAAATTCTTACCCGGTCTCAAACCTATTCCCTAGAATCTGGGAAATTGTTACTTTTCCCTTTTTATTTCCATGCTAGCATGCCCATAATTTAGCTTGTGAAAAAGGGCATTCCTTTCCAACTGAGCAGGATGTAGTGGTGCCTAAAAGATTTGCTCTCCTCTCACCCTCCTCCTGGAAATGAATAGCTCTGCCAACACTGTGAATTTGTCTACATATAATCTTGGCATGAGTGTTTCTTAGTTGTAGTTTGTACTTTGCTTTTGCTATTCCATGTATTCCATCAGAAAGCACTCACTTCCTTTACGAGTTAATGTCTCCTCTGTCACTGTGGTGAGCCACAAGGGAGGCAATATGAAAGCAAAAATACCCGTAAGACAAATCATAGTCTCATCATTGGTACTTTTAGATGATACATTATGCAGTCATTGAAATAAGGGAATGATAATTGGTTAATTGGATAGCTGTTATTTTGAAATTCAAATACTAAGCCTGCAAAAACATTAGAGACTCATTATCCACATTAGAGACTCATTATCCAGCAACATAGTTAATCTGGATGGCATTACCTTGGCCTCCAGCACCGCTGTCAGAAACCTGGGTGTTATCTTTGACCAGGAGCTGTCTTTTAACTCACATGTTAAACATTTTTCAAGGACTGCCTTCTTTCACCTCCGTAACATTGCTAAAATCCGGCACATCCTGTCTCAACAAGATGCAGAAAAACTAGTTCATGCGTTTGTTACTTCTAGGCTGGATTACTGTAATTATTTATTTTCAGGTTGCCCTAACAAAATTTTAAAAACTCTTCAATTAATCCAAAATGCAGCAGCGAGTGTACTGACTAGAACTAATATCAGAGACCATATTTCCCCCATACTGGCTTCTCTGCACTGGCTCCCAGTTAAATTCAGAATAGAATTTAAAATCCTTGTCCTCACCTACAAAGCTATTCATGGTCAGGCACCATCTTATTGTAAAGAGCTCATAGTACTCTATCACCGATCCAGAACCTTACGCTGCCAGGATGCATGGTTACTGGTGATCCCAAGAATCTCCAAAAGTAGAATGGGAGGCAGAGCTTTCAGCTATCAATCTCCTCTCCTGTGGAACTATCTTCCAGTCTTGGTACAGGAGGCAGACACACTCTCTGATTTTAAGAGTAGGCTTAAAACCTTCCTTTTTGATAAAGCTTATAGTTAAGGCTGGCCTATCTAGCCCTTAGTTATGCTGCTATAGGCTTAGGTTGCTGGGGGAACACTCCATCTCTCCCCCCTCTGACTCAGACTCCTTCTCTGCTCCTGTAAATGTCCATATCCTTACACTAACTTTACTTCTTCCCCGGAGTCGTTGTGCTTTACCATCCTGCAGGTTTTTCTAGGTCGCGGTGGGAGGTGCTGCTGTGGTCCTGCCTGATGCCCCCTGGCCACATTAGGAAAGGAGATCCTGTGACTTGGATCCTGTGACTTGGATCCTGTGACTTGGATCCTGTGACTTGGATCCTGTGACTTGGATCCTGTGACTTGGATCCTAGGCTGGATTTCCAAGTGCAAATCACACAGATCACAATGGCTTCTGGATCAGTAGACTACACCTGCTTCTGGATCACTACACTTCACATATCCCTGGATTTACAATTTCTACATAATCTTGGACTCATGAATGTTTTATACATTCTAAGTGAACTGTTGTTATTATGTTTTTGTGTTCTGTACAAGTGACATTTATTGCACGTCTGTCCGTCCTAGGAAGAAGGATCCCTCCTCTGTGGTTCTTCCTGAGGTCTCTTATTTCCCCTGTTTAGGGTTTTTTAAGTTTTTCCTTACTCGGTTCGAGGGTCTAAGGGCAGAGGATGTTACATCTGTACAGTTTGTCAAAGCCCAGTGAGATAATGTGTAAATTGTGATTTTGGGCTATACAAATAAAATTTGATTTGATTTGATTTGAAAAACACAAATTTCTTCTCGGGACTGGGTTGTATCTTTCCAAAACTGGTAAGTCTTACCTTGAAACCGTTCTGAGTTACTAATATTTGTTTGCATTTATTGAAAAGGAAGATGAGTTATCTCATACGACCCTATTTTCAAAAGGTTGTGAGGCTTTTTAAAAAGAAAACAGAATGTGATGATTTGCAAAACATTGAAACTCAGCATTTAACTGAAAATATATCAATTGTTGAAACAGAGGAATTTCATTGTGTTTGGAAAATGTTTTTTTCTGATATTTATTATTATATGATATTAAATGATATTATTATTATATAGGACAATTTCTGAGGGGAACCTTCTTTGATGTTTTTCCGGACATACTGAACAGGGTGGAAACCCTGGCGCAGACCCAGAGGCTGTCTGGTAAATACGTTTGTGTAGGTTCTCAGTCATCCAGCTTGAGGTTCTCTTAAGTGCTATAGTTGTAAGCATTTGGACTTTTTTTGGTTTTTCATAACCATAGACTATAATGCGTGTCATATTGTTGTGCTCTGTATTTGTGACATCTATTGCACGTCTACCCGTCCCAGGGAGAGGGATCCCTCCTCTGTGGTTCTCCCTGATGTTTCTTCTTTTTCCCTGTCTGAGGTTTTTGGAGTTTTTCCTCACCCAGTTCGAGGGTGTTGTTATGTACAGATTGTAAAGCCCTCAGAGGCAAACTGTTTGTGATCTTGGGCTATACAAAATAAATTTGATTGATTGATTGATTGATTGATTGATATTTCATCTTGCTTGTTGGACCTAGAAAGCATTCTTGGGGAAAGTGATGTCTAAAATACCCGGCAGAGCCAATGCAGCCCAACAACGGATAACTGGAAAAGGATGGATGGATGGATGAATGGATGGATCATGGATGGATAGATGGATGGCTATGGCACATTAGAAATTAAAATTGAAATCAGTATGATTCTCATTTAAGTGCATGGTTGGTGATGTTAATGATGTGGTGTTTTAAAATTGCATTCATATTGAGTGACAGAGATTGAGAGTGAAAATTTTGTTTAAGAAAAATTTTCTTAATTGGACTTAACTTGATGATAGTTCATGATCTGCCTCTTGGTTTCAATGTTTTTTCGTTTATTTCACCATGTGAAATAGACCTGTGCAACGGGTTCACATTAAGTGTTGGAGATCAGAGGACATGTCATGTGTGCTGGGTGTTTTCCTTGGACAGCGGCCCCAACACACTATGTAGAATTTCTAATCTGCGGGAGTCTTGCTAATTTGTATTGAAGCTCTGTTAGGAGTTGAAGTGAGGAGCATAAAGGAAGCAGGTTGTAATTTATTTGATTAGAGATTGTCTTAAGTGCTTTAGTTGTAGCCATCTGGACTCACATTCATGTGAGTTATAGAGTAACGACTAACGACTCACATGATAGCAGAGCAGGGCAATGACTAATCAATGAGTCATACCCATAGGCATGTGACAATAGCAACTCACACGAATATGAGGGGGGTCATTCATGAGTCACACCTTAAAATGACTCATCATTGCACTACACCCCGACGTGCACACACAGAGAGGGTCAACGACTCAGGTGACCACCTTCAAGGTGTAACCCTACCACTGGTTAAATACTGCGGACTCCCCTCAAATGTTTAGAATTGAAGAAGCCTTTCGGATAAGATGTGAAACATCTTCAAAACCAAAAAAAGTCCAAATGCTTACAACTATAGCACTTAAGACAACCTCAAGCTGGATGACTGAGAACCTACACAAACGTATATTACCAGATTCTTTCACATTCCAAATTCATGGCTTAAACATTGACATAGTTTATTTGTTGGACGAAACCGTTTCACCACTAACAGACAAGAGAAACTAGGTTACAAACTCTGTGCTTCATATCTTTTAGTGTTTTTTTGTCAAGTGCGTCATGGACTACTAATGGATTGAACACTTGCAATCTGTCTGTAAAGTTTTATAGGTGCCTGGAATTGTCATGAAATGGATTTTCATTATAATTTCTTTATTTTTACAGCCATCAAGGAATCTCAAACTGGAAATTGACTAAATGTATAAATTGTATTGATTGAAATTAGCAAAATTCTGTCAATATTGAGAAGAATATGTTTTAATGTGATTAACAGCACAATTAGTCCATGATGCTTAGTCAGAAGGCAAAAGAGCAATCTGCATCTGCACTTTGTGTGTCACCATTTTGATATGGTTGGGTTTTGAATATTCTGCTCATATTGCTCTAGCTTTGAGTGAATTCAGCAAAGCTTGTTTATTTTGTAGCACAAGAAACAAAACCAAGTTTGCAAAATAAATATCAAAGTTGGTCCAATCTAATCACTAGTATTTAGTCACATCAGAGTTTGACCAGATGTTACACTGCAAGAATCAGTCTGTCAGATGAGGATGCCTCATCTAGGGACTTCGACATACTGACTGGTAGGTCAGCATCATGATGACTTTATTCCTATGAAATCTGTACATGGTTACATACAGTCTAATGCGGTGTTTCTCAAATGGGGGTACGTGAGATTTAAAAAAAAAAAAAAATTAAAATACCATCCATGCAAAATTCCATAAAAATACAAAAATCTCCTGTCAATCACCTGCTGCCGTGAAAACTAAAATTATGGAGTCGTAGTTGAAGGGTCACAGCAATGCTGCTGAAAACAGGGAGAGACAAGTGACTAAGAAGGCGAAACAGGAACCGGCAAAATTCTGTCAATATTGAGAAGAATATGTTTTAATGTGATTAACTGGCACAATTAGTCCATGATGCTTAGTCAGAAGGCAAAAGAGCAATCTGCATCTGCACTTTGTGTGTCACCATCTTGATATGGTTGGGTTTTGAATATTCTGCTCATATTGCTCTAGCTTTGAGTGAATTCAGCAAAGCTTGTTTATTTTGTAGCACAAGAAACAAAACCAAGTTTGCAAAATAAATATCAAAGTTGGTCCAATCTAATCACTAGTATTTAGTCACATCAGAGTTTGACCAGATGTTACACTGCAAGAATCAGTCTGTCAGGAATTTACTATCATGCAATACTGAACTCAAATCCATGCAAAAAGTATTAAGTTGCTCTCTCCTTTTATCTGCAACACATCATTTTCTATTACCTTTCCTTGATGGCATCTGTGGAAGGCTTGTTTTAGGTATAACCCATAGCCCGCTTGATGTTTGGGAGCCAATCACAATGAAGGCGATGAGATTGATATACACTTTTTTTTAAATGGTTAAAGCCAAATAAAATGAAAACCTATTTCACAAGATATTCTAATGACTACATTACAGACCTGTTTCAAAGCAAAAAAAAAAAGAATCATAATTCTTCCTTGCATTCCAAATGTATGAGACTCATTAATTTTGCTAGTGTTTGGTTACAGACTAATGCATTAGCATAGGTTAAGCTAAATTCTAATGTAATAGTGTATAAAAAATCTGGACATTTTCAAAAGGGAGAAAAAATATCTGCAGCAGGTTTAATAGCATTTCATCCAATAATTGTTGAGGTATTTGACTTGAGACCATTTAATGTAAGGATCAAGGTGTACTAGAGACAACATCAGGGAGATATTCTCAAGTGGTTCAGTTGAGGCATCTGGACTTCTTTTTGGTTTAAAAGATGTTTCACCTATCGCCTGAAAGGCTTTTTCAGTTATAATGTTTTGGTGGGGAGTCCCCAGTGTTTAACCTCTGGTAGGGTCATTACACCTTGGAGGTGGTCACCTGAGTCGTTGACCCTCTCTGTATGCATGTCAGGGTCACAAGTAAAGTGTAGTGCATTAATGAGTCGTTTTGAGGTATGACTCATGAATGATCCCGCTCACATTCATGTGAGTTGTTCTGGTCATATGAGGCAAGTTTTGAAGGATGTTTTAAACGCCCAGTAAGGGACATCAGTACTGCATTGTAGGTGGCTGATAATTGGTGTCTTAGACCAGCACCCCTGTTTAATAAGGGTCTTTCCATTTTGACAGTGATGGCCTCCTAGACTCCTCTCTCAAACCGTTTGTCTTCTCTGTCAAGAATGTATACGTTGTTGTCTTCAAATGAGTGTCGCTTGTCCTTCAGGTGTAAGTGCACAGCTGAATCTTGTTCTGATTAGCTGGCTTTCCCATGTTGTGCCATGTGCCTGTGGAGCAGGTATTTAGTCTCCCCAATGTACAGTTCAGAAAAATCCTCACTTCATGGGACAGCATACACGACATTGCTCAGCTTTTGTTTCGGTATTTTGTGGTTAGGATGAACCTTTGTCTGAGGGTATGGCTTGGTTTGAAGTGCACTGGGATTTCATGTTTGGAGAAAATCCTTCTAGGTTTCTCTGACACTCCCGCCACATATGGGACAACAATGTTGCTCCGCTTGTTCCCTCCTTCATCAGGTGTTCCAGTCTGGTTTGTCTGTCTCTTTTTTAATTTTATGAGCGTCCAGTTGGGATAGCCACAGGGGATGAGCGCAATTATTAAGATCATTGCCATGGATTTTGGTTTCTGTTTTTGTTTCGTTTTTTAAATTAAAAAGTTACCATCAACATGTGTTCTGTTTTGAGACCCTTCCTATCTTAGTTTTTTTTTGCCAGGCCTGATTAGTATCACCTGTGTCTCTGCCCATTCCCAAGTAATTAAGTTTGTGTGTTTGTGAGTTCATTGTGTTACCTTGTGTGTCTTTTTACCAACATTTTTTGATATTTTTGCATGAGTGTTTATGTAACTTTTTATTGTTTTTGGACTTTGCCTGTTCTGGACCCTTGTCTTCCTTATGACCTGTGAGTTTGACTTTCACTAAGAAATCATTAAACTGAATAGTATCTGCAGCCATTTCATGTACTTGATGGAAATGTCAGAAGGATGCCTCATCTAGGGACTTCGACATACTGACTGGTAGGTCAGCATCATGATGACTTTATATAAATATTAAATAATTAATAAAATATAAATGGAAATTCATAAACTGAATTTTATAATAAGTATTCAATTAATTTTTTTTTTAAACCGCAGTCTCCCCCAAACCAGGATTGTTTGACCCAGCCTGGCAAAAATCTCCTGTCAATCACCTGCTGCCGTGAAAACTAAAATTATGGAGTCGTAGTTGAAGGGTCACAGCAATGCTGCTGAAAACAGGGAGAGACAAGTGACTAAGAAGGCGAAACAGGAACCGGCAAAATTCTGTCAATATTGAGAAGAATATGTTTTAATGTGATTAACAGCAGCTAACAGCAGCATGATGCCAGCGTATCTCCAGTGTCATCTAACCACAAAACATGGATGTCATGTTGGTAAGCTACATGAGTTTTTTTAAAGAGGAAAATTTCAGAATTCAGGGCATCACAAGATAGGATGCAAAAAGCCTCCATGACAACAGCCAAAGCCTTGCAGGCCTCTTTTGCACTTTGAATGCCTACATTTATTGATGAGAAAGATTTGACATAAATTTAGTAATGGATTCATGTTAATTCAATATGTTATTTTTTTGAAATATAAGGAATTTGAAAGTGTTTTTGAGTTACAAAGTTAAATAAATCCGACACTGATGGCCAATCACTGTGTTTTACCTCTTTTTTTTTTTAACCAAAAATCCTTTGTGCTGGTTAGGGGTATATTTCACGTTTTGAATAGCAGTTTGCAGATTCACACATTGGTGGGAGAGACTACATACTCAATGGTACTTGACTGGCATTTCGGAGTTTTTGAGGGCACTTCAACAAACTAACTACAGGGCTCGTAGATCCTCTGATCAGAGGACAAAGTGCTCTACCTCTGTCATGGCCGCCGACTCTTCACCAGATTATTTGAGCTTTAATTTCATCCACTTAACCTCTCAACTCAAATTAAACTAGGCCTGTCCTGAGGATAAACCCCTTATCCCTTTGTTGCTGAGAAATTTTCTGCTTCAATATTGTTATGTGAGAACAGAATGTGTTGACATTTACAATGACACCTAATATTTAAGAATATAAATGACTTTAAAACATGTTTTACTCTTAGATGTAATATTTTAGGCTAAATGGTGTTTTCTTAATTAATGCATGCTAAATTGCATAAAGTCAGTGAATTTCGGCAAAGACATGTTCAAGAAAATTGAAATGTAAATGATCATGCAAAGGCTGTGTAACATCACAGACATACAGAGAACAAATGACAAAGGTTTGAAGATAGACAGATATGTGTGTTATAGAAACACTTTACACACAACAAATGGGGCGCACTATGGTTTCTTGTTTGATACAACACCCTTGCTGATCATACTTGTTCCCTTTTTGAGACAATTAGGCCCCCTTTACTCCTGCTATTACAATGCATTTTTTTGTGATCGGATTGCAATTGGACGGCGCATGGCCACATACATTTACACCTGTTCTAACATGCATCTTTGGCGTCCACAACAGGCTACATTGTTTCATCCTCTTTTCGTCTGCATGTAGAACCAACAACACAACAGCTGAGCCTGGCAAGAACTGCATGGTTTTCAATAATTTACATTATCCACAAATACACACTGGTGCAGTGTGTATTCCCATGATGGACATGCAGTTCTCTGCAGGCAGGCAGAACTTAACTTAAATTTTTTGGGGTTGCGCTGTTTTTTGGAATCCTTACTGCTTTTCAAGGCAGGGCAGAGAGCTATGTTAGGTCGCTTGTGTTCATTGTCGTCACAATGTGTCCCTGAACACCTTTTCAGACGTGGTTTGGTAGATCGGATCACAGTCCATCTTCAAAACATTTCAAATGTATTTATGCCTATACTTTGATGTGGTCTAACATTATCCGATTGCAAACTGTTGACACAAAACACATTATACTGACAGGTGTAAAGAGGCCGTTATTCTAAACCAGGTACAGCAAATCATATGAAACCAAGAGAGGTTTTAAAAGACACTGGTGTAATTCTGTTTATTGCTACATATTGCTGTATTTTGTTCACTCAGGCTGAAGGGAAATTTAATTTTGATTGTCCATAAATGTTTGCCATGATTCATTAGTTGAATTCATGGCATTTCTCAACTCAGTTAACAGTGATGGAAAGTAACCAAATACATTTATGGTGCTTGACCTTGCTTTCGGAAATCTCATGAAAACAAAAGCCATATCCCTCAATTTGTAAAACAAGCTAAATGATTTGAACCTATTTTCCCAATGTGAAAGAGAAACATAAAAAAAGTAAAGATATGTATGGAGAAAAATAAGAATTCTAGATAGCTCTACGGCTGATGTCTTTTCTGCCTTCAGTGAACTTTTGCCTGGTAGAGGTACATTAGAGAATATTTTTTTTCTGGCAGTTGAGCAGTTCACATCAGGTAGAAAGAAGAGAAGGAGAAAAAACTGTATATCACATACAGTACAAGAGCAGCAGAAATAGGGGGTATTCTCAAGCAATGTTTGGGTTTGCAAGCTACTAAGGACATCACTCCTCACATCATATGTAACATACTAATGATAAACATTCAAAATCAGTTAGTCAAGGCCAGGGACATGATACAGTGAAGGGAATCAAGTTAAATAATTTTTAGGATGATATTCCTTGTTATTACTGTATTATACTAGTTATTCATACATCTAATAAAGGTTCACTGTAATGCAGATATATGGCGTCAAAATATCTTGTCATTGTATTTCTCACCCTCAGTCTTTTGCCAGATTTTCACACTTGTCAAAGACAAAAAGATGTCAATTTAATGTATTTGTCTTAATTTTTAAAAAAAAAGAAAAGTGCCCACTGAGGAGCCAGAATGAAAACTTTAGCAATGCCTTTTTTAGAGCATCTAACACTATGCACTTTCAGCATGAAAAAAGTAGTTCCCTGCAAGTTTCAGGCTGTAAATGAATTTCCCAAATGCCACACACATTTGATGTGTAAATGTTTTTTGTTGACCTGTCGACTGTGCATCTAAAAAAAAAAAAAAGAAAAAGAAAAAAAATAGCATATCATTATTTTTTTGTGTGTGTTATTTAAGAAAGTGAACGTTGAATATATTCCAGACTCAATACCAAAACTAAGATGGTTCATGCATTTTATTATTTTGATTTTAATAATTATGGTCTATAGCTAATAAAACACAAGACCTCTAAATATATATAATCTTGTAATTGTAATTGTATATGCCAAAATCTTCAAAATGAAAACAACCAAAGGCTTGAAATATTTCACTTAATATATAATGAATACAATATATAAAAGTTACAATTTTTGAATTAGATTATGAAAAAGGTTTTTCACAAGATGCTAATTTTTTGAGATATGCAAGTATTAACCTGCTTCATAGAAACTGTATAACAAAATAAATTTTGCATTGTATTAATCATTTCCCTGAATATTTTTTTAATCTAATGAAGAATTATAGATTACATAATACTGAGCTTTTCCAATGATGGTGAGGTGAGATGTTGTTCAATCAAACTGGCAATTAATTATGTATCACCATAATTAAGCCCCTTAACTGCGCAGCTGCAGTCCATGTGACCCTGAAAGGAGGAAGGAGGAATACCACCTGTGCCTTCTGTGCCACCCTTGGGGATCACTATGGGGATGAATACATGAAAGCCCCAATAACACAACTGTCAGGGCCTGCTAATGTCAAGTGTCTGTCTGTTAAGGTCATTCAGTGTTTCCTGTTTTACTTTCAAGTTCTGTTTGTGTCTTACTCCCCATGTCCTGTCAAGTGTCAGGGTTGCTAGTGTCAAGTGTCTGTCTGTTAGGGTCATTCTGTGTTTCCTGTTTTACTTTGAACTTCTGTCTGTGTCTTACTCCCCATGTCCTGTCAAGTGTTGTCCCTCAGGTGTGTCTGATTATTCTCTCTCCCTAATGCGTCCCACCTGTGTCCAATTGTCTACCTCTCCCTTATGTATTTAAGTCCCGTGTTCCCTCCCTCCTTGGCCAGATTGTCTTGCCTTATTTTCCCAGTGCGCAGTCCAGCATTAATTCCTAGTGACTTCCTTGTTTTTTTATCTTGTTTTGTTTCATGACTACTGTGTTTGCCTGTCCCTTAAACTGTACCTTTGCTATCTAGTTAGATCCCCTGGTATCGACCTACTTTCAGATTAAAACGATTTTGATAAAGAACTTCCCAGTAGACTCTGCATATTGGATCCTCCAGACTTGGTACCTGACAACAACACTCTTGATGAGAAAGAAACTCAACAAAAATTACATTGATTATGATAAGCACCTTAAATAAATTATGTTTAAATTATATGTACATTCATGAAAAATATTTAGACAATTTCAATCCCTGGATTGAAATTGTCATTCCCCCAAATCGGTGTGAAGCATGAAAGTTTTATGGTTTCATTTATAAAGATGTGGGCTTCATGCCAGACCTTTATAGTGTTTTTGAGGGAAGGATTTTGTGTATGTTTTGTAAACATTTTGGTTTGTGATGAGTAGAGGTACAAGTATAGTGGAAGTTCTTAGGTATTGTTGTCTAGCTCAATCCAAGCTGGGCTCTCTGCCGTAAGAAAATAATACATGGCAGCGTGAAGTTGGGCTGCCCAGTAGTAAAATTTCTTGTCGGGCAGTCTGAGTCCTCCATGGCTGGTAGAGGAGAGAGAGACTTGTTCCAGATAAAGCAGTTATCGCTTTTCTTAAGTATGGAGAAAAAGCAGGCTAGTAGGGAAATTGTAATGGACAGAAAAATATATAAAAATCTTGGCAGTATCGACATCTTGATAATATTGATAAATCCCATCACAGAGATAGCCATTGTACTCAAAGTCTCAAGATTCTCCTATCTCTTTTACTAAAGGATCGTAGTTTATTGATACAATGTTATCAATCTCAGGGGTTATTTTAATTCCTTATTATTTAAATCCTTTTGGGGTATTAGCAAATTCTGTATGAATTCTGGGGCATTCTCTCTCTTCTCTATTTGATAGTAGTAAGGGACTTTTAGGATTGTTAATTTTATAACCTGAAGATTGTCCAAATTTTAAGAAGAAAGCTAATGGCCTTAATTGAAATTTCCAGATCTTTTAAAAACAAAACAATATCATCTGTGAAAAGGGACAAACAGTGTTCCGTCTTACCTATTGCTATACCTAAGATTTCAGATAACTGACTAATTGCCATGGCTAGGATTTCAATGGAAAATAAAAACAACAAGGGAGACAAAGGACAACCCTGCCGTGTACATCTACCAATACTCAAAGGTTTTGATATTTGGTCTAATTAGTTATAATTTCTGCCACTGACTTGGTATGTAATATTCTAATCCATTTGAGATACCTTTCCCCAAATACAAATCTTTTTAAAGTATTGAAAAGGTACCTCCATTCAATTCTGTCAATCTAATTAAAGAATTGCATTGTCTCTAGCATTTTGTTTTGCATATAACATATTCAGCAGTCTACGTGTATTAAGAAATGCTTGTCTGCCCTGTACAAATCAATTTTGATCATTACAAATCAGATAAGGAATAACTGTTTCTATCCGCCTTGCCAGGGCCTTACATAATATTTTAGTGTGACAAGACATTAAAGATAAAGGGGGATATGATGCTGTTGGGAGATTTGCCTGGTTTTAACCCTTTCATGCATAGAGGTCACTACAGTGGACAGCTATTCAAAAGCCATTTTCTTGTATATATTTATGGCATAGACACACATCAGCCTCCTTTTATTGTAGGAGAACCTTCAAGTGACATCTAAGGAGTCACGTCGTTCAATTTTCCAAGAATTGATTTTAGATTGTGACAAAATTCCAATTAATCATCTGTCTACTAAATTAGACATCATGCACCACTAGCTATGTTTCAACTACAATTCATACTATTACGGTGACTGTTGTTCTTGAAAATACTTTATCTGCAGTAACTTTGTTGGGTGCAAAGAAACATATTTATTTTTATTAGAATGTAATTAGCTGGGGTTTTTTTTTCCATTCAAATCATTATATTCTGTAGTGGTCAAGAGCAGAGCGGTTAAGGAAGGCCTACAGGATAGTGGAGCTAATACCATCTGAGTAAAATGAGGATGATGCTAGTGGCAGTGATCATCAATGGGGGCCAGAAATAGAAGCAGCAGCTAAAGCTAACAGTACTGACATTGAAGCTGAGGATGATGAGGAAGCTAAGGATGTGGAGGATGAGGGAGCTGAGGATGAAGGAGTTGAGGAGGATGTGCCAACAAACAGAGGTTGAGAGGAAAATGCAGAAAACCCAAAGCAGACAGACCTGGAAAATAAAAGAAAACCATTTACAGGGAGCCTTGCCTACTTTTTTAGGAGAGTGGAAAATGAATGTTGAGGGAACAGAAATGAAAGATTTCTTTATGCACCTGTTTCCAGAGGAACTGCTTGATGAAACTGTGCAGAGTACAAACATGTATGCATTCGAAAAAGGTAAAGAAAAAGCCTTGCCAAATGCAAAAATGAAAACATTTCTAGGAATAAATATGGTCATGTCATACCTCAGACACCCACGATCAAGAAAGTACTGGTCAACAGATGAAGGTCTTCATCTAGATTTGATAGCAAGTGCCAGTGAACAGATTTGAGGAGATTTTGAGGTACATCTACTTTATTGCTAAGTATTCAAAGAAGGTTGGAAATGCTGAAAAGCTCTTCAAAATCAGACCTGTATTGAATGCACTTGGGAAAACCTTCCAATCAGCAGCAGATCATTGATCGAATTCCAATCGATCGATGAGCAAATCATTCCCTTCGACGGCTATTTTTCAAGCAGTACATTCCCAAGAAACCCAATCCCTGGGGTGTAAAAGTGTGGGTGAGAGCTGGATCCTCAGGATACAGTTGTATTGTAAAGATTTGAGGTCTATCTGGGTTCAGCTGGGCATGGCCCAATCAGTCAACTTGGAATGGCTGGAGATGTAGTTTTGCGCCTCTGTGACGACATAGAGCAAAAGAATCATAAAGTGCTTTTTGACAATTTCTTTTGTACCATTACTCTCAATGTGGCATTGCAACACCAGGTTATCTATGGTCCTGGCACAATCAGGATCAACAGGCTCCATGGAGCACAAGAGAAATTGAAGAGTGAAAAGCAACTCGAGACAGAATGGAAGAGGAGCCTACTCTGCTGTCAGTAATGGTCAAAACATCACAAACATCAAAACCATCACACGTTGGCTAGATATCTAGGTGATCCATATGTCCTCATCCTGCACTGGCCAGTCCCCAACAGACATTGGACAGAGATGGAGTAAAAAAGTAAAGAAGATGCTCAGGATCAAAAGGCCATTTTCTGTAGTGCTGTATAATCAGCACATGGGTGGCGTGGATCTCATGGATCAGTGTGTGGCAATGTACCCCCACAGACGCAAGAACTTACAATTACATCCGACTGTTCTTCCACTTCTTGGATGTGGCCACCGTCAATGGCTGGCACCTCTACAGAAGGTCTGGATTAGAGAAGAAGGACTTTCTGCACTTCAAAGTATTGGTAGCCTGGGCACTCCTGAATCCATAACAAAAATAGCCCAAATACTAATGGGCCTACCTGTATTAGCAATGGGACAAGACAGTCATTATATACTGAAAACAAACAAACAAAAAAACTAATATCAGTATTTGTCTTATATTTTGCCTGTATATTTTAAGCTTTAGTTGTTTCTATCCTTCCCAGTTCAGTACTAAGGTAATCTAAGCATGTCCTGAATGCAGGAATGTAATTCACAAACAAGATTGATGTTGATCACATTTTGCTCTGGCAATGTGAAGAAAACCAATTTCCCAGAATGTTTCCTTTTATATTGCGTTGAAAGAAGTGCTATTTGAATTAAACAAAGTAGCTGCCCTGTTTCACTCATTCTTTGAAGGCAATGTTATTCAGTCTATAAAGGAAAGACTTTATATACTGCTTGGGTTGATTTGTTCGAGTCAAATAGCATGTGCTGAATTGTATTACTATTTTTCCCCTGTCTTTTCTCCAGTCTGTCTGACCTCAGCCGATTGAAATCGAATGCTGTTTTTGTCAGGATTGTCTGAATCAAAGAATTCTCAACTTAGCCACATCTGCCTGTCAGCTTTAAAATGGATTGCGAACAAATGGCATTGATCAGCTTGATTCCAAGTTCTATTATATGAGGCAGACACACTCTCTGATTTTAAGAGTAGGCTTAAAACCTTCCTTTTTGATAAAGCTTATAGTTAAGGCTGGCCTATCTAGCCCTTAGTTATGCTGCTATAGGCTTAGGTTGCTGGGGGAACACACCATGATTCACTGAGCTTTCTTCTCTCCCCCCCTCTGACTCCGACTCCTTCTCTGCTCCTGTAAATGTCCATATCCTCACACTAACTTTACTTCTTCCCTGGAGTCGTTGTGCTTTACCATCCTGCAGGTTTTTCTAGGTCACGGTGGGAGGTGCTGCTGTGGTCCTGCCTGTGGTCCTGCCTGATGCCTCCTGGACACATTAGGAAAGGAGATCCTGTGACTTGGATCCTGTGACTTGGATCCTAGGCTGGATTTCCAAGTGCAAATCGGGACCCACAGATCACAATGGCTTCTGGATCAATTGACTACACCTGCTTCTGGACCACTACACTTCATATATCCCTGGATTTACAGATTCTACATACTCTTGGACTCAGCAACACTCAGATCTTGCTACATGGAGTACAATGACTCCTGGACCAACAGAGTCCACCTGCATCTGGATCACTAGACTTTCCATACATCCGGACTCATAGAATCCACGGACTCTGGGACTCATGGATGTTTTATGCATTCTAAATGAACTGTTGTTATCATGTTTTTGTGTTCTGTACAAGTGACATCTATTGTACGTCTGTCCGTCCTAGGAAGAAGGATCCCTCCTCTGTGGCTCTTCCTGAGGTTTCTTATTTTCCCTGTTTAGGGTTTTTTTTAAAGTTTTTCCTCACCTGGTTCGAGGTTCTAAGGGCAGAGTATGTCACATCTGTACAGTTTGTCAAAACCCAGTGAAATAATGTGTAAATTGTGATTTCGGGCTATACAAATAAAATTTGATTTGATTCTGATTTGATATTATTTTTATGCATTTGCTCAAATGTTGCCGTTGTATTTGTGTCCAAACTTTTGCTATTCAGTTGTGTGGTGGGTCCATATAATTTGTTCTTTCAGACAGTTGTCCATTAATCAGCGTCTCAGTATGCTTTATTGTTGTGCTGCAGTGTCACATTAGACCAGAGTGACAACCATAGGTGCAATGATTAGTAAGTATAAATGGAGTCCTGAGACAAGTTAAAGCACGCTGTAGCAACTGTTGATGTGAGATAGTTGAAGTGATAAATAACCAGGCTTGTTTTCCAGTCCCCTGCTGAGGAGCCTTACGACCCTTTATGTGTTTCTGTATTGTTTCCTGGCTACAGCTTTCCTCAAACCATAGCATATTTTTGTCACAGTTGCTGTGTACTCTCCATCCATTCCTTTGGTTGCTGTGTGTTAATGCTCAGACATTGTTTGCTAGAGGATGCCCAGCCAACTCTTTATAACCTTGTTGAAAATATAGCCACACATTGTCTCATCTTATTTGTCCTGTGTTAGGGTTTGTGTTCAGGGTTTGTCAGTGGAATCCCTCCCAAACAATTACACACCTGCAGCCCTGATAAGCGGCACAACCATTACTGTAGGCTGCACGTCAATAATGGGGGCCATTTCTTTGGACTCTCACAGTTGACTATGAACCAAGGCCATTATGGGGGTCATATTCAGACTCTGATGACATATCCCCCCTCTGATTAATTCAGATATTTATTGATTAGCCATTTGAGATAATTGATTCTTGGAACAGAAGGTCTACCTTTAGCGTTCCAGACTATAGACAGCTGGGCATGGGCTATACTCCAATTGATTACCTGAAGGGCAGATGCTGTGCTTTCTCTGCCGTCCTCTTTCCATTTCTCACTCTGCCCATGTTTTCCTTCACTTTCTCTTAATTTCCCGCTCTGAGTAGAGACCTGGCTGCACACCCTACAAGAAGAAGCCACTTAGCAGATAATGATGTTTTGCCTCACCAGCTGCCTGTGACACAAAAAAGGCAAGTGGGCATGGACAGGTAACTTGCTCATCTGCCACTGCTTCATCATTTCTAATAAGCAATGCGTATCCCTGGGAGATCAGCAGGGGTTTGTGGAAAGTGAGGAATATCACAACATCACTGTTACAACATTAACCATTAAGCCAACTATGGAGGATTGTAGTGACAATGACTGAGAGACAGGAGATTTCAAATTAAATAAATATAAAGATCCTTCCCTTAAAGCCTTTTATGCCTTGTTGCCCTCAGCCTGAAGATTCTAACCCAGCTGTTACCTCAGCAAACAATTTCACCACTGTGTTATTCATTTTAATGATTCACTGTTCTGCCCATGGTATTTTCTACTCTTCTGCTGAAAATTTATTTTGAATGTGGGTTCACGGTTCAGATTTTTACGTACTAAGATTAGATACAGGTCACTTTAATAGATTAATGTGGAGAGTCAAGGAAAACAAATTTGAACTGGGTCATGCAACCACAATGGAATGGAGACGAATCCAAACTAGAAACCGTAAACTTTGTCAGACACTTTCAAAGAGTCAGTGTGTCATTTGCTTTACACAAAATCTTATTTGTAGTAGTAGTTATCTTTTAGTGGCTTATCAAATATTGGCTTTATTTAGCAATATGGTTGCATATACACAAATCAGCCATAACATTAACACCACTGACAGTGTAAATGAATAACACAAATGAATAATCACCTCACTACAGTGCAAAGTTCTTCTGGGAAACCCTTGATCCTGACATTCATGTGGATGCCACTTGACATAAACAATCTGAAAAAAATCATTGAAGACCAAACATTCCACCCATGGCACCTTCGCACCTCCATGACAGTGGGTTCCTCAACAGGACAACACATGCTGCGACCTCAAAAAAACTGCTTTGGAAATGCTAAAGGAATGTGAAAAAAGTGTCAGTGTGGTCTCAAAATTCTCCAACCACTGTCACATGACTTTTGGACAGTACTAAAGATCCTGTGGTGTCACTAGAACATTGGTGTGGCCTAAATGGATCTAATTTTAAGATACATTGCCGTATGGAGTGCAATAAGTTGTATACTGTTGTATTTTACAGTGTAATGTACCAGACTAAGCTGGTTTCTGGTCTTGGAAAGTGAAAGTAAATAATGGCCCAGCTGTCAGATTAAATTGAAGTTTGCTGTGTATGTACATTTTATTTTGTTCACATGCTGCATACTAGGGTTCTAACGGATAACAAAAGTCACAGTCTGCATCATATAATTTTTGAGCCACAGATAAGATAATTTTTAGGTTCAGCAAAAAGAAAAAAAGGGCTACATCTACAGTATAACTTTGTTTTCCATGTATTATGCGCAGAGAAATTATAACTTAAGTGCAATATTAGGCAACACAGTAAAATATACCTTCTGCTATTTAGCCTTACATTTCTAAAATAAATTCACTCACTTCAGTTGTTAAAGTTATGAACCATACTATATACTCTGTTAAATAGGCAGTAGATGTAATTAAAAAAGTGACCTGACCTTATAACTTTAAATTGTTTGTAAAAGAAAAGTCATTAAAAACTTCTGTGAGAAGTGTTTGTGTAGCATTGTTTTTGTTAATTGTTTAGGCTAATGTTACTTCAGACTGATGTATTGCAATTCTCATAAGGCATTTCCGTGCCGCAATGCTTACATACTGTAACATTTTAGAAACCACCCTTGCTCCAGGATCATTAAACCACGGAACCAGAGTGCTCCCATACAGGTGACTTAAGCACAAACAGTCGTTTATCAGGGTCCGCTAATGTCACATGTCTGTTGTAAGGGTCAATCAGTGTTTCTGGTCTTATGTTGAAGTTTTGTTTGTGTCTTATTCCCCAGGTCCTGTCAAGTCTGTCCCTCAGGTGTGTGTGATTAACGCTCCTCCCTAATGGGTCTCACCTATGTTTAATTGTCTACCTCTCCCTTGTGTATTTAACCCCTGTGTTCCCTTCCTCCTGCGCCAGATTGTTTTGTCTTTCTAGTGAGCAGTCCAGCATATATTCCATGTGAGTCTCCTTGTGTTCGATTATTATTCGTGTTCTGATTACTGAGTTTGCCTAATCCTTGTTTGTACCCTTGCCTAGTTTTGAATTCCCGGTTTGACCTTGTTTATTAAAACGACTACTGATTTAGAAAGAGAGAAAGAAGCTATTGGATCCTCGGTTTCCCGAACCTGATGCCGCTGTTTTCACGTCTAGGTTATGTACGGTTACCCACATCACCCTTCCGAGATGCAGGGATCACACCGTTGCTGCTGTTGCATAATTTTGGTGTGTAATATAAGTCATAATGAACATTGGCGGAGCATTGGTTGTAAAAATGGTTTGCTTAGCTAGAATAAATTTAGCATAATTTTTTGGAAATTGATTCAAATTCTTAGTTCTCTTTCAAGTAAAGTACTGATAAAATATATCAGCACATTTCAGTCCTGCAAAACAAAGGTGTGTACTATCAAGTGCTTTAGAAATTGTGAATTAACTTAAAAAAAAACAACTATGAGACATATCTTGGCATGCCGCGAAAGTGTTAAATTTTTCAGGTATCATCAAACAGAAATGAACCCAATTCAACGCACATTCCTTTGTCTCTCCATAGAGCCTGCCACCATGCAAATCTTTGCTTTTGCCATCTATGCTGCCACTCACTCCCCAAATCTTTTCCCTCCCTAGATCTGTGCATCAGCTGAGGCTTCTGTTACTTCAGGGCTAGGTATTGTTTCCAACACAGTGATCTAGGGCAGACTTACAGAACTGGATCTCTGTCTGTAGACAGATTTAAATAAATTTAGATTACAGCATACAATTTTTGTTGTAAGGTGTTACACCTTAAGGGATTGTGTTGTAATGAAGATGAGCTGGAGGAGTTGACATTAAAGCTAATATTTTTCTAACATGGGTGCCTTTTCTTATTGATGGATGCAGCGGTGTTATGCAAGTAATCTCAGTTTTTTTTATTACAAGTGTGTAAACTGACCAATCCCTTTTCAGCCACAATTGTAAAGGTTCACAGGCTTCTTTTTTGTCTCTACAAATTATCTGTCAAATAACAATGTTCTTATCAGCATGTCACATATGAAGTCTCAAACAAGAACAAATCTTTTTTTATTTTGGTCAAATCAAGTAATAGTCTTACTTGTGGTGTAACACCTGGACTATTCCACTGTGGTAAGTGTATTGCGTCACTTCCTGTTGTCCCTGCCTGGTCGCCTTGCAGCATCTTGCTAATTTGGAGTAATCTGGAGGGTTTTTAACTACGGTAATTGTTAAACCGTTGTGTAGCTAAACCATACACCATTGTACTTAAGCCCATTCAGCCCTCTCTTATTTTACTGACTTTATAGCTAGTCTTACAACCGTTCTGTGTCCCGAGAACCAACTCAGGTAGTTAACTTAGCGTACAACGACGGCTTCTTCCTCTCGCTCTCCTGCTCAATGTGTCACATGTTTTGTTATCCCTCTGCTTCTTTTAGCAATAATGGTACATGTATTAAGTGTAGTTTATTTGCTGCATTGGAGGTGAGGCTTAGTGATTTGGAGGCTACGATCCGCAACATGCAAACTAAACCAATAGCTTCGCTAGCTAACCAGCCCCCATTAGCCGGTATGGGTCGACTGAAAGCAGCTCCTCCGAGCCCCCTGGCAGCTCCAGAGCAGCCGAAAAACCAGGAAAGTTGGGTGACTGTTCGAAGGAAGCATAGTTCTAAGCAGAAGCCGATACCACCAACCTGTTCACATTTCCAATACATTTTCCACACCAGCGGCCGTAGTCAAATGCATCCCAGAGGCGAGGGCGTGCAACGTGGAATCAAATTTAAAGCTGCTGGCAAAGAGTAAGTGTAAATACAGAGATTATAATTCATGTAATGACGTTCAGCTATACCAGTCGGAGGTCACTAAAATTAATGTTGGGTCGGTGTGTGCTTTTGCCAAAACACTGTCTGACTCCGTAGTTTTCTCTGGTCTCCTGCATAATCTGACCAGTGACAACATGTGACACATTTTATTTGATTTAAATACTGTATAGTCAGATTTTGTTTAATATTGGGCATACTGAATGTTGTTTAAATTAAGGAATATAGACACTTAATAAACTGAAATAAAACTAAATTTGAAATTTAAATTTTCTTTTCTGCTGGTCTGGAAAATGATCTGAGCCATAGCCCAAAAGCTGTGATGTGACCTGAAATGTGAGGTTTGTGATCTGTTATACTCCTAAGTGTAAACTCACCCTGAGGTTACATGATTGGCAGGTGACGTTGGTTTGGCAAAAAGCTAAAATGCTCACTGTGGATCCTCAGCACTGATTTATTAGTTGGACTTGTTAAATTAGGACAGACAGGCTAAAAAGACTCGGATAGAGATGAAATGGACCGGTTTTAGTTGGGGCAGAGGCTAAGACTTGCTCTTTACTTGTATTGAGTACATTTTTAATCAGAGCATCACTTGATGATATAAATAAACACAGATGATTTCTGCCATCATCATGAACTATTATGTAAAAGACAAATACTCTCACCAAGGTTGGAAGGAACAAGTTGGGTGAATTGATTGATACTTAATACAGTCAGACATGTCGAGCACAGTTGGTATTATTTTGACCTGGTTTTCACCAGGGCAAAATAGCGTTGTTAGGCACATGGACAGGGATATGCCTTTGTCACTCTCTGTAGCTCCGTGGGGAAAGAGGAGGATATCTACAGCAAATGGGACCAAAGAAAACCCAGTCATCCCTGCTGAAAGCCTCCCCGAGAGCAGGTGCTCTCATCCTGGTGCCCTGTGTTCCCTAGGTAAGCAATGCACACGCACTCAGCCATCCACATGATGTAAAAGAAAACGTGATTCATCAGTGTCTGTCAGTGATCATAATGTTATGCCTGATCAGTTTGTTTTGTCTATTAAAATTGTACAGAAATAAAATGTGTCAGTTATTGTTATATTGCAAAACATTAGTACAGAATGAGCACCAGAGATATGAAAAATGTCAAGCTTTTGCTTAATAAAGGAGCAAGAAGTCATAATTTTCAGCTTTCAATCACGCTGACAATAAAACACGTTAATTATTTTGCTAACAGCGGAGATAATGACATGCAAGTCAAATACAGCGACGGGTGTCATACACACATGCTCTTTGTTGTATGTACAAAAAAGTTACTGTATGTTACCAGGGAAAATGAATGCCTTCACGATGGGCTGAGGAGCTGGACTGTGTAGTTTCCACAATTATCCCAGCAGTCATGTATGGGCTCATTGATCCCTCTGGAGACAAAGAAGTCAGCCACTGCATTTCATTCCACTCTATATAGTATTGTGCATGATATACAGTATATATACACATCCAGAAGGGTTCCTCAGGTCTATCAATGATGCATATTTGACTTGTGGTTTGGTAAGATGTATATGCTAGAATGATAAATAGAAAGATACAGACAAAACGAATATATTTCAACACTTTGAACGTTCTTTAAATTTGTAGGAGTACATATTTGTTGTAGGTTTTTCAAATAAATAGCTTTTTTTTCACATCATCTTTGAGCTCGCAGCTGTTTTAAAACACTTTCTATCACAATACACCGGTCTGCATTAGCAGAAATAACGAGAATGAAGAGTTTCAACAATCCTCTTAAATATTTTCTACATGGAATAAAAGTTTGTAGAGGCTGTTTCACATTGTAGTAACAGTCCTTTAGTTGAACTGTTTCTGTTTTCATTTGTTAATGAACACATTAAGATACCAAAAACACACAGGATCCAGTATTTAATGCCTAAGAGATATTTCAATAATATTTACATATTTCAGTTCTTGGTCAAATCACATAAAGTTTTATTAGATGAAATGTGCTCCAGGGAGCCAACTTAATTGGTTCCATGAGCAAAGCAGGTTTTTGCCATCTTTTCAAATGTGTTCACTACAAACATTTGTGGTAATAAATCATCATTCAATCAATAAATTTCCCTCAGCCCTGACATCCCCTCTTCCCTCAGCTTCAATCTCAACAGTAATCATAGTTCTCTACAACTTTCTGACAGAAGTAATTATTAAATTAAACTAAAGCCATGAAGTTGGGAAATTAGAATGTATTACAGTGAATCTGGGAAACAAAGTGAACTCTGCCTGATATTTCAAAATAGGGCAGGCTTTCACAATATTTTCTGTCATCTAATTTTGTATAATTTTTCTCTGCCAACTACTCCAAAATAAAAGTATTGTTTTCCATTTGCTAGGTACAAGCCACAAACGAGCCAGAGCTAGCCAAGAAAGCAAACTTTAACCTGTTGCTAGTGAAAAGATAAAAGTGAACTCAGATGTATGGATACAATGTATTTTTTTTCCTTGTGACAACTTTTGTCTACCAGTCTGTGTAATGACTGTCGGACATCATATTTTATAATTTCCAGTGATTGAAGTTGAACAGTTCTGTTACGCTACATTCAGTAGAGCCCGCAAAGAACTTTGAAACAGCCACCAGGTATCCTAGTGCATTTTTATGCCTTCTGGTCACCTCACATCACAAAACTCTAACTTGGCTTCATAAATGTACATTATCTTAACAAGCTCTCATCATCTCCCACTTCAGGAAGACATGCAATGGAGTTTCGACTGACTAATCAGCTACATACATATTGCAACATGCCTAAATATCCATTATACCAGACTAAATTTGAAGACATCCCTAGAACTTTTAACAGACCATTACCAGCTGTCTGGTTATGGGATATCCTAACTTCCATTCCTGCCCTTACAAGTTAGGGGACAACGTAACAATTTTCGATATAAGGCTCTGTATTTGACAAAGCTTCCTCTAGAGACATAAAAGACTGTTCTCACAAACACCTGGAAATGCGCTTTGATTTGTAAATTCATTAGATTTTCCCTTTAAAGTCATAATCCAACAAGGAGAAGATCCAAAGGAGGACACCAAGGACACAAACAGTGATTAATACTACATCTGTCCTTGACTGGGCTTTCTTGCTTAGCCTATCGTTAACTGCTGCCAGGACCTGATAGTATTATAAAAATGTTCAGATTTAACTGCCCATAAACTGTAATTCTTTTCTGCTTGCTTTGAATGAACAATCATATTCTTGTCATTTTGAAAAAAAGTGAAAAGAAATGCCTGATGTAGCTTTGCATGTCATGAAGCATGGGAATTCCGAGAAGAGGCCTTTATACAGTTTTTTTCTTATCAATTATGAGCCCTTTGTTCTTTGTGCATATACAGTACCAGCTGCCACTGGGTCACCCATGTCATTCCTGAACTATTTGTATTACAAAATAGAGGGTGTAAAGTTTATGAAATGCCTTTTAACAGCCAGTGTACCCCCCTAGCCCCAGCCCGGGGACAATGACAATGTTATGTGGCCTTTTTTTAAAATGAAGCACGGGCTGTGGCGTCTGCAGGTTTCACGCTCAGTGAATGTATTTTTGTGGTGGCTAGTCACAAAACAGCCACACATCATGTCAAACAAGGCAGTGTACAATCAAAGAGCATTATGGTGTAATGTATCGATTTATACCATCTGGATTCCTGGCAAGTGACAAAAACACAAGTTTGGAGGCATAGACTCGGGGCTTTGTTTGACTATCTGTGACTTTTTATAGGTATGAGATCAGATACGTTCTCTGTACCCATTGGGGATGATGGCACACACAAACACATAATGACTGCATACACACACAGACAGATATCTGGGCAGTGCCAGACATAAAGATGAAGTGTTCCTTTCAGTCTGCAGGTACTGTATTTGTTTCGTTTTGTTTCGTTTTCTGCCGCTTATACGGGTCCAGGTCGCGGGGGCAACAGCCTGAGCAGGGAGATCCAGACGCTCCTCTCCCCAGCCACTTCCACCAACTCCTCAGGGGGAACACCAAGACGTTCCCAAGCCAGCTGAGAGATATAAACTCTCCAGCATGTCCTTGGTCTGCCCCGGGGTCTCCTCCCGGATGGGCATGCCCGAAACACCTCCCCAGGGAGACGTCCAGGAGGCATCCTGACCAGATGCCCGAACCACCTCAACTGGCTCCTCTCAACGCGGAGGAGCAGCGGCTCTACTCTGAGCTCCTCCCGGATGTCCGTGCTCCTCACCCTAGCTCTAAGGCTGAGCCCAGCCACCCTGCGAAGGAAGCTCATTTCGGCCGCTCGTATTCGCGATCTCATTCTTTCGGTCACTAGTCCGCATCACAGCCGACGCTGCTCCAATCCATCTGTCAATCTCCCGCTCCATTTTCCCCTCACTCGTGAACAAGACCCCAAGATACTTGAACTCCTCCACTTGGGGAAACGAATCTCCCCTGACCCGGAGTGGGCAATCAATCCTTTTCCGGCTAAGAACCACAGCCTCAGATTTAGAGCTGCTGATTCTCATCCCCGCCGCTTGACACTTGGCTGCAAACCGTCCCAGTGAGAGCTGGAGGTCACTGTTCGATGAGGCCAACAGGACCATGTCATCTGCAAATAGCAGAGACCGAATCCGGAGACCACCGAACCCGACTCCCTCTGCCGCTTGGCTGCGCCTAGAAATTCTGTCCATGAAAATTATGAACAGAACCGGTGACAAAGGACAGCCTTGGCGGAGACCAACCCTGACTGGGAACGGGTCTGACTTACTGCCGGCAATGCGAACCAAGCTCTGACGCCGACAATACAGAGATTGAATAGCCCGTAACAAAAGGCCATCTACCCCATACTCCCGGAGCACCCCCCACAGGATACCTTGGGGGACACGGTCATAAGCCTTCTCCAGATCCACAAAACACATGTGGACTGGTTGGGCAAACTCCCATGCCCCCTCCAGTACCCTCGCGAGAGTATAGAGCTGGTCCAGTGTTCCATGGCCAGGACAAAAACCACATTGCTCCTCCTGAATCCGAGGTTCAACTAGCAGCCGCACTCTCCTCTCCAGCATCCTGGAGTAGACCTTCCCAGGGAGGCTGAGTGTGTAGTTGGAAGACACGCTCTGGTCCCCCTTTTTGAAAAGGGGAACCACCACACCTGTCTGCCACTCCAAAGGCACAGTCCCCGATGTCCACACAATGTTGCAGAGGTCTGTCAACCATGACAGCCCTACAACATCCAGAGCATTGAGGAGCTCGGGACGAATCTCATCCACCCCCGGGGCGCTTCCACTGCTTCCACTTCCATTTGACAACCCTAGCGACCTCGACCCCAGTGATGAGAGAGCCCAGCCCAAAGTCCTCTGGCTCTGCTTCCTCTTCGGAATGCGTATTGGTGGGATTCAAAAGACTTCTATGATGGTGACAAACAAGGACTTGTGTACTCTGCCCGGAGGGATACCGGGACCCCGCCCCGGAGCCAGGCCTGAGGAAGGGGTCCCTAGACAAGCGCCTGGTGGCCAGGCCTTTGTCCATGTGGTCCGGTCGGGCTCAGCCCGAAAAGGAGACATGGGTCCGTTCTCACGTTGGCCCACCACCCACAGGAGGAGCCATAGAGGTCTGGTGCAATGTGGATCGGGTGGCAGTCAAAGGCAGGGGCCTTGGCAGTCCGATCCCCGGTTGCTGAAGGTGGCTATTGGGACATGGAATGTTACCTCTCTGGTGGAGAAGAAACCTGAGCTTGTGCGAGAGGTTGAGAGATACCGGCTAGATATAGTCGACCTAACTTGAACGCACAGTTCGGGTTCTGGAACCACTCGTCTTGAGAGGGTTTGGACTTTTTTCTACGCTGGAGTTGTCCCAGGTGAGAGGCGGAGAGCAGGTGGAGGCTTATTAATAGCTCCCCGGTTCTCAGCCAATGTGTTCAAGTTTACCCCGGTGGACGAAAGGGTTGCTTCCTGCGCCTTCGGGTTGGGGAACGGGTCCTGACTGTGGTTTGCACCTATGCACCAAATAGCAGTTCAGAGTACCCACCCTTTTTGAAGTCCTCGGAAAAGGTGCTGGAGAGTGCCCCTACTGGGGACTCCACCGTCCTACTAGGAGACTTCAACGCTCATGTAGGCAATGACAGCGAGACCTGGAGGGGTGTGATTGGGAGGAACGG